>CM077083.1:129890445-130214014 GCA_039513925.1 Platanthera zijinensis
CCTTGAATAAACCTCTAAAGAGGAGGTCTCGCGGGTGGGCGTAAAGGACTCGCGGTTAGTGCTGCGAGTGGTCTAGCTCCTACTACTAAGGGATGATAGGGTCTCGTGATCTTGGCATGAGTACAAATCTTAACCTATGGTATATTCTAGTGACAAGTTCTATCCTAGAGGAGTTGCGCCTCATGGTGTGCTGCACGTGTGCGAGTGCAATAGTGTGAACAAACATCAAAAGGAGAAAA
This sequence comes from Platanthera zijinensis, assembly GCA_039513925.1. NCBI lineage: Eukaryota > Viridiplantae > Streptophyta > Magnoliopsida > Asparagales > Orchidaceae > Platanthera > Platanthera zijinensis. Next base: position 129,890,685 of record CM077083.1, read on the forward strand.
CTTTTCTAAGTTAAAGTTTCATTAATATATATATATTGTTACAAAATCGGCTCGCTTGGCAACGAGGTTACAAAAGAAGGTGTGGGAATTATTACAAAAAAAATATTTACATGTTCACTCAGCTCTAATCCTCGCCCCCAGAAGGGTCATCCAGAAAGCCCTCCACTTCGACGAACAGTGAGTTGTAGTCGTCCTACTCCTCGACATGGGTGGGAACGGGGAGGAACAACTCTAGGACCAGGTATTTAGTCATCACCTCCTAGCAGTCCAGTGTCAAAACCTATAGATCTCGCATGGCCTGCAGGGTATGATCGGCAGCCTATATAGAGTTGACCCGCAATATCTTGTTGAACTCTGCCTCACTGAAGGACTTCAATTTCTTGGCTTGGGAGCTCGACTCGCCACGAGCTGGAGGAAGAAGGCAGCCCACCAGGCAAGAGAACTCATCATGGAGAAACCTGTTCGGTCCCTCCAACTGGTTGTTCTTCTCCTTGAGCTTAGTCGCTTAAGTGTGCAGACAATCGGCGGTGGCCGCATCCTGCGGGGCAAGAAAGCGTGAGTGAAAGGAAAATAAAAAAAGAAGAGAAATGAATTCACTAACACTTACAATGCCCCCCGACACTCTTCTCGAGGAGGGACTCGATAACTTCCAGCTTCTTACGCAAGTTTGCCACCTCGTCCCGGGCGAGATCCCGGGATTCCTCGGCACTTGCCAACATGTGGTTGAGGGAGAAGCCGCGGAGGACGGACTTATAAGCAAGCTCTATGGAACGTATTTGGGCTCGCGTGCACTTATCAGCGAGCCGTTGAGGGGTCATCCCATCGGTGTCTTCGCATCCATAGAGGCCGAAGCTGAGGGAAAAGGCGTGCATGCTGGGAGGGCGGCGCTCATACTAAGAAGGGAAAAGGGAGGAGATGTAAACCTGGTGGGCCTGCCCATCCCACTAGACCATCGGCTCACCAACTTGGTCCTTCACCTTACTACTGAGACCAAAGTTCGAATGGTCCTTTGGCAGTCTTGGCTCGCGGTCCAGGATCCCCTCAGCAGCTGGGGAGGTGGGGAGACCGCCATCACCTCGCTCTTTCTCCGGCAAGTTGTGCAGGACCGGTCTTTCCCTAGAGGCGAATGTCTTCTTCACCTTCTTTGGTGGCAGTAGTAGGTAAGGCGAGCTAGAGCTGGCGAGCATAGCCCGCTTCTAGATGGAGGAGGGCTTAGAGGATTACCGCTCCATTTAGTAAGCCACTTAAGCCGCCCTCTCTTAATTGAGTGGGTCAGGGTATATCCCTATGTCCACGAATGGTGAGTTCTACAGGATCAGCCGCTCCCTTGCAAAATAACTATTAGAAAAGGTTTAGGCCAGCCCACGGTGAAACTAATAATGAAATATCATACCTTCGCGAGGAAGAAATTGAGGGAGCGAGTCGAGGCCCCTTAGTAGGAAGGAGGCCTTAAAATCTTTGTGGAGAAAGAACTGGTGGAGGCTGGAGTCGTCGACCATCAGGGTCGGCTGCCGATACACCTCCTCGTCCTACTAGATTGGCGAGAAAGGGATGTTTCCAAGCTCTCCCTTTAAGATGATAACTTCGTCAACCAGGTATTGTTCTTGTTGGCCTTCTCGCTCACCTTGAATTGCAACTCGGCGAAGAAGGCAAACTCGTCGGTTATGGTGCGGTAGATGAAGATCATTCGGAAGACGGCGGGATTGATCTTGATCCGCTCCTTCTGAAGGAAGCTCGCGAAAGCCACAAGAATGGCTATCACATTTGGGTTCATCTGCGCGGGGATGGCCCAAAAGTAATTTAGCACCTGGTGGACCTCCGACCAGAGAGGAAGGTGCATCCCCACCTCAAAATACAAGATGGGGAAGGCGAGTTCATTAGTGAAGATTGTGTTGATCGCCTCGCCTTGCCTAGGCCGGCGCCCAGTGAACCCTGACAGGACATAATCCTCTACAAAGGTGTGAAGCTCCTCCTCCGTGGTATTCCCATCAAAGAAGGGGTACTCAAAAAATTATTTGGTGCACTTGGACTGCCCATCAGCATCAGCTCGCGTCTTTCCCATTATCCTAATGTGATGGCGAGTTACGAGAAGTATAACAAAAGGGGGTATATGTCTACAGTAAATGTGATATGCTGAGGGTAGGTAAGGGGCCCTATTTATAAAAAATGAATTAATGCCCGTTGAGCTGCCTATTTAGCCTGACTCGTTAACTCACCCAGCCAGTTTCTCGTAACTTGTTCTTTCCTAAAGCGAGTTGAATATGAAGTGTAGTATTATTCACGAGAGATAAAGACATTAAAAAATAAAACATTATCAGGATTATTACAACACAACATCAGTGTTTTGGATAAATACGACAGGGGAGGGGAATTATTTTACAACACGCGAACATGAGGTTTGGGGGGGGGGGAGTGCTAGTAGGCTCAACTTGGGAGCCATTTCAATCTACCCCGGCCTCGCACCACCATCCCAGGTGGTCGGCGATGGTTGTTGAACTCGGGGACTAATTCTAAGTCCTGATAAATAAAGCGCAAGTTCTCTTGAATCCAATTCATGAGCGGTCCTGGGGATGTCATCCCGCTTGCCGAGCCGTGACTCACCTCATCCACCAGCAGCACGTAGTCCTTCTCCAGTGAGCGTAGCAGCTGTCCGTCAACAGCTCTATATTCTTGGATCTCGCGTAGCACGAGTCCGTACTTCTTGAGGATCCGGATGGTTCACCTCCTCAACTCGGCAGGTTCTAGGGAGGCGTCCAGAAAGTATTCTAGCATGTTGGGAGAAGGAGGTGGCGAGTTGAACACGGGATAAGAGGATTCCTCGGCTTCAGATTGACCGGGAAGTCCTGCGGAGATAACCAATCCAAATAAGAAACTTGGGGTCCTTAATATGGTGAATGTGCCAAAATAACTATGCGACATAATCTGGAGGTATGGCTTACGAGAAGAGCTCGGTGACCCTGTTGGGGGGAGCGAGAGGAGAGATAAGGGCCTTTCTACGACCCGGGAGAAAAGAGCTTGGGGAGATAACCAATTGAAAACTTGGGATGGGGATTTCCAGGCACCTCCTCCCATAAGTGCGGGATTGGGGGTAGGAGCCCGAAAATGTTTGCAAACCGACGAGTTAGATAGCAGCGACCTAAGCCCTGCAGTCCCAAAGGTAGGCACGAGGCTCTTCGCGCGGGAGTTAGTGGTAGGTTTGAAGCGCGAGTCTATTTGAGGGGAGTCGACTAGCGATAGAAGGGTTCCTGCATCGCTTGGGCGAGCACCAGGACCAACAAGGATGTCTTCAATCCCCTTCCCTTTGGGTTCGGCAGACAGCTGAGAGTAAGAGGCGAGTCCATGGTCTGGTGTAGGGGCTAGATCATCAAGGATGGCCTCGCCGACTTTGGGGTCAGGTTTGGCCTTTTTGGCAAAACTATGTTATGGTGAATCACGTGGTGACCAGTTTGAGAGCCAGGGGCTTAGCTCGGCAGCACGAGAGGAGTTGAGCGCTCTGGTGCAGTTGAGCCTCTCTTGGAACTACTTTGAAAGAGACATGATGGAAAAAAGTAGGAAGAGAGGGGATTGACACCACTCTCCCAGGAAGGCGGGCATATATATAGCATCTTGTGGCTCCCACCAAAACATTCCCTCTGACTACTTCCGAACTCGCCGAATCCCTCGGGTTCGATGATTCTATCCGAGCTGTGGAAAACCTCGCAAAGAGTGGGGATTGTGTACAGCCCCATAATCAGTGAGTGGGTTCGACAGGAGCCAGTCCAACCATTTGGCGCAGTTCGAATCAGGTAAGTCAGCCAGGGATGATGGAGAGTGCCGTTTGGTTGCTCGACTCGCACAGATGGGGGTGAAACATGTGCGGGACAAGTGGATTAGATGGTCTAGGACTCGCTCCCAGCTCTCGATAGTAGAAGGCGAGTGGAGTAGGCCAAGCCCGCACACGCCCTTTGCCATAGGGAGGCGGCGAGTGCCAGCATCATCGAGAACTCGCCACCTTAAGCGAGTGGGAATTTTACGGACCACTTGCCGAAAGATATTTTTACCACTTTACCCCGTTTATCTGCAAGTATCCCCCCAAGCAACGGGGTTACGCTATTGGCAAACCAGTTTGAGTTGCATATATCAGTTCTGAACAGTGGAGTTGAGCTATTTGAAGATCCCTTTCAGAAATCTATAAATAGACCCAAGGGGTACCTCAGAAGACAAGCTTCCCTATTCTCTAAATTCCAGATCTTCTTGCGTTTTCTGAGGTACCCTTAGCTCATAACAGGATAAGGAGGGGAAGCGCTTTAAGATCTTTCGGGTGTGTGGTGGGACCTCCGTTCTGGAGCCTTGGGTCAGCTTTGAGTTTTAAGTCTTCTGTCAATCCAGCTTTCTATGAGAAGTAAGTATGCAGTCACCCCTCCCCAAGGGTTCAAACTCCACAGAAACCGTTTCCCAATTTCAACCGTGATCTTGGTAACGTTGGTTAAGGTATTAAGTATTAGGAAGTTATTATAGCTTTTGGTATGTTACACCTTGTTCATGATTGTATGTGTGTTCAGCAAGGAGATATCTAGGCTATTTCCTAATACTTACCTGTTCAGCAAGAACTTTTTCTTTACCCTTTTTAACTATAAAAATATAGTGAAGTGTCTTTGTCTATAAAGCTATCTCATGGGTAAGGGATTAGTGTAGACGGTATGAGTTGTATTAAGGTGCGGATTGGAAGTCACGACTTTGGGTGGGAAGTATCTGTGCTGCCGATATATAAGTTCGGTGTGATATTTGGCATGAACTGGCTCTCGGAGAAGCATGTCTACAATGATTACAACTCGAAGTAAGTCACACTGGTACAAAACACTGAATGGAATTCTAAGTTCACTGGTATGCGAGGATCGGGCAAAATACTAGTGTCTACTCTCCAAGTAGTAAAGCCTATTCGAAAAGGCATAGTGTTGTTCCTCACGCTATTGGAGGCTATAGAGCCGAAGTCTAGTTCTAGTGACAATACTATTGTGTCGGTGTTTGCAAATGTGTTTCCTAAAGATCTCCTTGGAATTCCACCTTAATAAGAGATTTACTTCACTATTGAGTTGGTGCTAGGTGCGAAGCTTATGTCATGCTCACCGTACCGAGTGGTGCCAAACGAGATTAGCAAACTGATGGTTCAGTTACAGGAATTGATAGAGCAAGGATATGTACGTCCAATTATGTCGGCTGGGAGTGCATTAGTCCTCGTTATGAAAAACAAGGATGGAAGCTTGCATATATGTATTGACTAATGAGAATTGAACAAGCTAATAGAGAAGAATATGGTATTCAATTTTGAAAGTGAGGATAGATACAACTCTAGAGGGGGGGGGGTGAATAGAGTATTCAAAAATTATGACACCCTACTCAACTCTCTTAGAGTTAATTTGCGGAATGAGTTTATAGATATTTGAAACCCTAGAGCCTAACATAAAGTGAAGTGCACAAGAGAAAGCTAACTGTAATTACAGTTGAGCTTTGGTCCTATCACAGCAACTAGCAATCCTAGTTATTTCTACTCACAGCCATAATGCAATAATTAAATTAAGCAACACAGACGACACAAGAGTTTTATAGTGGTTCCCTCTAAATAAGTACGTCCACTCTTCTACCACCCTGGTAGGAATCCACTACAGCTTTTTGTTCAGGTGCCCTGCCACCAACTGATCTGATTCAGGTAGATCAAGTAGACCCTTTGAGCTTTTGATCAGGAGTTCAAAATCCAACACAGGTTTTTGATCAGGTGCCCTGCCACCAACGTTCACTTTTGAAGGGAGTAATAACCCTTTATACAGGAGGTTGAGAGAGTTAGAGTGTCTTCTCTATTGTTAAAATAATATTAGAGAAGCAAGTGGATTGCACAGAGCAAGAAAGCTCTAAAGAATCAAGGCTACCCCTGGCTTAGTGATATCTAGGAAGAAGTCTTGCTTCAGGGTGCAGGTTCTCTTCTGAACTTTTGACAGAGAGCTGTCTTGAAGTTCTTGAAGGAGCAGCTTGAAGAAGGCTCTTGATGTCAAATGAATGTTCTTCTTCAACAGCTTTTCTTTCTTCTTCTTCTTCTTCTTCTTGAGACTCTGAGTGAATGTTCCTGACAGCAGGATGAACTCAGTATTGAAGAAGAGAGAGTTGAAGAAGGTTGATCTTCTCAGTTGAATGTAACAATATCTGAGAGCTGTATCTTTTCTTATTTTGAATCACTCTGTGTATACTCTGCTTGCTTAGTTTCTTTTTTGTTGATGATGATTTCAAAAGAAAAGGCTCTTTATATATTAGCCTCTATAACTGCTCTAATCTTTGTTTGAATTTTGTCTTCTTCTGAGATCTGCAATCTGGGCTGCAAATAGCACAATACAAAAAACATATCCTGCAGACAGACATGCTATAAAGGGATAAAGCTTTTTGAGAAGCTGCATATCCAATCTGATAAAAGAATACTAGAGAAAGTCACATCAGACTAAACTCTTTATGGCCAGAGAAAACTTTTGTATCTAACGGCTATAAAGGACAGCATGGCAGATAAAGCAAAAAGATATTTCAACTAATAAGACAAAAAAACTGTCAGAAAAAGCTTGACTTATGCACAAAGGATGGGGCAAAGATTGCCTTAAGATGTATGCATAAAATCAATGAAATAATCTTTAATAAAATATGCCAAATAAATAGGAAATAAATCATAGAACAGAAGGAGTACAAAATTACTTAAGGCAGACAAAAGATCGTCGAACGATCCACAGAGATCGTCGAACGAACCACAGAGATCGTCGAACTATCAAACAGATAGTCGAACGAAGCAGATAGTCGAACTAACACAGCAGATAGTCGAACTATCAGAACAGATAGTCGAGCTATTAAATAGTTGAACTATCAAGGCAGATAGTCGAAATATCAAACAGAACAGATAGTCGAACTATCAAACAGATAGTCGAGCTATCAGATAGTTGAACTATCAAGGCAGATAGTCAAACTATCAAACAAATAGTTGAACTAACAAGAAATCTGTCTGGTTAAAAGAAGTTGAGCGGGGTTCGACGATCGACGAGGCAGATACCACAGATCGTCGAGATAACAAGAGTTGAACTAACTCAGAGATAGACGATCTGCTGACTGACGATAGTCGACAACTGATAGACGATCGTCGAACGGTTGATAGACGATAGTCGAGCGGCGTTCGACCATAGTCGAACCAAAAACAACTTAACCAAATCTTCATCTGGAAAAGTGACAACTCTACAACTGAGGAAAAACTAATCTAACAACTAACCTTTGACCATAGATAAATCTTGGGTCAAGAAACTAATTGAGAAGACTAAACTCAAATCCAAACTAGGGTACCAACAATCTCCCCCTATTTGGGTTAAGTCTCTCAAAACAAAACCTACTAGAAATAAATATAACTCAGGAAAAGAAACATCTAAGCATCAAATTGCATCAATCAAACAGTCAAATAAACATACTGTCAATACATAAAACTTAAGCAACATCAAAATCTGATTTAGATACAGAAGAACCAGGAAGGAAAGAAATTTTTTTGAAGGGATCTAGAGCTTCCTTCTTTGATGTCTTCAAGTCTTGTTCTCCAATGATTTTAGATTCTCCTGCTCTTGGCACTACTGCTTCTGGGTGCTTTTCTATATATTTAGAAGGATCAAAAACCTCAGGTCTGACCTGGAATTTATCTAGCTCCTTCTTTCTAAATTTAGACATAGTAGTTAAGCCTGTTGTATCTTTGCCTTCAGCTCTAGCCTATCTGATTTGGGCTGATCCTACTAGTTCGAGAAATCTTGCCATCCTAACAGGGTTTAGCTCTTGGCTCTCATATTCATTATCATCAGTTGAATCTAAAGGTTTTATAGTTTTGAATTTTGTAGAGAGTTCTAGCATACTTGCAGCTGGCACTTTATTTTCTTGAATAATAAGAGAAAATGGAGGAGCAAATTCTGCAAATTTTTTACTTGATTTTTCAGAGTAAATAATCCTTTTTCTTTTTGAATATGTTTTCTTTGTTTAAGCTGGCTTTTTGGATGGTATGCTTTTGCTTTCTTTTGGAGGTGATGCTTTTCTCTTGGGTGAAGGAGGAGGAGAAAAGGTTGGCTTCTGATATACTACCTCCTTCACTTGTTCTTTTGTATCAGCCTCTTGTCTTTGATGTCCAGATTGAGATCTGCCTTGATATCCTAGATTACTTCTTCTTTGATGTGCTTGAGAGGGTGTGAATCTTTTAGAAGGAGCTGATGGATTGGCAGATACATTTCTAGAGGCTCCTGCACTTGGAGGAGGAGGAGGAGGGCCTCTGGGATTCCACTTTGGAGCTGGACTGTCATATCTTTTGCTTTTCTTTCTCTGCTTTTGTTGGTTTTTGGATAGTCCCATCCAATGTTGATATTCTTTAGATTTGGGATCTATCCCTTTCAGTATGTAATAGGGAACATCATGATCAGGATTAGGAGGAGGAGGAGCAGTAGCTTTCCTTTTTCTTTTTGCTGCTTTCTTCTTCTTAGAACCTTCTGACTCATCAGAATCATCCTCATCATCAGAATGAGATGATTGAGGTTGATCATAGGGATCAAAAGCCTCTTTCTCAGCTTGTTCTTTGGCTTTCAATGTAGCTTTCTCTCTTTCTTCTTCTAAGGCATCTTGTGCTAGAAGAGTATCCAGGTCTAGTCCTGGGGTGTCATCCCAGACTGTAGATCTTTCTTCTTGATCATCTAAAACTTTTTCTTGCTCAACTGTAACTGTCTTGAGGACCAGTTCATCTGGAGCTTGCTCAGCTTCAGGTTCGTTTATAGCAGCAGGTTCTTGAGCTGGTTCTGGAGCTGGTTCTTGAACAACTTGATCTTCTTGAACTAGATCTGAAACCAAAGGGACATAAAGGTGTTCTAAATGGTATCAAAACATCCCTTCCAGGTATTCACAGGCTAGCATGTCAGTTAACATGTCAAGGAATTGAGTAAATGAATTACCTTCAGGATTTTCTTCAAAATTTTCTAACTCCCACAAGTCATCTAGATAGGAGGTAATGACTCCTTCTAGGAATAGAGCAACTATGGGAGTGGAGGCTTCTTCAAGGCACACTTTGAAGGAAAATTCTGCTTCCATTATGATATCAGATGGCCTCTGAACTGGTTCTGGTTCTGTAGATGATGTTGTAATGTCAACTGGAACTGCTGTTTCTTTTTGAATTTCAGCTTGGGGATCTGCTGGAAGAGTAACAAGGGGCAGTCCTGAGGCATCTTCCTCGAACATCTCCCCCTGCCTGATTTCAGTAGATACTGAAGTCAGACCCCTAAAAGAAGAGGGCTCATCAGACTTGGAGAGGTATATGATGGAGGATGACAAGGAAGAGATGGTAGAAACAAGAGAGGCAATTGCTTCTTCAATCATGGTTTTGATTGAAGGAGTAATTAGCTCCAGGATGTTTGCAATGAAAGCTAGAGTTATTTCAAAAGATGTGGAAGGGGGAATCACAGTAGATGGAAGATCATCAGGGATGGTTGTCTCCTGATTAGATATGTTGTGAACTGGTGATGATGGGTGGATGCAGGAAGATCAATATGATCTGAATGAGAAATTGGTGACTGAGGTGGAGTGGGTAGACTCTTTGAAACCAACAGATCAAAACAAGGATGAGAAATCCTAGCAAGATGTGAAGGGAGTGGAGATGCTAGTGGTGATGCATGGAGAATAGTGGAGGAATCAAGTAGAATAGAGACAGTGGATGTAGATGGTAATGTAGAAGATGTGGATGGCAATGCAGATGAAGGTGGAATGGGGGGAATGGAAGAGCCTTCTTCAGGATGGTGGGGAGTGACTGATACAGTCCTTGTGCTCTCAAATAAAACAGGAGCTACCCCAGCTGGTGAAGGATTCTGAAAGCTCCTTTTCCACTTAACAAATAAGGTGGGATCCATTTTCTTACTGGCATTGATGTAAGTTGCAACTGTACCCAACAATTGAGGATATTTTTCTTTTAGTAAAATTCCTATTACCCTTCCAAGGGTTACTTCCTTCTTGTTGTTCTTCTTTCTTATCAAATCAAACATTATCCCTGCCCAATTTATCTCTTTCTTATTGATAATCGCACTCATCAAGGCAAACTGCTGCCTGGTTATATTGTCATGAGCTGAGTGCTTACCTAACAACACTTTTCCAACAAGTTCATCTAAGAACTTAATCCTCAAAGGGAAGTTGACTTTCAGCAACTTTGTAGGAATGCCCTCAGCATGTCCTAGCTCGATGAGCATTCTTCCATACTCTTGAGTCATACTCTTCTTGACCATTCAATAATCCAAAAATTTAAGTCAGTACGGCAAGAGTCAGGATTACCTCTTCGCCGCCTATTGTCCCGGTCATGGATTCGTCGCTGGAAGACGAAGAGTAAACCCATTCTTTGATCTCTGGAATGTTGATCTTGATCCTTGTTGACATCAGCTTTTCCAATCTTTGATCCTTGCAGAGCTGTAGCATCTCTATGATCTCCGCATCGCAGGCGCTGAACAAGTTGAAATCCACACTGAAACTGGCGTCAAACTTCATTGCTGTCAGGAGAGCTAGAGCAATCGCCATCGATTTGGTCGGAGAAGACGAGAGAAGCGAAGAGCAGAAAGCGCGGGGCAGAGCTCAAGAAGAAAGACGGAATACGAAAAGACGAGCTCTGTCGACTACTAAAAAGACGATCTCTTAACCTAGGTCGACCATCAGTTTTATATTAAAACGACAATCGTCGACCTGTTTTAACAGATAGTGGAGACGATAGTCGAACGGTCGTTCGACGATCGTTTCCTGAAGCAGAGTAGTCGATCAATCATTCGACAATTTCTGTCTTCACAAACAAACAAGCCGTCGTCACCCATAAGTCGACGATAGGCTCGACCTGTTCGACTATCGTTGAACGTCGTTCGACGATCTTCAAACAGATTTCAACAAGGCAGAAATCACACTTAGTCTTTTCCATTTATCATACCTAGTTGAACCAAAAAGAATAGATGCTTCTGTTCATCTAAGGGCTTGGTGAAAATATCACCTATCTGAAGGTCAGTGGATATGAACTCAAGGCTGATCTTGTTCTTTTCCACACAATCTCTTAGAAAATGGTGCCTGATCTCAATGTGCTTGGTCCTAGAGTGGTGCATAGGATTTTGTGCAATGGAGATAGCACTGGTACTGTCACACATGATTTTGGTGTTCTTGTGTGTGTACCCATAATCCAAAAGCTGGTTTTGAATCCATAGGATCTGTGAACAACAACTAGCAGCTGCTTTATATTCAGCCTCTGCAGTTGAAGTTGAGACAGAAGCCTGTTTCTTACAGAACCAAGAGACCAATCTCTCTCCTAGGAACTGACATGTTCCTGAGGTACTTTTCATGTAAACTCTACAACCAGCATATTCAGAATCAGAGTATCCAATTAACTCAAATTCTGATTCAGCTGGGTACCACAGTCCTAAATTTGGACATCCCTTTAGGTATCTCAAAATTCTCTTTAGAAGAATAAAATGAGATTCCTTGGGGTTGACCTGGAATCTAGCACATAGGCATGTGACAAACATTATATCTGGTCTACTTGCAGTTAAATACAATAGGGAACCAACAATGGCCCTATAGTTTTTCTGATCAAATGGCATACCCTGATCATCAGAATCTATAGCTACATTTGTAGCAATGGGTGTATGCATTGCTGAAGCATCAGCCATCCCAAACTTCTTTACCAATTACTTCATATATTTGGATTGGGATATGAAGATGCCATCAGCATCTTGCTTTACTTGGAGACCAAGAAAGTAAGACAGCTCACCCATACTACTCATCTCAAACTTAGAATGCTTCAGGTCTGAGAACTTTTTGCACAGTTTGGGATCAGTGGAGCCAAAAATAATATCATCCACATAAACTTGAACTAACAGGATGGTGTCCTTGTGGTGCTTAACGAAAAGGGTTCTATCAACTACTCCCCTAACAAAGTTGTACTCTAACAGGAAACTAGCTAGAGTCTCATACCAGGCTCTGGGTGCTTGTTTAAGTCCATAAAGAGCTTTTTGCAACTTGTAAACAAATGAGGGTTGAGTTGAAGAGACAAACCCAGGAGGTTGTTCAACAAACTCCTCTTCCTTTAGCTCACCATTTAGGAATGCACTCTTAACATCCATTTGAAAAACTTTAAACTTCATATAGGCTGCATAGGCTAGAAAGATCCTTATTGCCTCTAGCCTTGCAACAGAGGCAAAGGTTTGGTCATAGTCTATACCTTCCTCCTGTCTGTAGCCCTGAGCTACAAGCCTAGCTTTGTTCCTTACAATAATTCCATTTGCATCCAACTTGTTTTTAAACACCCACTTGGTGCCTATGATCTGTTGGCCTTTAGGTCTTGGAACCAAAGTCCATACTTTACATCTTTCAAATTGATTAAGCTCCTCTTGCATAGCAATGATCCAGTGGGGATCTAGCTCAGCATCTTTTATGGTGAGGGGCTCAATCTGTGAAAGGAAACAAGCATGCATCACATCCTGCTTAATTGATGTCTTGTTTGCACACCAGCTGATATGTCACCAATCACTTGAGATGTAGGAGGATATCTAAGTGTGACAACATCAGTAGGGGGGTATGATCTTCAGCAACAGTTGGGATTAATTCCTCCTGAGGAATAGGATCACCTGTTGATAGTACAGCAACTGCTTCCATAGTGTCTCCATCACTGTCTGAGTCAGTGATATGAAGAGTTGATAGAGGGAGAATCTCTTGAGTGACATCTCTGTATAAATCTTGTACCTGCAATGAGCTTGAGGAAGGAGAAGTTTCCTTTTCCTTGTAAAACATCTTTGACTCATCAAAGGAAACATGCACAGACTCTTCTATTTTAGAAGATGATTTTTTAAACACCCTATAAGCTTTGCTTACTTGGGAATATCCAAGAAAAATTCCCATTGAAGATTTTGCTTCAAACTTTCTAAGATATTCTTTGTTGTTATTGTGAATATACACTCCACAACCAAAGACTCTAAAATAATTAATTTTAGGTTTCTTTCCTTTAAGCAACTCATAAGGAGTTTTACTCTTAAGCTTGTATATAAGACATCTGTTCAAGACATAATTAGTTGTGCTAACAGCTTCTGCCCAATAAGAGAGAGGCATGTTAGCATCTGCCAATAATGTTCCAGCTGCTTCAATCAGGGTTCTATTCTTCCTTTCCACTACCCCATTTGTTGGGGAGTTCTAGGAGCAGGGAAGCTATGTTTGATACCTTCTTTCTCACAGAATTCTTGCATGAGAAGAGACTCAAACTCAATACCATGATCACTTCTGATCAAGGCCACATGAGTAGAATACTCAGTCTACACAAATAGCAGAAAGTTAGTAAGAACTTTGAAGTTATCATCCTTTGTTCTCAAGAAGAACACCCAAGTGAACCTAGAGAAGCCACCTACAATCACTAAAGTGTAAAACTTCCCTCCTAGACTCTGTACATTTATTGGGCCAAAAAGGTCCAAATGTAATAAATACAGGATTCTAGGTGAATCACTTTTATTTACAGATTTAAAGGAGTTTTTGGTTTGCTTGCCTAATTGACAAGCCTTGCATTGGCTTACCTTCTTGTAGGGGCAAGAAGGTAAACCTCTAACAAGGTTGTATTTAGATAACCTAGATATGTTCTTGAGGTTAGCATGACTAAGCCTCCTATGCCATAAGGTGTTATTATTTGTTACTTCATTAAACAGGCAGATTTCAGATTGAGTTGAGTTAAAATCTACTAAATAAATATTACCCTGTCTAATGCCTACTAACACTACATTACTATTTAAAGTATTATTACAGAGAGTGTTAGTGAAAGATACCTGATAACCTGCATCACATAACTAGCTTACTAAGATAAGGTTGTGCTTCAGTCCAGTTACATATGCAACCCTTTTGAATGTTACTGCTCCAATGGTAGTCCAACCATATCCTTCAGTTTGACCACAGCTAGAATCCCCAAAGATCACCTTTGGTCCAAGCTTTGCCTTATATCTTGACAGATTTTCTTTGTTTCCTGTCATGTGTTTGGAACAGCCACTATCCAAATACCATTTATCTTTAGTAATTGGATAGGTCTTTACCTGCAAATTAAACAGTTAGACATTGTGGACCCAGACAACCTTGGGTCCATTATTCTTCACATAATGAAAGCTTGAAATAAAAGAATAAGCAGGTTGGGGTTTATATTCTAAGGGATAGGATCTCCTAGGTGGAATGCTCCATGCAGTTGATGGGTCAATAAACCTAGGGTTTCTATTTACATTAGGATTTCTAAGGTTCAGGTGATTATTTTGAAAATCATATTGAGATCGTCGATCATCGTTCGACGATCGATGCTCAGATCGTCGAGCATCATTCGACCATTGAGCCTTCGATCGTCGAGCAGCGTTCGACGACTTTTGTAGTTCCTTAAATTTTTTGCTTTCTCTTTTCTCTCTTAGCTTTATTTAAGGCTTTGTTAACTAGATTTACTTGCTCAGTATTCTTTATTCCATCAACTAAAATAAAGTTTACTGGAGTTGAAAGATGATTTTTAAGAACCAAGGGGGGTTCACTTGATAAGGCTCCTAAGCCTAGCTTATTATTGCCTGACCTAGTGTTTGTCATGCTAGTGATCTCTAGCAGCTTAAAGCTTCTACAATTTAGAGATTCTTCTAATCTTTTTGACTTAGCTAGTTCATTTTTAAGAAATTTTATTTCTTCACTGGACTTAGTGAGTTCTGCTTCTAACCTAGCATTTTCAATGGAGAGGATTTCTGATTCTGCTATCCTATTTATAAGCTCCTTAATTTCTTTTTCTGAACTAATTAAATCTAACAAAGGGATTTAAATTCAGATTTAAATTCAGCAGAAGAAAAATCATAAGAAGATAATACCTGATCTTTTGTAGGCATTTCTTCATCATCATCAGAACTCTCTGCAGTTGAGTGATTGTTACAGGCATCAATTGCCATAAGGCAAATTTCCTTTGCCTTCTTCTCTTCCTCATCTTCACTGGAGCTTGAGGAGGAAGATTCCTCATCTGTATCACTCCAGGTCTCAGCAACAAATCCTTTCTCCTTCTTCTTATTTTTGTAGGAGGAGGACTTGGACTGCTTCTTCTAATGTTCTTTTTCTTTCCTCTTATCCTTGTTCTTTTCCTCTGGACACTCTGGTAGAATGTGTCCAGATTCCTGCAACCATAACAGATAATTTCTTTAGTAGGAGATCTGTCATACCTTGGTTTATCTTCATATCTTGAAGACTTCTTTCTGAAGTCCTTTCTGCCCATCTTGAGAAACCTTTTGGAAAAGAGTGCCATCAGCTCCTTATTGGATTGGCTTCCTTCAGAAGCATCAGCAGCTTTGAGAGTAAGAGTTTGCTCTTTCCTTGTTCGAGTGGGAGTAGTCTTCGCTTCAGCTTCAGCTTCCCTGGACTTTAGAACTTGCTCAAAAGATTTGAGCTTTCCAAGGAGGGCTTCAGTTGAGATCTCAGTAGTACTTCTGGCCTCCTTGATGGGCCATATCCTAAGATCCCATGTGCTGGGGAATCACATCAGTATCTTATCATTGAACTCTGTCAATGTTATCTCCTTATCAATGGTTCTCAGCTCATTGATGATGGAGCTGAGCCTGGTGTACATAGCTTCGACTGATTCAGCTTCAGTCTTCTTGAAGTTTTTATATTGAGATATAAGGTTGGACCTTCTGTGCTTCCTCTCATCAGCTGAACAATCTACAATCTGGTTCAGTGAGTCCCACATGGCTTTTGCAGAAGTGCAATCAGCCACTTTCTAGAAGGTTTCATCAGACATAGTCTGAGCCAGAATATTCATTGCTTTAGCATCAGCTACTGTTGCCTTCTTGTATGCATCATTGTAGTCTGGAGGTGGCACTGCACTGAGATTTGTAGATGTTATAGCAGTGGCTATAGCAGGTGGTGTTGGAGGTCCTATCAAAATAGAAGAAAAAATATTTTCATCAATAGAATTCATATATAACTTGATTCTTTGCTTCCTGATGCTGAACTTTGCTAAGTTGCAAACTGGAGGTCTGGTGCTAGAGTAATCCTTGTACTGGGCCATGAAGTGAATATCTACAAGCTTGGTATCTATCTAAATCTTGAGACTTAGGTGTTAGCCTGTACAGTCAGTCAACCTCCCTCTGATACCAATTGAAAGTGAGGATAGATATAACTCTAGAGGGGGGGGGGTGAATAGAGTATTCAAAAATTATGACACCCTACTCAACACCCTTAGAGTTAATTTGCGGAATGAGTTTATAGATATTTGAAACCCTAGAGCCTAACACAAAGTGAAGTGCACAAGAGAAAGCTAACTGTAATTATAGTTAAGCTTTGGTCCTATCACAGCAACTAGCAATCCTAGTTATTTGTACTCACAGCCATAGTGCAATAATTAAATTAAGCAACACATACAACACAAGAGGTATATAGTGGTTCCCTCTAAATAGGTACGTCCACTCTTCTACCACCCTGGTAGGAATCCACTAAAGGTTTTTGTTCAGGTGCCCTACCACAAACTGATCTGATTCAGGTAGATCAAGTAGACCCTTTGAGCTTTTGATCAGGAGCTCAAAATCCAACACAGGTTTTTGATCAGGTGCCCTGCCACCAAGGTTTACTTTTGAAGGGAGTAATAACCCTTTATATAGGAGGTTGAGAGAGTTAGAGTGTCTTCTCTATTGTTAAAATAATATTAGAGAAGCAAGTGGATTGCACAGAGCTAGAAAGCTCTAAAAAATAAAGGCTCCCCCTGGCTTAGTGATATCCAGGAAGAAGTCTTGCTTCAGGGTGCAGGTTCTCTTATGAACTTTTGACAGAGAGCTATCTTGAAGTTTTTGAAGGAGCAGCTTGAAGAAGACTCTTGATGTCAAATGAATGTTCTTCTTCAACAACTTTTCTTTCTTCTTCTTCTTCTTCTTGAGACTCTGAGTGAATGTTCCTGGCAACAGGATGAACTCAGGATTGAAGAAGAGAGAGTTGAAGAAGGTTGATCTTCTCAGTTGAATGTAACAATATCTGAGAGCTGTATCTCTTCTTGTTTTGAATCACTCTGTGTATAATCTGCTTGCTTAGTTTCTTTTTTGTTGATGATGATTTCAAAAGAAAAGGCTCTTTATATATTAGCCTCTGTAACAGTTCTAATCTTTGTTTGAATTTTTTCTTCTTCTGAGATCTGCAATCTGGGCTGCAAATAGCACAATACAAAAAAACATATCCTGCAGACAGACATGCTATAAAGGGATAAAGCTTTCTGAGAAGCTGCATATCAAATCTGATAAAAGAATACTAGAGAAAGTCACATCAGACTAAACTCTTTACGGCCAGAGAAGACTTTTGTGTCTAACGGCTATAAAGGACAGCATGACAGATAAAGAAAAAAGATATTTCAACTAATAAGGCAAAAAAAACTGTCAGAAAAAGCTTGACTTATGCACAAAGGATGGGGCAAAGATTGCCTTGAGATGTATGCATAAAATCAATGAATTAATCTTTAATAAAATATGCTAAATAAATAGGAAATAAATCATAGAACAGAAGGAGTACAAAATTACTAAAGATAGACAAAAGATCGTTGAACGATCCACAGAGATCGTCGAACGAACCACAGAGATCGTCGAACTATCAAACAGATAGTCGAACGAAGCAGATAGTCGAACTATCAAAGCAGATAGTCGAACTACCACAGCAGATAGTCGAACTATCAGAACAGATAGTCGAGCTATTAAATAGTTGAACTATCAAGGCAGATAGTCGAACTATCAAACAGAAGAGATAGTCGAACTATCAAACAGATAGTCGAGCTATCAGATAGTTTAACTATCAAGGATGATAGTCGAACTCTCAAACAAATAGTTGAACTAACAAGAAATCTGTCTGGTTAAAAGAAGTCGAGCGGGGTTCGACGATCGACGAGGGAGATACCACAGATCGTCGAGCTAACAAGAGTTGAACTAACTCAGAGATAAACGATCTGCTAACTGACGATAGTCGACCAACTGATAGACGATCGTCGAACGGTTGTTAGACGATAGTCGAGCGGCATTCGACCATAGGCGAACCAAAAATAACTTAACAAAATCTTCATCTGGAAAAGTGACAACTCTACAACTGAGGAAAAACTAATCTAACAACTGACCTTTGACCATAGATAAATCTTGGGTCAAGAAACTAATTGAGAAGACTAAACTCAAATCCAAATTAGGGTACCAACAAATTTCGAGAATTGATGATTTTTTTTATCAGCTGGTTGGATTAAACGTCTTTTCAAAGCTATATTTCCGGTAATTATCAGTTATGGATCAGGGAAAGTGATATTCCCAAGAGAGTGTTTTGTACATGCTATGGACACTATGAGTTTACCATAATGCCATTTGGGTTAATAAATTCCCCATAAGTATTCATGGATTTGATGGACAGGACCTTTCAAGAGTTTTTGGAATGATTAGTGATCATCTTTATAGACAGCATATTGTTATACTCTCAAACAGAGGTGGATCATGCGAATCATTTGAAGTTGGTTTTGCATACAAGGAGGAGGAATCGAATCTATGCTAAGTTCTCTAAGTGTTGGTTTTGGATTTCATCAGTGACTTTTCTTGGTCATGTGGTTAGTGGAGAGAGTATTGTTATGGATGCGGCAAAGATAGTTGCGATACAGGAGTGGACTATGATGACTACTGTGGCAGAAGTCCGTAGCTTTCTTGGACTTGCTGGATATTATAGGCTCTTCATAGAGAAAATTTTGCGGATAGCTATACCTCTCACTATGTTGACATAGAAGAATAAAAAGTTCTTGTTGGGAAGATTGCCTTCAATCTTCCAAGATTTGAAGTGGCATCACTATAAATTCTAAAAACATATTGTATTTGATGTATATCAACTTTTTGAGCATTTACAGAACTTGGTTTTTACTCAAATATATTGATCAAAGCTAAGCTGAACTATATAGCTGAGACTGCTTATAGTTCTCAGCTATATCTCTGAGACTATGAGAAGAATGCAGAAATCACTGAGAATCACAGATCTCAGGGCCAAGGAAAATACTGCAGAGAATGAATGATCTTCTCTACGCTACAGTCAAGGAGATTTAGATATAGCCACTGAAACCGTAGGTCTCAGCACCAAGTATAATACTATTGAGAATGAAGTCAATACTCAGTGGTATAGCTGATAAGATTAAACAATGTTTTTGAGCCAGTACTAATTGGCGGAAGTCAAATTTGTTGCTAGCGCCAAAAGAAGGAATAAACAATTCTATTCCTATCCATGCTTTGACAAGACGTTTTTTTGAATCCATTGCAGATTGTCAAAGAGTATAAAGTGGAACTTCCAGGTCAATGGAATAGTGCTGTTACACAAAACCTAATCTAAAGAAAGAACTTGATGGTGCTCACAAAAAGAAGATAGTTCTTGCTGAAGGTTTTTAGAAAAACAAATGGAGTCAATTATGTGACTCAAAGATTGGTCTTCTTCCATCTGTAAGGAGAAGAAATCAAGGTGGAGCTTGCCCTAACTTGTGCTAAAAATGAAGATTATTCAGTCAGGGACCAGCTCTAAATCTTAACATTAATGCAAGAACAACAGAAGGTCACAATCATCAAGGTCTAACTATAAATTAGACTTTTGTTGAAATCTCTTTCAATATATTTACTGTAGGCCTTTTTGCCTGAGGTGTTGGGCTGTACTCCCAACATGAGTGGTAGTATTTCGGTAGAAATCTGAGGTAGGACATGAGACAAGTCTTAGGTAGGAAACCTAGAAGGTTTCTGAGCTGTAGGAGTATGAGATTTGAGGTAGGGCTTCTTAATAAGCTTGAGTATAAGGCATATGTGCCTGAGGTAGGTCTTGGAGAAGACCTGAGAAATCCTGAGTATAAGGCATATGTGCCTGAGGTAGGCCAGGCAACACCCTGGTAGGCCTGTCTACAGCAGTCTTCCGCGAATGGGAGGTTGCTGCAAGAACGCCCCCAGAGGTAGAAGGCTCGCGCAAGCGAGGGTAATCCTTCACCATGTTACATATACCTTGACATAACACACATCTAACACAATGCTCGACATTATGAGCAGCCATGGCGTCGATGCATCGGCGCAAATTGTCAATAACATGGCACTCAGCAACAGAAGACATCGCAAACAAAAAATAATTGCAGGAAAAATGCTACACGGCTAGAATAAAAATTAGTCAGGATCTGCAATGTAAATCAAAAATTAGAAAGGGGCAGAAAGAAATAAGCAACAATAAAAATTCTAACAACTAAAGCAAATAAGAAAATGATATGCACAAATGGAAAAGGGCTTCATTCAATTATCACCCTCTCAAAAAACTTACACTACTGTGTTCCCCGACAACGGCGCCCAAAACTTGATGCGAATGTGTGACGGCAAGTGTACCGGTCACACAAGTAATATAAAACAGGTGAATTTCCCCAAGTATCGATCTCTCAAGGAACACAGTAGGGTGGAGTTAATTTCGAGGAGGACTTGAGATTGAAGTCCTTAGGTCGGCTCATACGATGGGGGTTTTGATATTGAGGAAAAGGAAATTAAAACACTAACAACTACTCTTATGCAATGTCGTTATGTATCGCTTCGCCAGGCGGGATGGAAGACTACACGGACCGCTATGCACCGAATCGCTAGGCGGATGGACGAGTAGGAAAGCATAAGAACCAGAATTTAAGGGTCGTAAGAACCTCTTCGCTATGCACGCTTCTAGCAATCGCTAGAACGGCAAGAATGGATGGATGGCTGATGGAAATAAAGGTGCACCTCAAGAACATAACGAATACATACAATCACATAGACATGATTAAATATAAACATTTTACAAACAACCAACACTTCATCAAATACAAGCGTTCAACTAAGCTATCAACAATAAGAGAAGAAAAGTGTGCGAAATCGACCGGATCCGAAGTCTTGCCAAGGGTTCAAGGTTAGAATCGCCGGGTTGTCAATCCACGTCCAAGCTCGGTCCTCCACTACGTCTGAGGTAGAGGAGGTTCTCACTCACTCCCAATAGACCCGTCTTCTTCGCGTCATGAAGCGGAAGAAGATGGCACAAACTTCTCCTTGCTTGGTGGATAACGCTAGGTTATACCCCTTCTTGAAGCTCTAGGATGAAGGAGGAGGCCGAGAGGAAACTCCAGCTAGAATATGGCGTTGAAAGCTTGCCCGGAGCCTCTCTGATGGTGAAGAGGAAGAAGGGCGGCGGAACCCTCGGAGCTGGACAGAAAATGGTTGGTGGAAAAGGTAATTTCCAAATCTGGAGATAAATCTGCGCTTAAATTGAAAAAGATTAGAAAAATGGTCACGCACTTTCCCGCGCATGACCGTGCGCTAACCGTGCATTACTAACTTACTGATCTTGATCACGGAAGAAGATGCGTTGACCCGTGCGTTTTATTCGCGCACGGGCGATTCCGCCCGTGCATGAAGGAAATCGCACGGGTAAACTAAGAGCACAGAAAACAGGGTAAAACAAGGGAACCGTGTGTTTTACTCGCGTACGGTCGCGTTTGCCCGTGCGTGAAGGAAACATACGATTTACCCAAGAATGCAGGAATAAAGAGAAAATGTGCAGACCGTACGATTCCTTCTTGCACGATTTGGCCGAAACCGTGCGAGAACAAAACGCACGGTGAAAAACAGAAATCCCCAGAAAAGCTGTATGAAACACACGATTGCACTAAAACCGTGCGCGAAGAAATGCACATGACTGTGAGTTTTACACATAATTGGAAAATGAGTCCGGGATGTCCCGACTACCTTCACAGCAATAAAACCAAGTTTGAGCACAAGCTCCCAGCAACAACACACAACATAAAAAAAAATAAAAAGAACCATGGGGAGCACCATGTGCTTACCCCCAACAAAAGAATGCGCAATTTCACACCCTTGGGCCAAAATAGTGCACTTAGCGTGATAAGCAAAATAAATGAAATATCAACGATAACATACAAAAAGTGAAGTGCAAGTGCGTTAAAACTAGCCCAGATGAGTATGAAAAACCCTATATAAATTGGACTCATCATCTGCAAGTAGTAGAATCCCAATTACTACTTTAGGCATGACCTTAGGGTTTTAACTTGGTTCCATGATCCCATCATGACACCTCTAACCACATGGTACTTATAAAATTCTTGGCCATTTTGGCGTTGAGTGCGGAGGCTTGTCTCAACGCTTTTGCCTTAGAGAAATTTTCGGCCCAGTTTACTGGTTCGTATGAATAGTCTGAACCGGACCTTTTCGGGAATTGCGCCAAGCTGAATTAATAGGCCCCGGTCCTTTCATTAAGACTTATTTATACAATAATAGTAGTCAAATAGTAGAGTGCCATGTGGTGGACGGTTTAACCCGAATTCCATGTTACTGGAGAGAGAGAAAGATAGGAGTAAATGCCATTCATGGCCTGGAAGGCCAAGGGCCCACTCTTCTTGCTGAAATCACCTCCTCCGGTCAGTTAGGAGAAGGCCAAGGACTTTTCCGGCCATAACAACAATTAGGGGAGGAGAATTATAGTTACGGAAAAGCTCTTCAAGGGGCACTAATGGCCACCGCTAGCTAGCCCCCTCCCCTATTTTTATCATTTTAAAAGACTCACTGGACTTAGAGGAGAGATTTCCACACAAAAACTGAAGGAGCCGAGGAAGCCCACTGTGAAGTTGCAAAAATCGAGCATTGCCACCATCGACCATGGCATCCCGGCGATCGACACACCTCCAGGACAAGAGCAAGGTCCTCCCCTTACTCTTTCCTTATGGGTAGATCGTAGGAATTGTTAAGGCTAAGGAATAGGCTCAATTGAGCCAGATCGGGTGATGAAAATCACTGGTTTTTTCGTTAAAAAAATGGAGTGGTCGGATTCTCTGAAAACAACCCCTCCGATGGCCGTGCTGCCGCCCGGCGATAACCCCCACCTCAACGGAGGTGGTGGTGGCGGTGGCAAGCCAGGGAGGTGTCCGGGTGGCCGGGAAAATGTCTTGGAATAAGCTCCAAGTTTGGCCAATCATGGCCCTCGGCTGGAGGAAGAAGATGATCCAGCAACCGTCGGATCTTGCATGAAGATCTATGCTGATCATTTAAATCCTTTTCTTTTTAAATGAATTTTCTGTATTATGATAACAGTCACATTAGAAAATTAATGAAAAATACATAGATGCTCTATTTGAGGAAATAATCAACATATAATTTGTATCCCTATGGGTCTACTTTATTTTAAAATTGATTTGGGTCAATTTGGTCAATTTGTTTGACCAGGGCACCCATTTTGGTGGAGTCTATACCTATGGCTAGACAAGAATTAAAATGTGTGCCCCCACTTCATCTCTTCTCCAAATGACTTGAAACTTGTACAGGGAGTCACCCTAATCTATATCTGGGTCCTGCCCAAAAATGAGAATTTTTGGGTATAATCTTCCTATAGGTTT
Organism: Platanthera zijinensis; assembly: GCA_039513925.1. Lineage (NCBI taxonomy): Eukaryota > Viridiplantae > Streptophyta > Magnoliopsida > Asparagales > Orchidaceae > Platanthera > Platanthera zijinensis. Next base: position 129,914,131 of record CM077083.1, read on the forward strand.
TGTAATTATTTAATAAACCATGATTAATTTAATAAAGGGACCAAATGACCTCCAAACCCTCCCAAATTTTGGAGAGTGGTCCTTGGAGTAATTATAAGGTTTTGTATAAATTTTTATCTCATTTTGAGATGATTTAGGTTGGAAGAAGGCAAACCCTAAGTTGGCTCAATAAGGGTATTTAGGTCAAAAGTGCACTTGTGGCTTTAGGTGGCCAAATCAACTCAACAGAGGTTTGAATTTGGGCCACTGACTTGGCATGACTTTTAAAACCCTCCCACAGAAGATGGGGTGGATTGGGGTAGATTTGCCCTAGGATCCAAGATCAATTGATAAGGATGGTTTTTGGTGTCTTGTGAAGGGCATATGGTCAAATGACCTTGAAATGATTTGAAATTTAGTGGAGAGGACTCTAGGGTAGTGTTAAAGTCCTATGGTAGAAATATTATTGGATTATGAAGTTGTTAAACCCCTCAAAACCCTAACCCTAGTTTAGGCAACAACACTTGTACATGCAAGATAAGCCACAAAAACTTAATGAAAAGCCATAAAACTTGGGTAGTATAGTCATAGGGTCAATAAGGCCCTTTGGTGATTTTATTGGTAATTTTGGATCAATAAATTAGCACCTTCTTTAGAGTGTAAGTGTAACGCCCCCGATTTTTTCGACGATTTTATTTAAATGGGAAACATCATATGTATGACGTCATGGCGTTACCTTTAACGTCAAGATGACGGCGTAATGCCATAAAGGCATTTTCGCGTCCATGCGGTCAAGTCGGCAGAATTCTTGTTGTAATGGGAAAATTTTGCGTTTGGAATTTAAGTTGAGTAATTTTTGACTTACTCGTCAAGTTTCGTCGCGATCCGAGCGATATTTGGGCCTCGGCATTTTTCCAAAGTTTTGTGGAATTTATGTTCGTCGTAAACTTTTAAAACTTATATATCGAGAATGGCTCATCTGATTTTGGTTTTGACTTTTCCGTTGTGTTCGTAGCGTCTGTGTTCGCCTACGGCATGAGTTTCGTTCAATTCGGCGCTCGTTTGGGCCTCCGTTTTGATCTCGCGTTTCCTTATTCAAATATATATAATACGATTATTTTATTATTAAATTACTATTCAAAAATGAAAAGTACTATTCATTCTTATAGTTAGATCAAATTGTTAGATTTGCCAAGAAATTGTTTTTCTTGCAACCTTGACTCGTGTGAAGTTTCTGCTTTTTATGTAAATCTTCTGTTCCTCCAATTCTGTATACTCGAGTAGTCTGTTTCTGTATACTCGAGTAGCCTTCTGTATACTCGAGTAGTCTGTTTCTGTATACTCGAGTAATCTATTTCTGTATACTCGAGTAGCCTTCTGTATGCTCAAGTAGTCTGTTTCTGTATACTCAAGTAGTCTGCTTGTGTATACTCGAGTAGCCTTCTGTATACTCGAGTAGTCTGTTTCTGTATACTCGAGTAATCTATTTCTGTATACTCAAGTAGCCTTCTGTATAGTCGAGTAGTCTGTTTCTGTATACTCGAGTAGCCTTCTGTATACTCGAGTAGCCTGTTGTATACTCGAGTAGTCTACTTCTGTATACTCGAGTAGTATGTTTCTGCTTACTCGAGTAGCCTTCTGTATACTCGAGTAGTCTGCTGCCTTTCTCGTGTAGTCCGTCATAGTTTGTATTCGGGAGCCTTTTTGAGGGTCAAAACAGAGCCGTATGGAAAAATGGCTAACATAAAATTTGTTTGCCTCGACGATATCTACAACTTTTATGTTGGGAACTTTTCGATTTGAAGCCATGCTAGACCTCTAATTTTGTTTTCCGCGAACTGCTCGTACTTAAACCGTTTTTTTTATATATATTTAGACAAAATATTTTATAAGTACTTATTTATATATACACTTATACTTAGGTTATTAGAAAAGAATAAACACTCATCTTCTCCGATTCTTCCTCCCGAACCAGAGCGGCGTGAGAGTGAGAGAGAAAATATTTCGTGAATCTTCCGGTGGCCACCGACGGAGCTCCGGTGCTCGAAATCTTCAACCGAGCGTAGATCTGGAAAGCTCTCATCGAGAGCTACGCTATCGTGGTAAATTTTTCCCCTTTCCATGAGTTTTCTCGTTAGGGTTTTTCGGCCCTTACCCCCCTTTTCAACCATTTTTGTCTAGATTTCAACTTCCTCCATCCTCTTTTGCCCCGATCTGTGACGTGGACTGATTTGGAGAACTTTTTCGGTAAAACCAAGGCAAGTGGTGATTTCCCCTCATTTCTCCTTGTCTGATTTGATGGTAATGGTTCAGTTTTTATGTTATTTAAAATTTTCTTCACTTTGTTTTCCAAGCTATTGCTACAATTAACCTTTTTGGATGATCTCTCGAGATTGTAAGATTTTGTCTTGGTAAACTTGATCTTGTTATGATATATTTAATGGTTCTTGATGTGTCTTATTAATGCCTTTAAATGCATTACCTATCGTTATTGATCGTATTAGAGTTTGTCTAGGATTGTAAATCGTTCATAGGGGTTTATCAACCATGTCTTGAAAGTAGAAGTGTCAAGTAGAATCTAATGAGCCAAATCTCGAGATATATTTGTGTTGTGGTTTCTTTGGGTTTCTAAAATTTGCGGGAGTTAGTGGATAAACCACCTCCGCATGGTCTGACTCCTTTATGGTACCTTGTGGAAGCCTACCGGGTTTTTTGGGCATCTGCGGTGTATGGTGGAGAGTATGAGACTCCCTCGCAGTTAAGCGGATAAATTATTCGTGAGGGGTGTGTCCAGTTGAGGGACCACCTTGCCCGTGTTTTGAGGTAGGGTCGACCACAGGTGCTTAGTAAAGCTAATTAAAATTCTTCTTTATGTTTTTACTTTTTTTGTTCCCTTTTTGCCTTGAGAAATCTGGCGTATTTGCGGGAGTACGTGACGATTCACGTAGGTATTTCTTTCTTTTCCTGTTTGGCACCTTACTTCAGTACTGTGGGTCTTGGGTTGGTACCCCGTCTGACCTTTGTTTTATTTTGTTGATTTTTCTGCCACCATTTGTACCCTCTTGCTGAGGTGTTCTGTTTTTGGAATGCCTCAGGTTCGGAGCATTAGCAGGTAGTGGAGCCGGTTTTGGAGCCCTAGAGCAGCAGTTTGGCTGTAGTTTTCCCCCTCGCCATAGCGAGGTAGTTTGTTGTTTTAGTTTTCTTTTCCCAGTTTCAGACATATTCTTACTGTGGGTTCGTGTTAGGTTGTTGACGCCCACAGGTTTGTTGACTTTTTTTTGGACACTTGCTAGCTGTTGTGGTTTCTTTATGTTTGGTTTACATTACTTGCTCTCTGGGATGTTTTATTGCTAGGATTGCATGTTAGATATTTTTTAACCTACAAAACCCTACAATTAGTAAAGCATACTTGTCATCTCTTTCAAAACGAAGCCACTACTTTCTATTTAGCGTAAAGACTTTTCTATACTTATTATAAATCTAGGGTTTGCATTGTATGAGTTGTTCCTCGGGGACATTCATACTCATGTAGGATATTAGAGTCAATTTAAATAAGTATTTTCTGCAAGCATATAATTTATATTTTAAATCGTGAATTAGATGATTCACTAAGACGAGGGATACAGCTACCATCATAACTTAATCTGGATTTTATTCATAACCATTTATGTTTTCTTCTAAAATTGCAGAGTTTGGAATCTTGCCTGAACGTCTGCAGTTATCCCCTACACGGCGTGGCATCACGACGCGTATTTTACCCTTGCTCTGATAATTTTTTAAATTGTTGGGAAAAATGCGGGTTGTGACAGTTGGAATCAGAGGGAGGTTGCTTGATAATTGGTCGGGCAACCTTCCTTTGTTAGTGTTAGTTGCTTAGTGTCATATCATACAAACACCGATATGTCATCAATATGTCTTGGCTGAAGCATGAACACTACACTCATAAGCATGATTAGAAGTATACGGGGCATATTATGTAGTATGGGATGCATAATATGTGTTTGTATATGGATCTACCATAGGTGGCAACATGTGAGGGTTATGTAGTATGGGATGCATAACCTCACCACATGAATGCCCATTAGCTCATTTTCTTTTCGTTGCATGCAATATTATGTAGTATGGGATGCATAACATTGCATGTGTACGCCGCTCATAACATACATTAAGGCCTTTTATAGAATTCATAGCACCACATGCATAGCATAACATAACATGAGCACAACATGCCAAGCTAAAGATTTACTTGATGACATATGTACACACATGATTTTAAATAAGAGTAAAGAATTTATGCATTCATATCATAGACACATGAGTCAATAGGATGATAGGATATCATCCTGAGTAGGACATATCATCATCATATAATCCCAGAGCAAGTGACGAATTTAGCAAGTATCTTTCAAGTATGGTCTGAACCAGTTTTATTTGCCCTAGTCGTAATCTAGGATTTTAATTGGGTTGTTCGTTTGCCTTTTTAGAAATGACTCCAAAGCGTATTGCGACGAGATCGACTCCCCAATCGGAGGGTGAGTCGTCAGGTGCGCAGAGTGATGCGTTGATTGAGAGTTTGCGCCTGAGCAACAAGGCTCTATCAAGGCAAGTAGTTGCGATGCAAACGCAAATTCAGTCATTGTTGTCTACTGCCCCAGCGCGGTAACCTTCAATGCAAGAGCCTGCCTTGGGTCAAGTCGTGCCTGATACCCCTGCTCCTCTGGTGGCCCCAGTGGCAATACCACCAGAAATGAATTTCATATCACATTTCCAGCGATTGGGACCTCCCACCTACGACGGGAGTTCCGACTTTATGATTTTGGATGATTGGATCATCTCAATCGAGGAGATGTTTTCGTATTCCGACATTCTAGAAGCCCAGAAGGTTATGATTGCAGCCTATTAGTTAAAAGGCCTAGCAAAGAGTTGGTGGATTCGTGAAAAGGAGAGTCTGAAGGAAGGCTGTACCTGGGACTCTTTCAAGAAGATGTTGCTGAAGAAGTTTCTGCCCTCGGTCGAGCAGGACCGTCTCATGAATAACTTCCTGCATTTGAAGCAGAGACAGCTCACGGTGAGCGAATACGAGATTGAGTTTAGCAAGTTGAGTAGATTTGCTCCTGATTTGGTAGCTTCGGAGGAGGGAAGAGTGAAACGTTTCCTGGGAGGACTAAGAAGTGATGTCCAGTAGTGGGCATGCTCTTATGGAGCTGACAGTTATGTTGTGGTAGTTGAAGCCGCACTAAAAGTTAAAGCGATTGAAAATACCAAGAACCGCGGTGCTGCGGCGAGGAAAGAGAAAAGGAAGGGTGTTGAGGATGGTATCTCCAGGGCATCTGGCCCATCTTCGAAGAAGAAAGGTAAGGAAGTGTGTAGTTTCTGTGGTCGTCCTGGCCACCCTTACGAAAGATGTTTCAAGAGAACAGCCACCCTGAAGCAGCAGCAAGTGCACGCCATCCAAGGTGCACACAAGGGAGAGCTCGTGTGCTCGTTCTGTGCAAGGAAGGGTCATGATGTGAGACGGTGCTAGATGAAAGAAAGGACCTGCTTCCAGTGTGGCCAGAAGGGACACCAGAAATCTTCGTGCCCCCAGGCTCAAACCCCACTGCAACCTGCCCCGCTTCGAGCTCTGCCGCCACCACCAACCCTATATAAAGGAAAAGGAAAGCCGAACGTGATGACTAGCGAGGAAGCTCAAAACTCTACGCAAGTTATTTCAGGTTAGCCCCAGTCTATTTTATCCCTATTATTTATCATTGTTGCCCTAGTTATCGTTCGTTTAGTTATGTATGTTATGGTTTTAGGGGAGTTTAAGGTGCGGAATAGGTCGACGCGCGTTCTGTTCGATTCGGGTGCCACTCATTCCTTTTTGGCCAGGAGGTTTGTTGATAAACATCGCCTGGATGTTGATCAATTGAGAGACTCCTTCAACGTCAAGCTTCCCTCCGGTAATTTGGTGATATCCAATCAAGGAGTTCTGAGATGCCCTATTCATCTTGGCATTTTTCTGGCCCTTGCGGATCTGATAAGTTTAGACCTGGATGATTTTGATGTGATTTTGGGCATGGACTGGCTGTCCAAGTATGATGCAGTCATCCAGTGCAAGGCAAAAAGACTGGACTTCAGGATGGACAATGGCCAGCCTATGAGCGTCTGTGGATTTCAGGACAGAGTTCCCCCTGTCATTTCTGCAGTACGTGCTATAAAGTCTGGTTGCGAGGCATTTTTAGTTTCTATTTCTGCTCTGGAAACAGCTTATGTTACACCACATCTCGAGGATGTCTCGGTGGTGCGAGAGTTTCCAGATGTCTTTCCTGATAGTCTTCCAGGACTTCCTCCTGAGAGGGATATTGAGTTCGTGATTGACCTCGAGCCAAGCACTCGTCCCATCGCCAAAGCACCGTACCGTATGGCTCCGCGTGAGTTGGATGAGTTGCGTACTCAGCTCGATGAGTTGCTGAGGTGTTATTTTATTAGACCAAGTTCTTCTCCGTGGGGTGCTCCGGTTTTGTTCTTAAGGAAGAAGGACGGATCGATGAGGCTTTGCATCGATTATAGGGAATTAAATAAGGTGACCGTTAAGAATAGATATCCCCTGCCAAGGATCGATGATTTGTTCGATCCGTTGCGTGGTAGCTCGGTATTTTCAAAAATCGATCTTCGCTCAGGCTACCACCAGTTGAGGATTCGCGAGGAAGACATTCCCCGAACCGCATTCCGTTCACTGCATGGACATTATGAGTTTTTGGTGATGTCTTTCGGTTTAACCAATGCACCCTCTGCTTTCATGGATTTGATGAATAGGGTGTTTAAGGATTTCTTGGACCGATTCGTTATTGTGTTCATAGATGATGTCCTAGTGTATTCCCGCAATGTTGAGGAGCATACTCAGCATTTGCGTTTGGTTTTGTCGACGCTGAGGGAGCATAAGCTATATGTGAAGTTGAGCAAATGTGAGTTCTGGCTACCTCAGGTGTCCTTTTTGGGTCATGTTGTAGGCAAGAACGGTATTTCTATAGACCCGACCAAGATTTTTGCCGTGATGGAATGGGAAAGACCTTCTACACCTAAGGAGATTAGGAGCTTCTTAGGCCTCGCTGGCTACTATAGAAGATTTGTGGAAGGATTTTCGGTGTTGTCTGCTCCTTTAACTAGATTTACTCAGAAGAATACTGCATTCATTTGGAGTGATAAGTGTGAAGAGGCTTTCCAAGAGTTGAAGAAGAGATTGTGTACTGCCCAAATCTTAACCTTACCTACTGAAGGAGTCGAGTATGCTGTGTACGTCGATGCGTCACACATCGGACTTGGTTGTGTTTTAATGCAAGATGGTAGGGTGATCGCGTATGGATCGAGGCAACTAAAGATTCACGAGAGAAACTATCCTACGCACGATTTGGAGTTTGCTGCCATAATTTATGCGCTGAAGCTATGGCGACACTTATTGTATGGCGCGATGTGCAAGATCTATACGGACCATAAGAGTTTGAAGTACGTCTTCACTCAGAAGGAACTAAATCTGCGCCAACGTCGGTGGTTAGAATATGTGGAGGATTATGAAGTAGAAATTCTTTATCATCCAGGAAAGGCTAATGTAGTAGCCGATGCTTTGCGTAGGAAGATCGCTAAAATTTTTAATCTCTCGGTACAGTTCTTAGTAGAAGAATTCTTGTTGATGAATATTGAGGTTGGGAGTCATACTACACCTGCTAGTTTGGAAGCAGAAGAACCTTCTTGGATTACCCTTACTCGAGCACACCAGATGGATGATCCTGATCTATCGCATCTCCGAAATAGAACTGAAAAAGGAGAGTTACCTGATTTCTCGTTGGACGAGTTAGGTACCTTGAAATATCGGAGTAGATTTTGTATTCCTGCTATTGGTGACATTCGGGCTAAGATTTGTAAAGAAGCCCATGGTTCTAGTGTTTCTTACCATCCTGGTTCCACCAAGATGTATAAAGATCTAAAACAAATTGTTTGGTGGTCAGGAATGAAGAACGACATAGCAAAGTTTGTATCAGAATGTTTTACGTGTCAGCGTGTCAAGGCTGATCATAGAAGGCCTGGTGGTAAATTGACACCGCTTGATATTCCAAGTTGGAAATGGGAGAGTATTTCAATGGATTTTATCACCGGTCTACCAAAATCTCCCCGTGGGCATGACTCAGTTTGGGTGATAGTCGACAGATTGACAAAGTGTGCCCACTTTGTTCCGTTTAAGATTGGGTATTCGATGAAGAAGATAGCTGAGCTATATCTTGAAGAGGTCATCAGGTTACATGGAGTGCCTGTTAGCATTGTATCAGATCGGGACTCTAGATTTACGTCTCGCTTTTGGAATAGCTTGCAAGAGGGGTTGGGTACCGACTTGAGGTATTCTACCGCCTATCACCCGCAGACGAATGGGCAAACAGAAATAGTAAATCAGATCGTGGAGGACATTATTAGATGTTATATTTTGGATCATGGTGGTGCTTGGGATGAGCGTCTCAGACTCATGGAGTTTGCTTACAATAATAATTATCAAGAGAGCTTGCAGATGGCCCCGTTTGAGGCATTGTATGGGAGGCGTTGTAGGACTCCCTTATTTTGGGCGGAGGTTGGTGAGAGACAATTGCTAGGTCCGGAAGCCCTTGAGGAGATGAATTGTGCGGTGACTCATATTCGAGAGAAGCTTCGTGTAGCACAAGAGCGTTATAAGAAATATGCTAATTGACGAAGGGTCGATTTGGAGTTTGTCGTTGGAGACTTGGTTTTTCTGAAAGTTTCTCCGATGCCAGGAGTAAAAAGATTTGGAAGGAACCACAAGTTAGACCCCCGGTATGTGGGACCTTTTCAGATTCTGGAGTGCATCGGAGTGTCAGCTTATTGACTGAATTTACCTGCTACCTTCCCTGGTGTCCACGATGTGTTCCATGTGAGCCAGTTGCAGAAGTGTGTTTGTAGTGATCGTCAAATTCTTTACTCGGTGCCCCAAATTCAGCCCAATCTGTCGTATGTGGAAGAGCCTGTCCGCGTTTTGGAATCTCAAGAGCGTGTCTTGTGAAGAAAGACCATCCCCATGGTTAAGATTCTTTGGAGAAATCAAGACGTCGAGAGCGCGATGTGGGAATTGGAATCAGCAATGAGAGAATCTCATCCGCACCTCTTCTCCTAGTTTCAGGTACGTCGATATGTTTTTTAGTTACGTTGTATTTTATCATTTTGAGTTGGTTTTGGAGTTGTGTTAAGTTTCGGGACGAAACTTCTTTTTAGGGGGAGTGACTGTAACGCCCCCGATTTTTTCGACGATTTTATTTAAATGGGAAACATCATATGTATGACGTCATGGCGTTACCTTTAACATCAAGATGACGGCGTAATGCCATAAAGGCATTTTCGCGTTCATGCAGTCAAGTCGGCCGAATTCTTGTTGTAATGGGAAAATTTTGCGTTTGGAATTTAAGTTGAGTAATTTTTTACATACTGGTTAAGTTTCGTCGCGATCCGAGCGATATTTGGGCCTCGGCGTTTTTCCAAAGTTTTGTGGAATTTATGTTCGTCGTAAACTTTTAAAACTTATATCTCGAGAATGGCTCTCTGATTTTGGTTTTGACTTCTCCGTTGTGTTCGTAGCGTCTGTGTTCGCCTACGGCGTGAGTTTCGTTCAATTCGGCGCTCGTTTGGGCCTCCGTTTTGATCTCGCGTTTCCTTATTCAAATATATATAAATACGATTATTTTAATATTAAATTACTATTCAAAAATGAAAAGTACTATTCATTCTTATAGTTTGATCAAATGGTTTGATTTGCAAAGAAATTGTTTTTCCTGCAACCTTGGCTCGTGTGAAGTTTCTGCTTTTTATGTAAATCTTCTGTTCCTCCAATTCTGTATACTCGAGTAGTCTGTTTCTGTATACTCGAGTAGACTTCTGTATACTCGAGTAGTCTGTTTCTGTATACTCGAGTAATCTATTTTTTTTATACTCGAGTAGCCTTCTGTATACTCGAGTAGTCTGTTTCTGTATACTCGAGTAGTCTGCTTCTGTATACTCGAGTAGCCTTCTGTATACTCAAGTAGTCTGTTTCTGTATACTCGAGTAATCTATTTCTGTATACTCGAGTAGCCTTCTGTATACTCGAGTAATCTGTTTCTGTATACTCGAGTAGCCTTCTGTATACTCGAGTAGCCTGTTGTATACTCGAGTAGTCTGCTTATGTATACTCGAGTAGTCTGTTTCTGCTTACTCGAGTAGCCTTCTGTATACTCGAGTAGTCTGCTGCCTTTCTCGTGTAGTCCGTCATAGTTTGTGTTCGGGAGCCTTTTTGAGGGTCAAAACAGTGCCGTATGGAAAAATGGCTAACATAAAATTTGTTCGCCTCGACGAGATCTACAACTTTTATGTTGGGCACTTTTCGATTTGAAGCCATGCTAGATCTCTAATTTTGTTTTCCGCGAACTGCTCGTACCTAAACCATTTTTTTTATATATATTTAGACAAAATATTTTATAAGTACTTATATATATATACACTTATACTTAGGTTATTAGAAAAGAATAAACACTCATCTTCTCCGATTCTTCATCCCGAACAAGAGCGGCATGAGCGTGAGAGAGAAAATATTTCGTGAATCTTTCGGTGGCCGCCGACGGAGCTCCGGTGCTCGAAATCTTCAACCGAGCATAGATCTGGAAAGCTCTCATCGAGAGCTACGCTATCATGGAAAATTTTTCCCCTTTCCTTGAGTTTTCTCGTTAGGGTTTTTCGGCCCTAACCCCCCTTTTCGACCATTTTTGTCTAGATTTCAACTTCCTCCATCCTCTTTTGCCCCGATCTGTGACGTGGACTGATTTGGAGAACTTTTCCGGTAAAACCAAGGCAAGTGGTGGTTTCCCCTCATTTCTCCTTGTCCGATTTGATGGTAACGGTTCAGTTTTTATGTTCTTTAAAATTTTCTTCACTTTGTTTTCCAAGCTATTGCTACGATTAACCTTTTTGGATGATCTCTCGAGATTGTAAGATTTTGTCTTGGTGAACTTGATCTTGTCATGATATATTTAATCGTTCTTGTGTGTCTTATTAATGCCTTTAAATGCATTACCTATCGTTATTGATCGTATTAGAGTTTGTCTAGGATTGTAAATCGTTCATAGGGGTTGATCAACAATGTCTTGAAACTAGAAGTTTCAAGTAGAATCTGACGAGCCAAATCTCGAGATATATTTGTGTTGTGGTTTCTTTGGGTTTCTAAAATTTGCGGGAGTTAGTGGATAAAACCACCTCCGCATGGTCTGACTCCTTTATGGTACCTTGTGGAAGCCTACCGGGTTTTTTGGGCATCTGCGGTGTATGGTGGAGAGTATGAGACTCCCTCGCAGTTAAGCGGATAAATTATTCGTGAGGGGTGTGTCTAGTTGAGAGACCACCTCGCCCATGTTTTGAGGTAGGGTCGACCACAGGTGCTTAGTAAAGCTAATTAAAATTCTTCTTTATGTTTTTACTTTTGTTGTTCCCTTTTTGCTTTGAGAAATCTGGCGTATTTGCGGGAGTACGTGACGATTCACGTAGGTATTTCTTTCTTTTCCTGTTTGGCACCTTACTTCAGTACTGTGGGTCTTGGGTTGGTACCCCGTCTGACCTTTGTTTTATTTTGTTGATTTTTCTGCCACCATTTGTAACTTCTTGCTGAGGTGTTCTGTTTTTGTAATGCCTCAGGTTCGGAGCATTAGCAGGTAGCGGAGCTGGTTTTGGAGCCTTAGCAGCAGCAGTTTGGCTGTAGTTTTCCCCCTCGCCGTAGCGAGGTAGTTTGTTGTTTTAGTTTTCTTTTCCCAGTTTCAGACATATTCTTACTGTGGGTTCGTGTCAGGTTGTTGACGCCCACAGGTTTGTTGACTTTTTTTTGGACACTTGCTAGCTGTTGTGGTTTCTTTATGTTTGGTTTACATTACTTGCTCTCTGGGATGTTTTATTGCTAGGATTGCATGTTAGATATTTTTTAACCTACAAAACCCTACAATTAGTAAAGCATACTTGTCATCTCTTTCAAAACGAAGCCACTACTTTCTATTTAGCGTAAAGACTTTTCTATACTTATTATAAATCTAGGGTTTGCATTGTATGAGTTGTTCCTCGGGGACATTCATACTCATGTAGGATATTAGAGTCAATTTAAATAAGTATTTTCCGCAAGCGTATAATTTATATTTTAAATCGTGAACTAAATGATTCGCTAAGCCGAGGGATACGGCTACCATCATAACTTAATATGGATTTTATTCATAACCATTTATGTTTTCTTCTAAAATTACAGAGTTTGGAATCTTGCCTGAACGTCTGCAGTTATCCCCTGCACGGTGTGGCATCACGACGCGTATTTTCCCCTTGCTCTGATAATTTTTTAAATTGTTGGGGAAAATGTGGGTTGTGATAGTAAGACCCCCTTTTTTTCTTTTAAAACACCGTGGTCTTAGGCCCAGAACCGCCACTTTGGGGTGACACCTTCACGCCCTTAAAGTTCATCACCGCGAAGCGCCGATTCTGCTGGCCAATTTGATCACGGAAAGGTACCACCATAAATGAAGTAAAAGTAAGTTCACTGGAAAATCACATATATAGAAAAAGATGTAAAATCTCCACGAAGGGAGTGTCCACATAATAATATATATCAGAGAACTAAAAATACGGGCTTATGCCCGGTACATCATGTCCTCACTACAAATCACTCATGCGGAAGAAAAAACTAGAATATCTACTCAAGGTCAAGACTCACGGTCCCGGCTGTATGAACTCCAGAGCTAGAATGCCCCATCTCCAAGCGCACCGGTCTCTGGGGCTACTCCTCCATACTGGGCTCCACGATCCCCTAAAAGATGCGGTTCGAAAACCGTTAGTCATAAAGACTAAGCCCTATTATCCCCTACCCCTTCCCCCATGAATCCTAGACACCGAGCGAAGAGGAAGAAAGGGAAGGACATGAAGGTGGAGATTAAATCAAATAAACAGGTGGATGCGGAACTAATCTAGCAATTCTATAATAAGTAATAGCAATAACAGAAAGTAGGAAATGTAACCTTAACTTATGTGCAGAAGGGCATAAGCCAAGGGATCTTCTACAAGGCTCCCATCGTATAAAGTGTCCCATACCACTTATATGTTGGGGTGTCGGTTATCAAACATCAACATTTATATATTGAATTTAACCTTAATTTATAAACTTGCCCACACAAGCGGTCGTTTTGCAAGTCCTAATGTATAAGCATCCCATTCCACTTATACTTTAGGTGTCAGGATTAAATGAATCGATTATGCTATGTCATGTAAGTGGGTATGATGGAACATGCAAGTGCAACTCACACACCCGACTCTATGCACACAGACCTTTAGTTCCCCCTTTCGGAGCCGTTACCTCCCAGGATACCTCCGTAGTGGAAGATGGAAGCGGTGGGTTGGGCATCGCCCACCTCAAAACAAGTATAGCACTACCGGTCTGACCTATCGTATGCCTCAACGCTTGGTGCACAAAGCGGACTCCTGCGTACTCTTGTCGACTGGACCGTCGGACTTAGCTTTGGCGAAGTGTAAAAACCACACTTGCTGAGTCATCGTACTGGCGTCGGTGCTACGACAACCTAGTACGAAAGACCCACCACCTTAATTTCTTTCCTTTTATGTACATGCAAGTTTAATCGTAATCAAACAAAAACCGAGCCGAAGCTCCCCGGACCGAAACGTCCGTCTCTTAACCAATCGAGCCGAAGCTCACCGGACCATTCCGTCCGTCTCTTAACAAATCGAGCCGAAGCTCCCAACAATCCTCCTGTGCTAACAGTGTTCGTGAAATGTGAGATCCTAATTATTATGTTACTCTTTTCAATTTATTATTGCAGTTTACGTTAACCCAGGACTGCCCCCGGTATTCCCCGTGAAGGCCTCTCAAAGGGCACTAGGAACTATGATGGTAACTGAAGCCCATCGTTTCCTTTCGCAAGGCACTTATTGTTATTGGTTGATTCCCTTTACCCATTCCCTTCTCATATAATGATAGACTAACCTAGGGTGATTTTTAACCTTCCTTTCTTCGGGAAAGACGATCTTTCGTCGAACCCGAGCACCTCTTAACTCTAGCCATCACCACTTCTCACTACTCTTCATATCATTCTATTACAAAATCATCCACACCTATCCACCCAGACAAAATGACTAACTCCAACAACTATCCCAGATCACGCCCTATTGCTATTTAACAATTTGCTATATGTAGACCCACCTAGACTATATGTCAAATCGAATAGAAGGTAATCTAGATAATCATCCAAATGCCCTAAATTATTTACTGGATACTTATCATGATATAATTAGTCTAAATACAGAAAATGGTAATTTTCCTAATTTATCTGGTATTTAATTAATTTCCTCAAAAATTTCAAGGGCTACCGGTTTGAACATGAACTACCCTAAGTACTCATGCAAGATGTACAACAAAATTATTATAAATATTTTTCTATCTCAATATGGTAAATCCAAAGTATTACAATTTTTTTATCATCAAAAATGCACCAAACTATTTTAGCAATATTTTCTATCTTTCGTTATTTATGAATCAAGTACAGAGAATATCCATCCAAAAATTATAAATTAATTATATCATACAGGTACAACCTTAAAAATAGCATTCACCAAGTTTCATAATTTTTCAGCAACAATATCATCCATGATTAATTTTTAAACCATAAAACCCCTTTTTAATATTTGTGAAGGAAGTACTAGATTTACTCAACTAAACATTATACAGAAACTCAAGAGCAACCATTCCGACCTAAAACATTTACTTCCATGATTTTATGGGGTTACAATGAAGGGAAAGATCCAAATAATTTAAACATCATTTAGCGCTATAATAAACGTTACAAATGAAGTGTTGAAAATAGACATTATAAAATTCCATTAAAATTACTTTAGATTTTACCCACCCCAAAACTTACTCTACCCGAGTTTCACAACTTTTAGATAATGTTTAGTGATAGATTGCACTTAATTAGTATTTTACCCTAAAGATAAGGTTAGGGTTTTGAGGTATCTACCTATCTCCAAATCCTCCAAGATTCCATCCGAATGATTCTTATCATGCTAATGTCACTCTACAGAATTTCAAGGCAGTACGAGAGCAATTTCCCCAATGTCCTTCACAACCCTCAAAACCCTCTATTTAGGGTTTGAGTTTGGATCCTAGGGTAAACCAACCCTAAAGCACACCATTTTCTCCCAGTGGGTTATAATAACCCCTCTAAGTCAATGGCCAAAATATCAGCCTCTGTTGAGATGATTTGACCATTCCAACCTCTTAGTACACTTTTTACTCAAAAACACCTCATTAATGCCTAGTTAAGAATAGGTGACTTCCTATCAAAAACTCATCAAAATGAGTTGGAATTTTGTACAGAACAAGGTTTTATAGCCAGGGACCACTCACCAAAATTTGGGAGGGTTTGGAGGTCATTTGACCACTTAAATAAATTACTCTAACTTTATTAAATTAAAACAAAAACTTTAGGCAACGTATCAGGTCATTTGGACAAGGGACGAAGCATGGGCATTTATTTTAGTTCCTGCCCAACTCTAGGTACAACCTCTACTAAAACGGGTGCTGCGGTCAAACCGTTTAATCTACACTCGAAGGACTACAACTTTCGTGACTAGCCATTTTTCTAAATCGGCCTCTAAGTTCCTTGTTTTGTAGCATCAAAATATGCCCATTTAATGTATCTTTTCTATATAAATTATTTACATAATTATTAATTAATAAAAATGCTTTTACTGTTCCTCTTCTACAGAACAGAAAACTGAACTCAGAAATATATATTCCCTATAGCTCTTGCGTGATCCGTCGCCGGCCGTCCGGTCACTTCCCTGGCCAACCACCACCACCACCACCTCTGTCGAGGCGATGGCTATCGGTCGGCGGTGGTTTGGCCGCCGGAGGTGGAGGTTTCTGACGTACCTGAAAATATATTTTTTTATGGTTTTTCCATGAAGATGCGAGATAGGTTCGGCTCCGTCGAGCACGAACTCCTTTCTAAGATCCTAAGATCTACCCACAAAAAAAGAAGTAGATGAGGACCTTGTTCGCAGTTTGGAGGCGAGATGAACGTCGGGTTGTCATGGCGCGGTGGTGGCGTTCCAGAGCCTCTCCTACAGCAAGAACAATAATCTGAATCCGTTTGGTCAAGAGTGTAACCTTCTCATCTTGCTCTAAGGGGGATTTTATAGATCTCCATATGGGGAGGGGAAAGGGTGAAGCATTCATGGCCATGAAAGCTCTCTCTCTCTTAATAATATTTCGGTTATGGTTGAGGGAGAGGAAAAAGTGGAAGATGAAATGACTGATCATGGTTGCGATTTCCTATTGGGTCAACTCTTCCTCATTTTATTAAGTAATTAGAAAAGGAAACGACCCATAATTACTCCTGGTGTAACTTTCCATAGTCAGAATAAATTATGGCTTGGGTTACAGAAATTTCCGGCCTGGCTGACGTTTCGGCCTTTGTCACGGCCGTGACACGTAGGTTACGGGCATGATAGGGCTGGGTGGCATATTCTGAGCTCGACGATCATCTCCCTGAGATCGACGATTGTCGAAGGGGGGGGGAGGGGGGGTCACGCCCTAAGTCACGGGCGTGACACGTCGGTCATGGGCGTGACAGGACAGGGTTGCAAATTTTGCGCTCGACGATCATCTTCCTGAGATCGAAGATCGTAAAAGGGGTCACGCCCTCGGTCACGGGCGTGACATATTGGTCACGGGCGTGACTGGCCCATGATGCAAATTCTGCGCTCGTCGATCGTCTTCCTGAGATCGACGATCGTCGAAGGGGTCACGCCCTAGGTCACGGGCGTGACAAGTCGGTCAGGCCCATGATGCAAATTTTGCTCGTCGATCGTCTTCCTGAGATCGACAATCATCGAAGGGGTCACGCCCTCGGTCACGGGCATGAAATATAGGTCACGGGCGTGACAGGCCCATGATGCAAATTCTGCGCTCGACGATCGTCTTCCTGAGATCTACGATCGTCGAAGGGGTCACGCCCTAGGTCACGGGCGTGATAAGTCAGTCACGGGCGTGATAGGCCCGGGTTGCAAATTCTTCGTCCGATGATCGTCTTCCTTAGACCGACGATTATCGAAGGGGGTCACGCCCTAGGTCACGGGCATGACGAATCGGTCACGGGCGTGACCAACCCGTGACCCAAAATCTGGGCCAATGGACTTCGATTCTTTGGTCTCCTAGGGCTCTGTCATGGCAGACCGACTCCAAAGGGTCTAGCCGAAAATTGGATGTTACAAAGAGTACATGAAAATTGCCCTTGATAATCTTTCAATTATTATGATCACTTTGTTGATTAGGAAGTTATGAGGATTGGGCAGAGGGTATGTTATATTAATATACTCAGACATGAATTTATTTATAATTTTCAGAGTTATATTTTCAGTACTTTGTTCACAAGTTTTTAAGAATAATTTTATGTTCAATAATAAATTTAAAACTTCACACTTGTTGAAAAATTGTGAAACTTGATCAGTACTGTTCCTAGGTCAATATGCTCATTTAGGAATTTTATTATAATTTTTAGATGAATAATTGCTGTACTTAATTCATTAACCTGTTAACTTGGATTTCTATGAGAAAATCAAGTTCAAAGTTCATTATTCACTGATAAATTATGAAACTTAACCTGGAATGTTTATATGTCTTTATGATCATCTTTGAATTTTCTCATAATTTTTGGAAGTATATTGGCAGTACTTGTCTCATTAAAATGATTAATGTAGGTTGTATTTAAAATTAGATTTAGAGGCCTAACCTTGCTGAAAAATTAGGAGACTCTGATTTTACTATTCAATAGTCATCATGTAATTATCATAAATTTTGTAGAGCATTTGCATGTCTGAAAGGGGTACTTCATGTTCAAACTTTGGTCTTTGATTACTTAGGAAAAATTAAATAAATTACAAATTAAGTTAGGAAAATTATGAATTTCTGGATTTAGGCTAAACATGTCATGATAGATCCTCAATAATTAATACAGGTATATTTGAAAGACTTATTTCAAGAGCCTAGACACCTAGAGAGGGGGGGGGGATAGGTTCTTATTTTCTTTTGTAATTCAGGCAATTAACTAGTATTAACACAACATAGGAAATACAATCTATAATACAGAAATCACAGCACAATAAACACCAGATTTATAGTGGTTTCCCAAGGTATGCGTACATCCACTTTCCCCCTTCGCCTATCCAGTAGAGAACTGTATTCAGCCCAACTTGATGGAGCCGTCATCCCCCGACATGTTGATTTGGAGCGTCCCCCTCCGGACGATGATGGTGATCCGGTACATGTTGAAGACCCGTATCACATTGCTGAGGAAGATCCCCTTCTGTATGATTATGGTGACCCGATGATGTTTGGTGTCGTTGTTCGTCGCTATGTGGAGTTTGAAGATTATGATGACCGTGGACGCAAACTTGAAGGTTGGGACTTGACCGCGACATCCTCTGCCAAGGCCGCGTCAACATCTTTGTCAAGGCCGCGTCAACATCTCCACTAAGGCCGCGTCAACATCTCCGCTGCATCTATGCATGAAATAATAATATTGTTATTTAATTCCAATATTTAATTTCAGCATACTAATTTTATTTAAGCACTTTTATTTCCATTTCATGTTGGCCTATGTTTAGCCAAATTTTGTTTCTCTTTAGAGTGGGCTGCATGTAGCCTCTTGTTTGTGTTGTAGCCTATATATAGGAATTGTTTTGTCATAATCTGGTAGAATGAATGAAAAAAAACTTAAAACCTAATTTCAAGTTGAAATTTTGCTTCCTCCTCTTCTCCCCTTGGACGCCGCCCCCTTCCTCTCCTTCCCCTTTTTGGCCACCGGCCCTCCCTTCTCCTCTCACCCCCTTCTCGTTTTCTACCCTCTCCTCACCTCTTCTCCTTATCTCTCTTGTCCACCCGAGCCTCCTCTTCCTCCACAGAGAAAACTGACCACGTCGTCTTTCACATAGTCGACCACCACCTCCATCTCATAGCCGACCACCCTTAACTCCATCTCCAATATTTCGGCCACCATCATTTCCATTACCAAAAAAAAACTGATCCCTCTTGTGAGATTCAAAAAACAACCCCCTTTATTTCCTAGAGAAAATTAAGCCAAGGCTAAGAGGTGAATCTCGTGGATCTTCAACGACGACGTGAAGGCAACGAAAGACAACGTGTTTCCTCCAATCGGTGTGCTTCTGGTGGATTCGGAAAGAAACGATTCAAGGATAGGAAAGGCGGAATCATCCATTCCGGTTTGGTAATGAACATCTCCACTCTTGAGTGTTTCCTTTCTTAGACAATTCTCGTGGCATAAGCGTAGCGCGTTATTTTTAATGGTTTGAAATTTCGTGGTTGATTTCATATTAGATTTGTTATTGTCTCTTATCTCCGTTTACAATCGTGAAGTGTGGAGGCCCTCGTTTTATTTTGTTTGGAGAGAACCACCCATTATCTGAATCTTTGTTTTCGGTGGTGTCTCTTTGGGTACAACTTACGCTCGACCGAACCGTGTGGGTTCATTTCACTTGAGAGGACCTTAGCTTATAGCCTTGGAATTATCTTGAGGGGCTTAGCGAACCCCCCGTCACCTAAATATTTTAATTATTGCTATCGCGTAGTTGCTGCGTTTTGTTATTATGTGGACGTAAAAGTGATAGTAGAGAAGCGTACGTGTGAATCCCTTAGCCGTCAACGTGTCGAACCCAGTAGCCTACATCAATTTGGTATCAGAGAGAGGTTCACGTCAATTTCCCAATTGGCACCCCTCCCCTAATTTTTAGGACATGGTAACGCACTTTGTAGGCACGCCTCAGAGTCAAAAAAAATTAAAAAAAAAATTGTGTGGTCTGCCAATAGCTCGCTAAATTTTATTTTCAGCAATAAAAAAAATCAGAACAAAATTAATTAATAACCTCCATATTTTTTCCAACAAGAATATCAAAAAAAATTTATATATTATTTTGAAATATTAGGGGGAACAAATCTATCTTTAAAAATAAATAGGACCAGACTATTTTCTTCTTTGCATGTGCACCGGTTCCGGTTGAGTGTTCTCTCCGGTTCCCTCTTAAATGGCCTATGATGTTCACGTTTCCCGAATGAAACCTTTAGGTTCCGTCATGAAAGTTAGAAAGCCATTCCATTGCCCGGTAGTGGAAGAGATTAAGGGGTTGATTGGCCAACTAAAGGCTAATCAAGTTACACCGCACTCATCTAGGCATGTTAGAGTTCCTGCTCCGACCTATGATGGGCTAGGTGGAATGCAAGAGTTTTTATGCTAGGTGAAGGCAATGGAGCGCTATTTTGAGAGAGATATGATTGTGGACACCCACAGGATTCCCATTGCGAGATTTCAATTATTTAGTCGAGCCCAGACCGTCTGGCTCAATGAGGAGAGACGTTTTGGGACATCCCTCGACGATTCACCTATAGGTTGGAATATTATGAAGAATCTTTTAAAGGATGAGTATTACCCTCCCCACTATCGTTCTCAGTCATCTGAAAATCTGAGTGAAGTTCCACCTATGATTATGCCTACACCGAACCAGTACGATACCCCATACTCCTGTACTAGGACGTCAAATAAATTTACTTCTCCCCGCCAGGACACTAGACCCCTACTTGATTATGAGAGTGTTCATATCTTCGTGGGTAGTCAGGAGATCAAGACACGTGAGATTAGTGACACGTCTGGGTTTGGCACTATCGATCATTCTATTCTGACTACGCCCGTAGTCTCCTTAGAGTCACCACCTGAGCTGTCAGATCTAGTTATTGATTCCCCTGATGAGTCTTAGGCTGATTCTACGATTGTGCCCGTCACTGAGGACGAGGCTATTATCACTGACGAGTGTAGCTATGTTGAGGAGATTGGTTACCCTAGTGACCTGGATGAGGATTTCTCTTTTGAGGAATCATCTCCACTCCCTGTCGATGATATCTTTGAACCGTCTACCGTGATTGTCATGAAGTCTTCCGATGACCCTTAGTCGGTTGATGTTCTGGCTGAGTCAAAAGAGTCACCTCTTGCTGTGACCTTACCTAGTAGTGATGTAGGTGATGATCTGTTATAACTCGAGCTGGGTTATTTTAGTCCGAGACATATTGATGTGCCCATTCCTAAGATTTTTACTGCATTTGACTTGGAAGATATGACGAATGTCTTGGAAGTCTGTCCTAGTGAGGGAGTGCTATTTTTGGAAGACGTTATTGATGTATACCCAGATGAGCATCCCCTGATGCAAACTCCGTCGCATGAAGTTAATTTTGATCTTGACTCTCTCTCGGTTTTAAGTTTACCGACTCACCCTCCTGATCCGTTGACTCGACTAGCTGACCATTTAGGATACGAGTTGGGTACGTCTGATCTTAGTCATTTAATTTTGCCAAACGTGTTGGTCCCGTCTTTTGACATGCCTCAACGAGCGTTGATAGAATTCATGTGTGGTCACTATAAAACTTTTGATAGTCTTGTATCCTCCCGAACTCCTACGTTTAGTCTAATCTCTAAGTATACGTTATTGATGTGTCCGTTGATTGTGCCACCTGATTTCATTCTGCTAGTACCACCAGAGGTGGTCCCCTAAGTGCCTCCTGATCGCATAGTATTGGTGCCGATCTATGACACGATCACTGAGTCTGAATCACATGATATACATAATGAATTGGAAGACATGTCGGATGAGTTTTCCGTAAGGGCGAACCAACTGTTTGAATTTTCTTATGATTTTAATGGCTTATAGTCGGACGATATTTCTTGGACGTCAAATCTGAGTTTTGAGGTTTCGAATTGGACTTCTAGTGATACCTTGGCTATGGTGCCTTATGATGTGATATCCCCTCAACACACTTATTTGCCAAGCCTGAACGCTTGCATTTATCCGCCTCCTTTTGATGACCCATGCACGTGCATACTGGTGAAAGTAGTTGGGAATGTTGAGTTGTGGCGTCCGCACGTCTTTTCAAATCCGGGAGCGTCCAACTCTAAAGTTGGTGATGAGTGTTATCCGCTGGCTTTTCTTCATGACGTTTTAAAATTTAAATTTTAGCCTAAATTTCAAAATTCGATGTTGGACTGCACCAACTTTACCACTGATTTTAAAATACTCGTGCCACTTGACTTAGTCCTGGTATTTCCCACTGTTGAAACAAGTCATGTTTCACATGGGTTCTCCCCACACAGTTTTAAGATTGTTAATTTGTATCGGAGAGTATCTTATTGTTATACGAATGATTTGGTTTTGGCTTGTCTCTCCCCTGAATGGATGCCCCCGGGCACCTTAGAAATATTTACGAATTGGCAAGTCAATCTTTTGCGAATTTTATGGAAATTTAGTAACATGACATTTCTTGTAGAATTTCCCACTGAATGGGGCATAGCTCCCATTTTTCGATTTTTCATATTTAACGCTTCATGCTTCTATGCCCCTTGAAAAGTCTATCTCCACGTTTACATATTCCACTCTGCTTTCTATTGGGTTGGGTGGTGTTAGTATTTCTGGATCGTTCTCTTCCCCGGTCTCCATCGGAGGTATGTGGGTTAATGTTGTGGAAATTCTTTGTTCTTATTTGGCTAATGCATTTTTGAGGTCCCCCAAAGACCACCTTTTACCTTGCAGGTTCCTTTTCCCCGGCGATTACACACAGGACTACTCATCAGTGATGAGTAATTTTGAGAGGGGGAGGATTTATGGAGCTGTCATCCCCCGGTATGTTTATTTGGAGCGTCCCCCTCCGGAGGACGATTGTGATCTGGTACATGTTGAAGACCCATGTCACGTTGCTGAGGAAGATCCCCTTCCGGATGATTATGGTGACCCGATTATGTTTGGTGTCGTTGTTTGTCGCTATGTGGAGTCTTAAGATTATGATGACCGTGGCCGCAAACTTGAAGGTTTGGACTTGACCGCGACATCCTCTACCAAGGCCGCGTCAACATCTCCCCCAAGGCCGCGTCAACATATCCGCCAAGGCCGCGTCAACATCTGCGCCGTATCTACGCATGAAATAATAATATTGTTGTTTAATTCCAATATTTAATTTCAGCATTTTAATTATTATTTAAGCACTTTCATTTTCATTTCATGCTGGCCTATGTTTAGCCAAATTTTGTTTCTCTTTAGAGTGGGCTGCATGTAGCCTCTTGTTTGTGTTGTAGCCTATATATAGGCATTGTTTTGTCATAATCCGAAAGAATGAATGAAAAAAAACTTAAAACCTAATTTCAAGTTGAAATTTTGCCTCCTCCTCTTCTCTCCTTGGGCGTCGCCCCCTTCCTCTCCTTCCCCCTTTTGGCCGCCGGCCCTCCTTTCTCCTCACACCCCCCTTCTCGGTTTCAACCCTCTCCTCCCCTCTTCTCCTTTACTCTCTTGTCCACCCGAGCCTCCTCTTCCTCCACCAAGAAAACCGACCACCTCCTCTTTCACATAGCCAACCACCACCTCCATCTCATAGCCGACCACCCTCAACTCTATCTAGAATATTTCGGCCACCATCATTTCAATTACAAAAAAAAATCGATCCCTCTTGTGAGATTCCAAAAAAAGCCCCCTTTATTTCCTAGAGAAAATTCGGCCAAGGCTAAGAGGTGAATCTCGTGGATCTTCAACGACGACGTGAAGGCAACAAAGGACAACATGTTTCCCTCCAATCGGTGTGCTTCCGGTGGATTCGGAAAGAAACAATTCAAGGATAGGAAAGCCAGAATCATCCATTCCGGTTAGGTAACTAACATCTCCACTCTTGAGCGTTTCCTTTCTTAGACAATTCTCGTGGCATAAGAGTAGCGCGTTATTTGTGAATGGTTTGAAATTTTGTGGTTGATTTCATATTAGATTTGTTATTGTCTCTTATCTCCGTTTACATTCGTAAAGCGTGACGGCCCTCGTTTTATTTTGTTGGGAGAGAACCACCCATTATCTGAATCTTTGTTTTCGGTGGTGTCTCTTTGGGTACAACTTACGCTCGACCGAACCGTGTGGGTTCATTTCGCTTGAGAAAACCTTGGCCAATAGCCTTGGAATTATCTTGAGGGGCTTAGCGAACCCCCCGTCACCTAAATATTTTAATTAATGCTATCGCGTAGTTGCTGCGTTTTGTTATTGTGTGGACGTAAAAGTGATAGTAGAGAAGCGTACGTGTGAATCCCTTCGCCGTCACCGTGTCGAACCCAGTAGCCTACATCACAACTTCCTTCCACTAGCTCAAATCCACAGATCTTACAACTTAGAACCAGATTGGTTCCTACAGCTCAGACTTATACAAGTCTTACCTCAGATTCTTCCAAAAAATCCTACCTCAGGCCTCAGCCCTACCTCAGCTTTTATTACTAGGCTTACAACTCAGACTATCACAAGTCCTACACCTCAGGCCCTCAGCCCTACCTCAGCCTTTATAATTATAGGCTTATAACTCAAGTCTTACAAAAAATCCTACAAGAAATTAATTGTTTAAGAGATACAAAGATATCACCAGATAGATCTCTCTATAGGTATGAGCTTCTTGGTCAGTTCTTGAATAAATTGAATCTTCAAATTCAACCTAACTTAGCTGTTTCAATGCTTCTTGATAGAACAAAATAAGGTTGAACTCTTCTTGATGTAGAAGTTGATCTCCTGCCAGCTCCTTCCTTGAATTCAGAATAAGATCTGAATCTTCTCTTGCAGACTACTCTGGATCTGTCTTCTTAAGGGTTTCCCCTTTACTTATTGTCATATTCTGTTTCCTAAGATAGCTTGATTACTTCCTTAGTTCTGTTATTATTGTGGTGGTCAAGGATCAGTCCCTTTTATAGAGTTTCCTCATGGTTACCGGCTGATCCGGTTTGTAACAACCTTCTGATAGTTCTGTCAAAAATGTACGACCTGTTGGTTATGACAGTTGTCGAGTCACCAGTCATGACAGCTGATTCCTTAAAGACTTTACAACTCAGTATAACCACTCAGCAAACTGCTTCACATGTGTTTAAACAAATAGACTAAGTTTCGACACAAGTCTTGATGATGTCGACATAACACTCCATGTGTTGACATAATCATTCTTCAGTTACTCGACACAACTTCTATTTGTATGTGTCGACACAAGTCCTGTGTATTTACACAACTGCTCCTGGTCTTGATATAACTGATGCTGGCAGATGGCGATGAGTGTATATCTAACTATCGTTGAGTGTGTGTCGAGACGTCGTTGAGTGTGTGTCGACACAAGTCCTGAGTTTCGACAAAAGCCTTCTGACTCAGTATATCTGTTGTTATTAGATGGCGTTTAGTTTCATCCAGATGTCATTGTGTGTGTGTCGACACAAGTCCTGTGTGTCGACACAACTGCTTCTTGTCTTGACTTAGCTGTAGACAAATATCGTTGAGTGTGTGTCGACACAAGTCCTGTGTGTCGATACAAACCTTCTTCAGGTGTCGACACAATTCCTGAGTGTCGACACATGCCTTTCTTCTGGTGTCGACATAACTCTTGGGTGTCGAAAAAACTTCTGCTTTTGGTGTCGACACAATTCTTGCCTTAGGTGTCGACACAATTCTGGGTGTTGACACGGCTTCTTCTTCAGGTATCGACACAATGCCTGGGTGTCGACGCAGGCCTTACTTCTAGTGTCGACATAACTTCTGGGTGTCGACACAATTATTCACAAGTGAAAACACTTGTACTTAGAAAAATTTCTTACAAACCTTACACCTGCACAATGAAACTCAAACATCCATCAAATACAAATTGATGTATATCATTGAGTAAGATGAGGCTTCTCCAAATCTGGTATATATTTTTCATTGTACCCAACAATTTTCTCCCTATTTAGAGAAGTCATAACCCATAGTCAAAGATATACATCTCTCATAATAAAGCACATAAAAATAGATGTACATTCATTTCAGTGCAAGATAACATACAAACAATGTAAACAACTAAAATCAATAGTGAAGTTGATTTCATGTATTAATCATAAAGTTGTGGGTTTACATGTTTTTCCTTAGAACAAAAACAAAAAGTTACATTATTCTACACATAAGCATATCTATTCTATGATTGACTAGGCTCCTTAATTACAATGCCTTTCCCAGACTTAATCTTTGCTTGCACAGTAGGTTTTGTATCCTCAACAGGTTTCTTCCCTTTGAGATCCTTCTTCTTTAGTTCTTCAGCCTTTATCCTTTGCCTTTCAAAATAGTGAAAAGGCTTGGGGAAGTACCTGCTAGGCTCTAGAGCATTAACAGCTTACTTCCCAGCTTTTGCACTTCTTCTATACTGAAAAATGGCTTCTTGCCTGGCTTGATACTTATTCCATTCTTGCTCAGAATACCATTTTCCCCTATCACAGGTCTTATCCTTTACAGTCTTCCAGGAAGTCAAAATAATATTCCTGGAAGTGGGACTCCATTCCTCAAAATCTGGCCTCAACTCAGCGTGTTCTCTGAACCTTTTCTTTGATAACTGTACTTCCTTCTAAGCTTCCTTGGCAGCCTCTGACATGTCTAATTTTTCAATAATCACATTTTGTGCCTCCTGTGGAGGGCTATACATTTTCTGCACTTCTTGTTGAACCATGTCAAAGTTAGCAGGAGGATAAATAACCCTTACAACTTCAAGCTGATCTCCTTCAATATTTGCAGGTTGCACTCCAGACTCAGCAACATTGTCATCATCACACAAAGGAGGAAAGCCAAGTGTAGCTCTGATGGAATTAGAGATCCATTTTGCATGATTAGAGCTAGCTTTGACTAACAACCTCTCCCCCTTTATGACTTCTCTAGTGATATGATCTCTAAGATCAGTCATTTGAAATCTTATCTGATCAACCAGATATTCTGTACCTTCTTGAAAGTATGCTTTGAACTTAATTAAGTACTCAGAAATGGTCTTTTTAGGGGCTCTAATAGCTATGTGGACAGTAGCTAGATCTTCTTGTAGTTTCTTTGATATTTCAGTTTTCAAATCAGTGGAGAGACTGCCCAGTTTTTTGATGATTTCTTCTTGGGAGTCTTTGAGGTTTTCATTAGACCTGAATTGATTTTCTAAAATATATTCTTACTTTGTGGCAATGTCCTCAACCTCAGTCTTCAGCAACTATTGTTGCTCAGCCAAATATACTATAGCATTGCCTCCTTTATGGAAGCAATCTGTCATCTCTTTCTTGTGTAGATTGACTTCAAATCTGATTGGCTTGATGTCCTGAGCCAGCTAAAAATGCAGTTCTTTATTAGACTCATCCACATACTTCTCTAAAGACTGCCTTTGTTCATCCAATTTTACTTGCATTTGGACCAGTAATGAACTGAAATCCATGCTTGGAGCAGGTGGTGGTGTGATTGTTTGCAAGGCTTTCTTATAGTCTGAGCTCCTTTTCTTGATTTCAACCATTTTTCTTTCCTTAGCCATAGTGGCTTCCTCCTCATCAGAGGGTTGTAATTTTCTTTCTATATCAATTGTTTCTTTATTAGATGGTTCATTCAGTAGCTCCTCCCCCTCAGTTCTTGACAGGTCCTTTTCTACCTGGGATTGCTCCCCCTTAGTCCTTGTAGCAGGTAAATCAGGAAATAGCTCTTCCATTGTTACCTCTTGTTGTATCTGTACAGGAGGAACAGAGTTAGTTTGGAAAACAAAAGGTTCCCCCTGGACCTCCAGATTTTTGTCCAGGGCCTGTTCTATAAGGGAGATACTTACTTGCTCATTCTACACATCTTGTGCCTCCTTCTCAGCAATGTCCAGTGCTTCTTTATTGATAACTGGTACAATATTCATTACTGTATCTGCTGCATACTCACTCTCTAGAGTAGCAGCATCAATTCATTCCCCTTGAGCAGGTGGCTCAGAAAGTACAGTTTCTTGTGCTGCTGATTCAGGATTTTCTCCCTCTGGAGTAGTGACTACATGTTGCTCTGGGAGCACACCGCTCTCTACTTGATCTTGAGAATCTTTTTGTGGCCCGTCTTCATCTGAACTGAAGACCACTTCCTCTTTTGAATCACTAGAAGATTCTACCTGCTGAACAACTTCCTTCTTCTTCTTTTCTTTCTTTATCTATTTTTGGGGAGTAGAAACCTCCATGGTTAATACTCTATCCCACCTAGACAGAATTCTTACATTTATTCTCCTAATATGGTTGATCTTGGATCTTGGAAGTTAGTTCATTACATCTGGTATTACTGAAGCTAGACATAAACTTAGAATCCTTCCCAGATTAGGTTTCTTTATTCCTTCTTATATTTTGTCAAATACCACAGATGCCCAGTCTATTTTTACTGTGAAGATGACCCTTGTCATTAGATTGAACATGGACACTTAAACTCTGTCATGTCCACCAGTCTTATACAGAATTACCTTTCCTATGATTTCAGACAGAAACTTTCCTTGTGAATTTATCCCTTTCCTGGTAATGGATGATCCAGCTTTGATATTAGGGCTTAGCCCACACTAGCTTAATGTATCTTTTGTCATTGATGGAATGATGTCATCGTCATCCTTAACCTTAGGAAGATGGAGTGATTTCCTTATCGTCTTCAGAGTAAGTTTCACTCGGGAATCTTGTATTGGGGCTTGAATCTTCTTCCCATCTATGTCCACGATGGCTGATGAATAGAATTCAATGACTTCCTTCTTCCAGATCTTAGTCGGTTCTTAGACAGAGAATTCCAAACCATTCTATGAAATTAGGGTAATTACTCCCTGGATTTCTGGAGATGATGTCGTGAATCCATCACGAACCAACTCATAGCCTTTGTTCACATTGTCTTCCTTGATGGGCTCCATTGATGAAAGGGAGAGAGAGAGAAGAGAATATCGAAGTCGACACAAGGTCTAGAGTCGAGAAATCTGAAAGCGTAGTCGACAAGATTTTGGCTTCACCTATTTATAGCGTAGGTGTAAAGGGGAGTTCAAAAGATGCTCCTTAGTAATAATACTAGGTCTCAACAATACTTATATGTGTCGACAGAAAAGATCTAGGTCTCGACACTACTTAGGTTTAGTCGACACGTCTATGTGTCGACTTACTTATGTCAGTGTCGACATGGACTGGTCATGTCTCGACATAGAGTGTCGGCTTTGATTTTTGTGTGTCGACACAAAAAACAGTTAACTTAAAGTCTCGATATATTTGTGTCGAGACCTATTCTTCTATCGACACAGATACTATTTCTGTGTCCACACATCCTTTTTCTTTGTCGACACAACATACTGAGTGTGTTGACACAATTTATTTGTGTCGACACAAACATTGCACTTAGACAAATTTTCTATGAAATATCGTGCTTACATAATATACTTAGGAATGCTTGTACTGACCTACTCTAGGTTCAACATACCTAATTCAATTTTAAAATGATTGAATTTAGTTTCATCCAGAGGTTTTGTAAAAATATCAGTAATCTTACTATTTGTGTTTACAAATTCTAGATTAATATCTTCCTTCTCCATATGTTCTCTTATAAAATGGAACTTAATTTCTATATGCTTGGTTCTACTATGAGATACTGGGTTCTTTGCAATAGAAATATCACTTATAGAATTACAAAACAGTGGAATTCTACTTATCTTGTTGTCATAATCTTCAAGTTAGTGCTTTATCCATATTAATTGTACACAGCAACTGCCTGCAGCTACATATTTAGACTCAGTTGTTGATATAGCAACACTGGTCTGCTTCTTGCTGAACAATGACACCAGCCTTCCACCTAGGAATTGACAGGTTCCTGTAGTACTCTTCCTGTCTTTTTTGCATCCTGCAAAGTCTGCATCCGAGAAACCTGTTAGTAAGAAATCTCTATTCTTTGTGTACCATAGACCTAGATAGGTGTTATCAAAACCCGCATTTTCTCAATGATTAAATTGTATTAGAGTAAGAGAAAATACGCACCTTGATGCCACGTCATGCAGGGGAAGACTGCACACGCTCAGGCAAAACTCAAGACTTTAGATTTTAAAGAAAATTTATAGTTTAATAAGAAAGAAAATCAGTTATATCTTAATGGCCTTATCCCTCGGCACAATGGATCAGCTTGTCCAAAATATATATTTATATGCAGCGGAAAATACTTTGGTTAAGTTACTTAATCACCCTGAATGAGCATAAGTGTCCCCGAGGGACGACTCATGGTATGCATGACTCTATAGGTTAGTACAGTATATATAAAAAAATACAGTCTTTACGCTATTAGGAAAAAAAGTATCTGAGTTTTAGAAACATGATGTGCATAAGATACATATAGTAATGCTTTAGGGTTTTTAAATACCTAACATGCAACCTAGCATAAATCCTTCCCAGAAAACAAGTGAACATCCTCAAATAGGCAAAAGTAGCAGTTTTAGTTTATATCCAGCATCATAAGTAAGCCACCAGTGGGTTTCAACAACCTGACATGAACCCACTCGTGAGTATGCATGTCTATACAGAAAGGAAGATAACTATCTCACAAGGATGAAGAATAACAACCTCAGCTACGTAGGAGGCCACAAGCAAACTCCACAAGAGTACTAGCCGTCTAACTGGCTACAATCTGAACCTGAGGCATTCAAAAAAGAACACCTCAGCAAGTAAAAAAAGAAAGAAAGAAAGTGGAGCATTAGGTTCATAATCAATAAAAGAAGGGGGTTTACCAACCCTGCAACAAAAAGCTATCAGTAAAAGAAAAGGCATGACAATAAGAAGAAACACTGTCCAAAGAGCAGTAAAAGTACACTAAGTGTGAACACAAATAGCAACAAGCTCTGCTAAATACCCGCAGCAGCACCAAGGCAAACATATGCCAAAAGAAATAGCCATGAGAAAAGAAAGGAACTAACAATCCTAATCTTTGTGAATTATTGGTCGTGGTGAAAACCTTGGGTCGGAGTGGGCGGCACAACCCTCACCAACAACCAGACCCCAAAACACTCAAGGGTAATAACAAATGATGGCAGCTATAGAGTCCACACACCAAACCATACCAGCCCCAGCACGGCCTAGGTGGTGGTGGCTACAGCTCAGCACACACAATTCACCCCTACAGAGCCCACAAAACCACACCATCTTCCATAATCCACGAGTCGGCATGTAAAAACTAGACGAACACATCACCCCTCCCTCCTAAGGGGAAAAGCCATATTAACAATCCTAAGGAAATACACAAAACTGAAGGCAAAAGCGTCGAGTCCACTCGATGCGGCATTGAGTGAGCTCCACTCACTCAACGCCAAACCTGACACAGCATTGAGTGAGCTTCACTCACTCAGCGCCGAACACTAGCCAGGAACGGCGTCGAGTCCACTCGACGCGGTGTTGAGTGAGCTTCACTCACTCAATGCCAAAAGACTTAGCCGAAAAACCTCCGCTGGTTGATGGCATTGAGTGAGCTCAACTCACTCAACGCTGTCAACGCTTTTCTACTTAGCCGCAGAAACAAGCCTCGGTGTTGAGTGAGTTCACCACACTCAACGCCAAACCTAACCGCTAAGGCATTGAGTGAGGTCCACCCACTGAACGTTTTGGACTTAGATCAAAAACAGGCTTTGGTATTGAGTGAGTCCACCACACTCAATGCTGAAACAGCCACAGCATTGAGTGAGGTTCACTCACTCAGCGCCTATCAACTTAACCGCAGAAAACTGGCTGTGGCATTGAGTGAGTTAACCTCACTCAATGCCAAAATAGCCACGGCGTTGAGTGAGATTCACTCACTTAACGCCTAATAACTTAGCTACAAGATAAAACCTTGGCGTTGAGTGAGTCCCCCTCACTCAACGCCAAAACAGCCATGGTGTTAAGTAAGGTAGACTCACTCAACGCCAAATTACTTGGCCGCAGAACAAAAGCTTTGGCATTGAGTGAGTCCACCAGACTCAACGCCAAACAGCCATGGTGTCGAGTGAGTGCACCACACTCAACGCCAGAAGCCTAACAGTCTAGGCGTTGAGTGAGGAACACTCACTCAACGCTTTTGACATAGCCAAAATTTCAGAAAACAAAACCTGGAGCTAACCCAACCCTAGCCCACTCAATGCCTACTATCCAGAGAGTTGGAAAAATAATTCCCACTCTCTTTCCTACCCCTTCTACCCGGCCACAACTACCTAGTGTAACGGCCCGGTTTAGAGATCAGAGGCCCCAGCCCTTTAGACCAAGCGGCTTGTCTCGCCCCAAGGCCCGTTACAGGGCTGCAGCCCAATACACCCCATCGCCTCTCCCGCCTGTTTTTCAGCACGGCGCGTTTTCTTCGCTAGGTTTCGAACCCGCAACCCTTGATAACACTCTCTTCCAACATAGCTCATCACCAACAGAGCTCATAAACGCCGTGGCTGTTTTGGCGTTGAGTGAGATTAACTCACTCAACGCCACAGTCTATTTTGGCATTGAGTGAGTAGGGCTCACTCAACGCCGTGTCGTGCGATTTTCGACGCTTTTACCTTAGTTTGTATTTCTCTTCTGAGTGATTTACCTTTGGGTTTGGTATATTTGTCGGTTATTTCTGAAGGCCGAATCGTGGGTTATGGCAGGTAGTGGTATTTTGACTCTCCAAAGGAGTGGGATGTTTTGTGTACGAGTCGTGGCCGCCACCTCAATTTTGGTGTGTTGGACCCTTGTGCTGACACAGTGTATTTTTTTGGAAATGACGGTTTGGGGGACTGCGTTTGCAACCAACCCGGATCCATGTTGTTTTACTACTGTCATTAACTCACAATATAGGATTCTTAGATGTTTTCTTCCTTTATATTGCAACATGTTGTTGGCATATGTTTGCCCTGTAGACTCTGAAGGTTTTAGCAGGGTTGTTGCTG
Organism: Platanthera zijinensis; assembly: GCA_039513925.1. Taxonomy (NCBI): domain Eukaryota; kingdom Viridiplantae; phylum Streptophyta; class Magnoliopsida; order Asparagales; family Orchidaceae; genus Platanthera; species Platanthera zijinensis. Next base: position 129,946,943 of record CM077083.1, read on the forward strand.
ATTTCTCGCACTTGGTGCACTTTGTCTTGCCTTGGGCAGTGTTTGTTTGTTATTGTCTTGCTTACTTCTTTTGCTTACCTTTTGATATTCAACTTTTACACAATTTATTTCTTTACTTGTTGAGGTGTTCTTTCTTTGAATGCCTCAGGTTCTGGATAGCAGCCGATTAAGCGGCTAGATTTGCTGTGGTGTTGTTGGAAATCCCTTGGGTTGTAGAGATCTTTCTCTTGGACTTGTGAGGTAGTTTTACTATTTTTCATACAGACATACATATTTGTCTGTGGGTTCGTGTCAGTTTGTTGGCGCCCACTGGTAGTTTTACCTTGATACTAGATATATTAATTTTTGTTGCTACCTTTCTGGAGTTAGTCTACTTGCTCTTGGGATGATTTATGCTAGGTTGCTAGTTACTTTAAAACCTACAAGCACTATTATATGTATATCATAATCAGTATGTTTTCTTAAAACTCAAACACTATTTTCCAAATAAAATTAAGGCTTTCTTCTTATATATATTTTAATAAATTTAGAGTCTTGCATAGTATAAGCTGTCCCCTGGGGACACTTATGCCATCTCTTAGGATGTCAAAAGAAATTAAACAAAGTATTTTTCACTGCGTATAAGTATAGTTTTTTTAAATGTGGACTGGATTATACACAGAGCCGAGGGATACGTCCTTTAATATAACTGAATTTTTAAACATTTAAACTTAAGAATTTTCATGATCTAAGTAGTTGGTGTATTGCCTGAGCGTCGGCAGTTATCCCCTGCTAAACGTGGCATGACAGTGCGTGTTTTCTCATACTCTGATAATCCTTAATTTTCGAGAAAATGCAGGTTGTGACATCTAGCAAGTTGGACTGAAGCTTAATAAAGCAAACCCTACCTTTAGCTACTAACTGGACACCCAACCGAGAACGAAAAAGGAAAAATTAACCTAACTCTTAGACGAACTAGAGCTTGAAAAACTGAAGCAAGGAAACACTGCTACACTAGCTCTTAAAAGCAAAACCGAGCTAATTACAGCAATTAACAAGTAAAAGAAAAGGGCAAACTGGAAAGGGCAAGGAGCCACTTGCCTCACCGCCTAGATGCAGCAACTGCTTCCAAAACTTGGCATCGGCGGCAAGATCAACCACCTAGGAAGCAAGATCTGGACGAGAGCAAGCCGGATCTGCCTTCACCCGAGAAAACCGAACACTAACCACACCGGAAACCGCCGGCAAAAGCTTCAGCTCCACCGCCTCCTTACTTCTCCTGGAAGCCAGCAAGCTCAGGAAATGGGGAGAAATGGGGAGGAGGAGAACAGCTGGAGCTTTTAATAACCCTCCACTCACTTACTCTAAAGCTAATAAAATATTCTAGCACTCACAACAATCGGCCAGGCTGTCTCTCCTAAACCGCCACCTCAAGCTAAAATATAAACTATTATATACAACTATATATAATATATAATATATAATATATAATATATAATATATCTATAGATACAGATATATATATGTATATACAAACATATAATCTTAAGCTTTAAAAACAACAGCCACCAAGATGGTTATCGACACCCCAAGCTCAACCCAAACATGCAAATACATACTTACATATATATATACTTTTATATATATAAATAATTGGCTAATCAAACTTAGCCTAAAACAAGGCACTAGCACTACCAAGCTCGACCACACAAGGTAATGCTCAACAAACAGGTAGCCACTACCGGCTAACAAAACAAACGTCAAAACGACGCGAAAAAACACATGATCTCGGATTTTGACAAAACTCGCACCGTAGCTAAACACCCAAGCTACGAAACCAACGTCGAAGTCGAAAACATCATCCGACGATAAAAACTCGGGCTCTCACTACCCGAAGCCCAGGCACAAGCACTCCCTAAAAGCCTCACTGAGTCACAAAACCTGACCCAGCTTGCTAGGTAATCTTGCCAACAGGCTACAAACAGGCCACTAAAGGAACCTAAAGAGCTAAAACTATGCTCTAACAACGGCAAAATGCCGGAAACGCGTCATCGTAACGCAAAACAATGATCAAACAAAACAAAGAAAAACCGGGGGCGTTACATCCACTCCCCCTAAAAGAAAGTTTGGCCTCGAAACTTTACACATAACACTTCTATCAAGAAGGAAAAGAAATAGCAAATCCAGAGATACAAAAGAAAGCACAAAACATACCAGGCATAAGGTCAGGGAAACAGATGAGGGTAAGCCTCCCTCATCGCCGACTCTAGCTCCCAAGTCGCGCTTTCCACACCCTGATTCCTCCATAAAATCTTAACCATAGGAATGGTTTTCCTCCACAACACACGATCCTCAGCATACAAAATGCGGATAGGCACCTCCACATAAGAAAGATTCGGCTCCAACTGAGGCACGGAATCCAAAACATGTCTGCCACTCTGCACACATTTCCGCAGCTGACTGACGTGAAAGAAATTATGCACGCTAGGAGAATATGCGGGCAACACCAACCTATTTGTTGCCACACCGATCTGCTCAACAATCTCAAATGGCCCCACATATCTCGGGTCAAACTTTCGGTTCTTTCCAAACTTCTTAACCCCAATCATCGGGGAAACCTTTAGGAACACCAAGTCCGCCACAGCAAATACTAAGTCAGATCTACGCCGGTTGGCGTTCTTCTCGTATCTCTCTTGGGCTATCTGAAGCTTCTCCTGAATAAGCTTCACAACAATTTCCATCTCTTCGAGCGCCTCTGGACCCAACAACGGTCCCTCTCCAACCTCAGCCAAAAAAAAGGGAATCATGTAGCGCCTCCCATACAATGCTTCAAAAGTAGCCATTTGCAAGGTTTCTTGATAACTGTTGTTATACGCAAACTCCATAAGCCACAAACGCTCATCCCACGCTCCTCCGTGTTCTAAAATATAGCATCTGATCATGTACTCCACTATCTGATTGACTCGCTCTGTCTGGACATTAGTCTGTGGGTGGTAAGCAGTAGAATATCTCAAATCCGTACCCAAACCCTCTTGCAGGCGCTTCCAGAAGAGAGATGTGAACCGAGAGTCTCGGTCTGAAATAATCCTGACTGGCACACCGTGCAACTGGATGACCTCATTCAAATACAGCTCAGCTATCTTCCTCATCGGATAGTTGATCTTAAACGGTACGAAGTGAGCACTCTTCGTCAATCTGTCCACGATCACCCAAACTGAATCATGCCCCCTAGGAGATCTTGATAAGCCTGTAATGAAATCCATCGAGATTCTCTCCCACTTCCAAGTCGGAATCTCAAAGGGATTCAGCTTGCCACCATTCCTTCCATGATCGGCTTTCACATGCTTGCAAGTATGGCACTCAGAAACAAATCTGGCTATGTCTCCCTTCATCCCATACCACCAGGCAATCTGCTTTAAATCACGATACAACTTCGTAGATCCTGGATGGTAGGAAACACTAGATCCATGGGCTTCCCTTCACACCATCACCCGGATATCTCCAACGGCAGGGATGCAAATCCTGTCGCAGTACTGCAAGGTACCCGCATCATCAATAAAAAATCTGGCAATTCACTTTTCTGAGCTCGAAGATACAAATGTAGAAGATCGGGATCATCCTTCTGATGTTGTCTCGTAAGCGCAATCCATTAAGGTTCTGCCACTACCAAACTACTCTATAAATTGCCGCTTCCCACAGAAATGCCCATCAAAAGAAACTCCTCTACTAAAAGCTCGGCGGAGAGACCAAAAATCTTCCCCGACTTTCGACTCAGGGCGTTGGCCACCACATTGGCCTTGCCCGGATGATACTGGATCTCAACGTCGTAGTCGGCCACATACTCCAACCATCGCCGCTGGCGCAGATTCAATTCCTTCTGGGTGAAGTTGTACTTTAAGCTCTTGTGATCAGTAAAAATCTTGCACTACGAGCCATAAAGAAGATGTCTCCACAACTTCAGTGCATAGATCACGGCTACAAACTCAAGGTCATGCGTAGGGTAGTTCCACTCATGAGTCTTCAGCTGTCTCGACCCGTATGCAATCACTTTCCCGCCTTGAATCAATACGCAACCAAGACCAACATGCGACGCATCCACATAAACATCATACTCCTTACCCTCAGTAGGCAGGGTCAAAACAGGGGCACTGCACAATCTATCCTTGAGCTCTAGGAAGGCTTTCTCGCACTTCTCACTCAAGACAAAAAGCTGTGTTCTTCTGGGTCAATCTTGTCAAAGGTGCAGCCAGGGTGGAAAAACCCTCCACGAATCTCCTGTAATAGCCGGCTAATCCCAAAAAGCTCCTAATCTCCTTGGGTGTGCCCGGCCTACTCCAATCCATCACAGCAGCGATCTTTTTTTGGTCAACTGAAATCCCATTCTTATTCACCACGTGGCCTAGAAATGCAACCTGAGGCAACCAAAACTTGCACTTGCTCAGCTTGGTGAAAAGCTTGTGGTCCCTCAAGGCAGATAAAACCAAACGCAGATGCTGGTCGTGCTCCTCAGCATTGCAGGAATAAATCAGGACGTAATCGATAAACACGACCACAAGCTTATCTAGGAAGTCCTTGAACACGCGGTTCATCAAATCCACAAAAGCTAAGGGCGCATTTGTCAAACCAAATGACATCACCAAAAACTCAAAAATGCCCATGCCTAGATCGAAAAGCTGTCCGCGGAATGTCGGACTCACGGATCCTGAGCTTATAGTAGCCAGATCGAAGATCAATCTTGGAGAATACTGTGCTACCGCACAATTGATCAAACAAATCGTAAATTCGAGGCAAAGGGTACCTGTTCCCTATTGTAACCTTGTTCAGCTCTCTATAGTCGATGCATAGCCTCAATGACCCGTCTTTCTTATTTATAAACAGAACAGGCGCACCCACGGGCGATGAACTCGGCCTGATAAAACCCTTTGCCAACTTCTCATCAAGCTGGGAACGCAACTCCTCCAGCTCTCGCGGGGCCATCCGGTTCGGCGCCTTCGTAATAGGACACGTACCTGGCTCCAAATCTATAACAAACTCAACATCTCTATCTGGTTGGAGACCGAGAAGATCGTCAGGGAACACATCAGAGAAGTCACACACCACAGGAATCTCCTCCAAACGTGGCACACTAGCAGCTGTCCCTACTAGAGTGACCAAATAGGCAAAGCAGCCAGAATCAAGCAACTTCTGAACACATACCGCAGAAATGACTGAAGACTCCTAGCGCGGATCAGCATAAACACTACAAGGCTGACCGTCATCCTTAATGAAGTCCAAGCGCTTACCCTTGCACTGGATAACTACATCATAACTAGACAACCAGTCCATGCCTAAGATAACATCGAAGTCTTCCAGGTCAATCACCTTCAAATCTGCCTTCGCTAGAAAATTCCCCAACAAAATCGGACAATCCCGAATGCCCTGATCCGAAACCACAGAATCACCGGAAGGAAACTTGACGCAAAAGGCAACACTAACTTGTTCTATACCCAAACGATAGCGCTCCACAAATGCCCTTGCCACAAAGGAGTGGGTAGAGCCAAAGTAAAAGAGAACACGCGCCCAGCGGTTCCTAACCTTAAATCTGAAATGACCTGAGTCGAAGTCTGCGCTTCCTCTAAAGAAATTACATTCAGCTTCTCCTTGCCATTATCCACACACTAAGGCGGTGGCAATGCCTGGAGTGGCACTGGATGGAACACCGGCTGGAGTTGTGGGCACTGAGCCTTGATGAGTGCTTTTTGACCGCAAAGAAAACAACTTCTCAACTTACTCTTATCCTTGCCCCAGCAATGGGCAACATCATGCCCTGGTCGCTTACACGCAGAACAGAATAAATCTTTCCTGGGGGCGCATTGAATCGCATGCACCTGCTCCTTCTTCTGAGCTACCAACCTCTTGAAACATTTCTCCACGGGATGGCCCGGTCGGCCACAAAAGCTACAACCCTCCTTGCTCTTCTTTCTAGAAGACGCACCGGGTACCTGGGGGCTCTTTCCTTCAACCGCTTTCCTTTTATCTTTTCTCACCCGCTGTCCTCTTTGCTTAGCATTATCAATGGCCTCCACTTTCAAAGCAACTTCTACCGCACCATCATAACTCACTACTCCATGAGCAACGGCTAACTTCTGAACATCACTTCTCAGGCCGCCAAAAAATCGCTTAACTCTATCCGCTTTGGAATTCACCAAGCTGGGAGCAAACCGGCTCAGTTTGCTGAATTCTATTTTGTACTCGGCAACCATAATCTGCCTCTGCTTCAAATGTAGGAAATCATTCATCAGGCGGTCGCGCTCGACCAAAGGCAAAAACTTCCTTAGCAACAGTTCCTTGAAGGTCTCCCAAGAGCATCCCTCTTTCAAGCTCTCCTTCTCTCTCAGCCACCAACTCTTCGCCAATCCCTTAAGTTGATAGGCAGCGATAATCACCCTCTGATCGAGGGTAACTCCAGAATAGGAGAACATCTCCTCGATGGCTATAAGCCAATCATCCAAAACCATAAAGTATGCCTTCCCATCAAAAGTAGGTGGTCCAAGTCGCTAGAAGTGTGATATGAATGTCATCTCTGGGGGCAGCACAATAAGAGGTACCAGGGGAGCAGGAGGAACAGGAACAGCTACTCCTACAGTAGGGTTCGACACTCTCAGAGGTTGTCCCGCCACAACTGCTATTAGAGACTGGATCTGAGTCTGCATATCCACCACTTGCCTAGATAAGGCTTCATTACTCTGTTGCAGACTTTCAATCAATGCCACGCTTTGCGCTCCGGAAGACTCACCCTTAGATTGGGGAGTCGATCTCGTCGAAGGACGCCTCACCATCCTATAATCGTATCAGCAAGACTTAGAACCTACCCAAACTGCTAGAACAAAACTACCCTGTACAGACGAACATACTTAAATATGAACTTCAACTGCTAAACTTGTTTTGGGATTTGATTTTATAATGATGATGTTATGCTTAACCTAAGAAGGTTCACCACCATCCTACTAAATCATGTGCTTAGACCTTGAATGCATGAGTTTGTATTCTTTTTTGACTCAAAACCATGTGTTTACATATGTCATCATGCAAATCTTTAGATTGACACATTTTGCTTATGAAATGTTATGCTATGCATGTTGTGCTATGCATTCTAAAACGGCCTTTATGCATGTCATGGGAGGCGTACACTTGAAAATATTATGCATCCCATACTACATAATATTCTCATGTAACAAAAAAAGAAAACGTGCAAGTCGCATTCATGTGGTAAGGTTATGCACCCCATACTACATAACCCTCACATGTTGCCTCCTATGGTGGATCCATATACAAACACATATTATGCATCCCATACTACATAATATGCTCCGTATACTTCTTCATGATTATGAGTGTAATGTTCGTGCTCTAGCCAAGATGTGCTGATGACATATCGGTGTGTGTATGATATGACGCTAAACTATCAACGCAAACAAGGGAATGGTTGCCCGACCAATTGTCAAGAAACCTCCCTCTGATACTAACTGTCACAACCCGCATTTTCTCAACGATTAAATCATATCAGAGTAAGAGAAAATATGTGTCGTGATGCCATGTCGTGTAGGGGATAACTACACACGCTCAGGAAAAACTCCAGACATTAGATTTTAAGGAAAATTCATAGTTTAATAAGAAAGAAAATAAGTTATATCTTAATGGTCGTATCCCTCGGCATAATGGATCAGCTAGTCCAAAATATATATTTATATGCAGCGCAAAATACTTTGGTTAAGTTGCTTAGTAACCCTAAATGAGCATAAGTGTCCCCGAGGGACGACTCATGGTATGCACGACTCTAGAGGTTAGCACAGTATATATAAAAAATACAGTCTTTACGCTATTAGGAAAAATAGTGTTTGAGTTTTAGAAACATGACGTGCATGAGATATATATAGTAATGCTTTAGGGTTTTAAAATACCTAACATGCAACCTAGCATAAATCCTTCCCAAAAAACAAGTAAACAACCTCAAATAGGCAAAAGTAGCAGTTTTAGTTCATACCTAGCATAATAAGTAAGCCACTAGTGGGCGTCAACAACCTGACACAAATCCACTGGTGAGTATGTATGTCTATACAGACAGGAAGATAACTAACTCACAAGGATGAAGAACTACAACCTCATCTACCTAGGAGGCCACAAGCAAGCTCCACAAGAGTACTGGCCTTCGAACTGGCTACAACCTGAACCTGAGGCATTCAAAAAATGACACCTCAGCAAGTAAAAAAAATAAACAAAGGAAGTGGAGCGTTAGGTTCATAAGTAATAAAAGAAGGGGGTTTACCAACCCTACAACAAAAAGCAATCAGTAGAAGAAAAGGCATGAAAGTAAGAAGAAACACTGTCCAAAGAGCAGTAAAAGTACACTAAGTGTGAACACAAAGAGCAACAAGCTCTGCTAAATACCTGCAGCAGCACCAAGGCAAACATATGCCAAAAGAAATAGCCATGAGAAAGGAAAGGAACTAACAGTCCTAATCTTTGTGAATTATTGGCCGTGGTGAAAACCTTGGATCGGAGTGGGCGGCATGGCCCTCACCAACAACCAGACCCAAAAACACTCAAGGATCAAAACAAACGGTGGCAGCTATAGAGTCCATACACCAAACCAGACCAGCCCCAACACAGCCTAGGTGGTGGTGGCTACATCCCAGCACACACAATTCACCCCTTACAGAGCCCACAAAACCACACCATCTGCCATAATTCACGAATCGGCATGCAAAAACTAGCCAAACATAACACACACACCCCTCCTAAGGGGAAAAGCCATACTAACAATCTTAAGGAAACACACCAAACCCAAGGCAAAAGCATCGAGTCCACTCGACGCGGCGTTGAGTTAGCTCCACTCACTCAACGCCAAACCTGACACGGCGTTGAGTTAGCTTCACTCACTCAGTGCCGAACGCTAGCCAGGAACGGCGTCGAGTCCACTCGACACAGCGTTGAGTGAGCTCCACTCACTCAATGCCAAAAGATTAGCTGCAAAACCTCCGCTGGTTGACGGTGTTGAGTTTGCTCAACTCACTCAATGTTGAGTTCACCACACTCAATGCCAAACCTGACTGCCAAGGCATTGAGTGAGGTCCACCCACTCAACTCTTTGGACTTAAAGAAAAAACAAGCTTTGGCGTTGAGGGAGTCCACCACACTCAATGCCGAAACAGCCACGGCGTTGAGTGAGGTTCACTCACTCAGCGCCTAACAACTTAGCCGTAGAAAATTTGTTTTGGAATTGAGTGAGTTAACCTCACTCAATGCCAAAACAGCCACGGCATTGAGTGAGGTTCACTCACTCAACGCCTAATAACTTAGTCGTAAGAGAAAACCTTGGCGTTGAATGAGTCCCCCTCACTCAATGCCAAAAGAGCCATGGCGTTGAGTGAGGTAGACTCACTCAACGCCATATTACTTGGCCACAGAACAAAAGCTTTTGCATTGAGTGAGTCCACACACTCAACGCCAAACAGCCATAGCATTGAGTGAGTGCACCACACTCAATGCCAAAAGCCTAACAGTGTAGGCGTTGAGTGAGGTACACTAACTCAACGCTTTTGACTTAGCCAAAATTCCAGAAAAAAACACCTGGAGCTAACCATACCCCAGCCCACTCAACTCCTACTATCCAGAGAGTTGGAAAAATAATTCCCACTCTTTTTTCTACCACTTCTACCTGGCCACAGCTACCTAGCAAGAGGGACTGAAGCTTAATAGAGAAAACCCTACCTTCAGCTACTAACTAGACACCCAACCGAGAACGAAAAAGGAGAAATTAACCTAACTCTTGGATGCACTAGAGCTGGACAAAACTGAAGAAAGGAAACATTTCTGCACTAGCTCTTAGAAGCAAAATCGAGCTAATTACAACAATTAACAAGTAAAAGAAAAGGGCAAACTGGCAAGGGCAAGGAGACACTTGCCTTACCGCCTAGATGCAGCAGCTGCTTCCAAAACTCGGCACCAGCGGCAAGATCGGCCACCTAGGAAGGAAGATCTGGACGAGAGAAAGCCGGATCCGCCTTCACCTGAGAAAACCGAACACTAACCACAGCGGAAACTGCCAGCCAAAGCTTCAGCTCCACCGCCTCCTTACTTCTGCTGGAAGCCAGCAAGCTCGGGAAATGGGGATAAATGGGGAGGAGGAGAACAGTTGGAGCTTTTAATAACCCTCCACTCACTTACTCTAAAGCTAATAAAATATTCTAGCACTCAAAGTAATCGGCCAGGCTGTCTCTCCTAAACCGCCACCTCAAGCTAAAATATAAACTATTATATACAACTATATACAATATATAATATATAATACAATATATAACATATAATATATCTATAGATACAGATATATATATGTATATACAAACATATAATCTTAAGCTTAAAAAAACAGCCACCAAGATGGCTATCGACACCCCAAGCTCAACCGAAACATGCAAATACATACTTATATATATATATAAATAATTTGCTAATCAAACTTAGCCTAAAACAAGGCACCAGCCCTACCAAGCTCGACCACACAAGGTTATGCTCAATAAATAGGTAGCCACTACCGGCTAACAAAACAAACGTCGAAACGACGACAAAAACACATGATCTCATTTTCGACAAAAAACACACCGTAGCTAAACACCCAAGCTACGGAACCAACGACGAAGTCGAAAACAACATCTAACGATCAACACTCGGGCTATCACTACCCGAAGCCCAGACACAAGCACTCCCCGAGAGCCCCACTGAGTCACAAAACCAGACCCAGCTTGCTAGGGAATCTTGCAAATTGGCTACAAATAGGCCACTAAAGGAACCTAATAGTGCTAAGACCACGCTCTAACAACGGCAAAAGGTAAGAAACGCTTCATTGTAACGCCAAACAATGATCAAACAAAACACAGAAAAACCGGGGGCGTTACAGGTATGCCCTGAAGATATCTCAAAATTCTTTTAACTACAGTATAATGAGATTCCTTTGGGTAAGCTTGGTACCTAGCGCAGACATATGTAGCATACATGATGTCAGGTCTACTAGCAGTCAAGTAGAGAAGGGAGCCAATTATCTCTCTATACAAAGACTCATCAACAGGTTTCCCGGTCTCATCTTTGCCTATAGGCATACTTGTTCCCATTGGAGTTTTCATGGTGGAGGCTGAGTCCATTCCATATTTCTTTATCAACTCCTTGGTGAACTTAAACTAGGATATGGACAATCCATCATCAGTCTGTCTTACTCTAAGTCCCAAGAAGAACTTCAGCTCGCCCATACTGCTCATCTCAAACTTCCCTTGCATAAGTTTGACAAACTTTCTACAAAGGTTGTTTTCAATAGATCCAAAGATAATGTCATCAACATATATCTAGACTAGGATTATCTTACCTTTAGATTCCCTAAAGAATAGAGTTTTGTCTATCTTTCCTCTAGAAAATTTATTCGCAATAAGAAAAGTAGACAAGGTTACATACCAAGCCCTTGGGACTTGTTTCAAACCATATAGAGCTTTCCTAAGCCTATATAAATAATCATGATAATGGGAATCTACAAAACCTGATGGTTATTCAACAAACACTTCCTCTTTTAAGTCACCATTCAGAAATGCTGACTTTACATCCATCTGATATACCTTGAACCCTTGATAGGCAGCATAGGCCAAGAACATCCTTATAGCCTCTAGCCTTGCTACTGGGGAAAAGTTTTGATCAAAGTCAATCCCTTCCTCTTGCTTGTAGCCTTTTGCTGCCAACCTGGCCTTGTTCTTAATTATAGTGCAATTCTCATCAAGTTTGTTTCTGTAGATCCACTTGGTTCCTATAATGTTATGATCCTTTGGTTTAGGAACCAGTTCCCAGACTTTACACCTTCTAAATTGATTCAGCTCTTCTTGCATAGCATCAATCTAGTTTGTGTCTTGCATAGCTTCTTCAAACTTCCTGGGTTCTATCTGTGACAAGAAACTTGAATATAAAACTGTGTTCATGTTCTTGCTCCTTGTAAGAACACCTTGACTTGCATCACCAATGATTTGGTGAGCTGGATGATCCTTCAGGTGTCTTATAGCTGGAGGAAACCTGTCAACCTCGTGGTCTTCTTCATTTTCCTCAACCTGATGCTCCTCATTGTCTTCATCATCCAGTGAGTCTTGTTCTCCCCCTGTACAACATGCATCTTTTTCTTCATCCATCCTAGCAGGAGCTTCATCATTGATGGTCAGCTTGTCTAGCCTGTCTGTTAGACCTGTATAATTAACTGAAAAACTAGACAATTCACTATTAATTAATTTAGACTCATCAAATACAACATGAACTGATTCTTCTACAACTTGGGTAGTCAAGTTGTAGATCCTGTATGCCCTACTATTATTATTGTACCCAACAAATATACCTTCTAGGGATTTGGCAGCAAACTTAGTTTGGTAGTGCTTACCATTAACTAGGACATAACACTTGCTACCAAAGATTCTGAGGTAGGAAATGTTGAGCTTTCTGCCTTTCAAAATCTGATAGGGAGTCATCTTATGTTTCTTATTGATGGAGGCTCTATTGAGTGCATGACATGAAGTATTTACTGTCTCTGCCCAGAAGAACTAAGGGAGAGTAATGTCACTAAGTTGTGTTCTACTTACCTCAATTAGAGTCATATTCTTTCTTTTAGCAATACCATTTTGCTGGGGTGTTCTAGGTGAGGAGAACTCCTGATGGATCCCAAGTTCTTACAGAACTTTGTCATACATAAAGACTAAAATTCAGTTCAATGTTCACTTTTGATTTTGACCACTAAATTGTTAAATTCATTCTGAATTTGTCTAATATAGGTCTGGAACACAGTAGGAGTTTCAGATTTCTGTCTCAAGAAGAAAACCCATGTGAATCTAGAATAGTCATCCACAATAACAAAAGTGTATACTTTCCTATCAAGACTATGAATTGGTATAGGACCAAACCAATCCATATGCAAGAGATATAAACATCTCATTGAATCTTTGGTATCTAGTGCATGAAAAGAGGACTTAGTCTGTTTGCCCTTTTGGCAAGCTGAACACACACCCTCTTTAATGCACTAGACTTGAGGACCATTCCTCACTAATCCCATGCTAAACAGCTGTCCAATAGACTTGTAGTTCAGATGAGCAAGCCTCTTGTGCTAATTGACACATAGTGAAGCTTTCTTAGCTGCAATTAGGAAAATGGGTGAGTTATTAAACTCACAACCTAGGTTAAGACAATAAATATTCCCTTTCCTAGTGTCAGTCAAAATGATCTCTTGATCACTTGACCTCCTTATTTGGCACTCCCCTTTGAGGAAAGAGATGTCATAACCTAAATCACTAAGTTGACTTATGCTAATCCGGTTATGTTTTAGACCCTTTACATAAGACACTTTAGTGATGGTAATTAAATCACTAGAGATGTTACCAAATCCTTTGATGATTCCGTTTTCTGATCCTCCAAAGATCACTTTGGGTCCATTTTCTATGGGTACATTGTCCCTCAACATTCTTCTTGTTCCAGTCATGTGTCTGGAACATCCACTATCCAAGTACCATATAGGGATATGGCCACTTGGATCCACCTGCATTAAATCTAGAATCACTCATCCTTAGAACCCAAATTAGTTTTGGATCCTAGGTTCTTGTTAGTTTGAAAACTATCATGTTTACCTACAGCTTTGCTGATAGGTAAACTATTCTTGGTTTTAAATCTTGTGTTAAATAAGAAATCCATAACAAAGTGGCCTAGCATGCCACAACACCAACACTCAAATCTATTGTACCTTCTCTTAGGTACAGACTTTACAACCTTGTTGCCAGTAGTTCTTTTGAGTATAGGTCCTGGAGCAGCAAACCCCAAGAATTCCTTTTGAACCTGATGGGCTTGCCTATAGAGTGGCCTATTGGCATTTGCACACTTGCCAATGTGATCTCCATACTCACAGTGACCATGAGTAATTTCATAATCATACCTATTTGTAGGTTGCATCACCTTCCTAAAGAAAATAGTGGGCTTTAAGGCTAGTGGCTGAACTAGGGCCTTACCTTTTCCATGTGATTTGGTTGCCCTTGTTCTTCCCTTAAATCGTAGACCAGTCTAACCTTTTTGAGAAATGAAGTTGTCTATTAAAGGCAAGACTGATTTTGGCTTAGAGATTTTAGCCACTAACTCTTTTTCTTTCTGAAGTCTTGCCTCTAGATTCTTGATATGATTTTCCTTAAAAGAGATTGTGCCCATTTGAATGACAGTTATGTTCTTCTGTTTGGAAACCTCATTCAATTTCAAATCAATCAGTTTGGCTTATTCTGATGTTGCCTGCTTAAGAGATTCAATCTCCTTGGCCTGCTCCTTGACAAGAAGCTTGCTTCTCTTTAGAGCTTGCAACAACCCACCATACTCATTAATGAGTTGGTGTACATCCCCTTTAGACTCAGAACCATCCACATCTCTTGATGTAGATACTTTTGATTCTGATCTAGTAAAATAATCGGACTCTAAGGGAGAATTGTATATCTTGCTTGGACCAGGCTGATCCTAGCACTGATCATTTTCTGATAGGGCCATCAGCCCTCTACAGCAATGGTCTTCCCCTCCATTTATGGATTCCAGCATTTGTAGGAATTGTAGTTCCCTAGAATCCTCTTCTTTTGAGAATAGCCCAACATATGCTTCTGCATCATCTTCTTCTCCTGATCCTAAAGATGAAGAATCTGTCCAACTCTTCTGTTTCTGAGCTGCAAAATATTTATCCTTCTTGCCCTTCAGTTGATGCTTCTTCTTGTCCTTAGATTCAGTCCTCTTATCTGGACAGTCAACTATGACAAATCCTATCCTGTTACAACAATAGCAAACAATCTTAGAATTAGTTTGTTTACTAGGTTTTCAGGCATACCTGTCCTCCTTAGGAGTCTTCTTTTTCTTGTAATACTCATCATTGGAATGGGATGTTGATGGTGTGGTTCTCCACTTCTTTTTCATGAACCTTTGGAACTGCCTTGTAAAGGCAGCAAAGTCCAGATCAGAGGTGTGGCTGTTTGAAGAGGTATTATCAGGAATTCCTTCTTCTGCCTCAACACTCCTTCTGGGTGGAGAAGGAGATTTTCTCCTGCCCTTTCTTGTGCCTTCAGCCTTGAAGGCTACTGATTTTTCCTTGTACTCAGACCTACTTCTCTTCTCTTTCTCTTTCCTAGCAGTACGCTGCATTTCATATGATAGCAACTTTCCAAACCATATGGGAGGAGGTGTATCAACAAGCTTGGCCACCTCTCTGATGGCACAAATCTTTGTGTCCCAGTCCTTTGTCAGAGACCTGAGAAACTTGTCATTCAATTCATAAGTGTTGAAGACTCTTCCATAGGTCATCAGCTCATTAACTATCCTGAGGAAATTTTTGTAACATTCAGCTATGTTGTCATTCTTGGCTTGTCTAAAGCTCTCATATTCTTGATTCAACATAAATTTCCTGTCTTCTCTAACTTCTTCAGTTCCCTCTATGTAGATAATCAGGGTGTCCCATATTTCCTTAGAGGTTTTATAATGCACCAGATTCTGAAATGTGGCATCATCTATAGCACTTACAATAATGTTCTGTGCTCTTTTGTCTAGTGTTGCCAGAATGATCTCATCTTTTGTCATTTCAGAATAGTTCTTAGGGGTTCTAACATTTGCATCCAGAGCTGATACCTTCATTGGAATGAAGGGTCCTTCTTGTATAGTAATATAGATTCTTGGATCAGAAGCTTCCATAAACAATCTGACCATTTCCTTCAAAATACCAAAACATTCTTTCCTGCACATAGGCAGTTTCATAGATCCAAACTCCTTTTGATTCTTATTTGAACCCATTCTTGAAATCTGTTTATTTCCTTAGAGATTCCCTCAGACTGTTAGATAAATCGTTGAGTAATCTCCCTCTGATACCACTTGAAAGAATTTTTCAAGAGCCTAGACACCTAGAGGGGGGTGAATAGGTTCTAATTTTCTTTTGTAATTAAGACAATTAACTAGTATTAACATAGCACAAGAAATACAATCTACAATACAGAAATTACTGCACAGCAAACACCGGATTTTTAGTGGTTCCCCAAGGTATGGGTACATCCACTTTCCCCTTCGCCTATCCAGTAGAGAACTGGATTCAACACAACTTCCTTCCACTAGCTCAGATCCACAGATCTTACAACTCAGAACCAGATTGGTTCCTAAAGCTCAGACTTATACAAGTCTTACCTCAGATTCTTCCCAAGAATCCTACCTCAGGCCTCAGCCCTACTCTAGCCTTTATCACTAGGCTTACAACTCAGACTATCACAAGTCCTACACCTCAGCCTCTCAGTCCTACCTCGGCCTTTATAATTATAGGCTTACAACTCAGATCTTACAAAAGATCCTACAATAAATTAATTGTTTAAGAGATATAATGATATCACCAGATAGATATCTCTATAGGTGTGAGCTTCTTGATCAGTTCTTGAATAAACTAAATCTTAAAATTCAACCAGACTTAGCTTTTCAAAGCTTCTTGATAGAACAAAATAAGGTTGAACTCTTCTTGATGTAGAAATTGATCTCCTGTCAGTTCCTTCCTTGAATTCAGAATAAGATCTAAATCTTCTCTTGCATACTGCTCTGGATCTGCATTCTTAAGGGTTTCCCCTTTACTTGTTGTCAGATTCTCTTTCCTGAGATAGCTTGATTACTTCCTTTGTTCTATTTTTGTTGTGGTTGTCAAGGATTAGTCCCTTATATAGAGTTTCCTCATGGTTACCTGCTGATTCGGTTTATAATAACCTTCTGACAGTTCTGACAAAGGTGTCAGACCTGTTGGTTATGACAGTTGTCGAGTCACCAGTCATGACAACTGATTCCTTAAAGACTTTACAACTCAGCATAACCACTCAGCAAACTGCTTCATAAGTGTCGACACAAATAGAATAAGTGTCAACACAAGTCTTGATGATGTTGACATAACACTCCATGCGTTGACATAATCATTCTTCAGTTACTCGACACAGCTTCTGTTTGTATGTGTCGACACAAGTCCCGTGTGTCGACACAACTGCTCTTGGTCTTGACATAACTGATGCTGGCAGATGGAATTGAGTGTATATCTAACTGTCATTGAGTGTGTGTCGAGACGTCGTTGAGTGTGTGTCGGCACAAGTCCTGAGTGTCGACATAAACCTTCTGACTCAGTATAGCTGTTGCTGTTAGATGGCATTGAGTGTCATCCAGATGTCATTGAGTGTGTGTCGACACAAGTCCTGTGTATCGACACAACTGCTTCTGGTATTGACATAGCTGTAGACAAATGGCGTTTAGTGTGTGTGGACACAAGTCCTGTGTATCAACACAAACCTTCTTCAGGTGTCGACACAATTCCTAAGTGTCGACACATGCCTTTCTTCTGGTGTCGACATAACTCCTTGGTGTCGACACAACTTCTACTTTAGGTGTCGACACAATTCTTGCCTTAGGTGTCGACACAATTCTAGGTGTCGACACAGCTTCTTCTTCAGGTGTCGACACAATGCCTGGGTGTCGACACAGGCCTTACTTCTAGTGTCGACACAACTTCTGGGTGTCGACACAATTCTTCACAAGTATCGACTCTTGTACTTAGAAAAATTTCTTGCAAACCTTACACCTGCAGAATGAAACTCAAATATCCATCTAATACAAATTGATGTATATCATTTAGTAAGATGAGGCTTCTCCAAATCTGGTACATATTTTTAAGTGTACCCAACAATATTGGATGACATTTTTGAGTACCTCCCATTGTATACATCATACAGATTAGGATGGTCTGCGTTTAGTAAAATTACAGAAATCATAATAAGGTGCGGAATTAACTTGGAGAATTTGGGATATTAGAATACTTATTTGGAAATATGAGTGAATGCATCTTTAGCAGTAAAGATGAGGAGAGTTTAGTTTGATTAATGTTAAGAGGTGCTCGAGGTCGACGAAAGATCGTCTTTCCCAAGGAGAGAAAGGGTCTTAATACACTAGGTTAGATCCAAGGTAATATGAGAAGGGATTGGGTAATGAGTAACAATCAATAACAATAAGTGCCTTGCGAAAGGGAGCTTTGGGCTTCAGCCTATCGTAGTTCCTAGTGCCCTTTGAGAGCCCTTCACGGGGTATGCCATGGGTAGTCCTGGGCTAACCTAAACAGTAGGAATAATAAACTTCAAGAGCAACTAGTATAACTAGAGTTTCACTTTCACTCACCTCGATGTCTCGGGATGTAAGGTGGGTTCACACGGGCTGTAGGCCCGGGGGATTTTGGGGATGGGCAGGTTGGCCCGGCGAGCTTTGACTCGGTTGTTGATTATGACGGACGGGATGGTCCGGGGAGCTTTGGCTTGGTTGTTGGTTGTGATAGACAGGATGGTCGGGGGAGCTTTTACTTGGTAGGTGATACATAAGGTTGCATGTGCATAAGGTATAAGGTGGTGGGTCTTCGGTATTGGAGGGTCGATGCACCGACGCCAATACGTCGAATCGATAAGTGTGGTTTAGCACTTCGGCATAAAAGTCCGGTGCGCCAGCCGGTAAGAGTACGTAGACGGTTTGCTTAGTGCACCAGCATTGAAGCGTATGATAGGTCTGACTGGTAGTATAATTACCGGTTTAGAGGTGGGCGAGGCTCAACCCACCGCTTTCCTTTGCCACTACGGAGGTATCCTGGGAGGTTCGGCTCCAAAAAGGGGGAACTAAAGGTCTGTGTACACAGAGTCGAGTGGGTGAGTTGCACTTGCATGTTCACATAATGGCATAATTGCATGTCATAGCATAACCATTGCATATAACCCTGACACCTATTGTATAAAGTGGTATGGGACGCTTTATACAATTGGTCCTGCAAAACAACCCCTTGGTTTATAAGTTCGTGTGAGCGTGCTTATAAGTTAAGGTTTTTATTCAGTAAATATATATGTATGCTTGCTAGAAAACCGACACCTTATCGTATAAATTGGTATGAGACTTTTTATACGATAGGAACCTTGCAAAGGATCCCTTGGCTTATGTGCTTTCATATAAGCTAAGGTTACTTATTTCTTGAGTAGCTTTTCTTACCTTTATTATTGTTATATTATACATGCTCATCAAACTGCTAGTCTAGTTCTGTCATCACCTGCATTTATTATTCTCCGCTATCATGTCCTCTCCTTTCTTCCTCCCTGCTCGGTGTCTAGGAGCCATGGGGGAAGGGGCAGGGGATGATAAGACTAAGTTTTTAGACTAACGGTTTTCGAACCACATTATTTTTGGGGACCGTGGAGCCCAATATGGAGGAGGAGCAGCCTCGGAGGTCGGTACACTTGGAGATGGGGCATTCTAGTACCGGAGTTAAGATTATAGGGACTGTGAGTCCAGATCGCCAGTAGTTTATTAGTTTTGCTTCTGCTATGAGTGATATATGTAGTGAGGATTTGGATGTACTAGGCATGAGCCCTTATTATAATACTTTTATTATATTTGTGGACACTCCCTTTGTGGAGACTATTTACTTTACATGTGATTGCTGTGGACTTGTTTTCTTCTTTATTTTGCTACTGTCTTGTAATCGAATTTGCTGACAGGATCGCCTTTTTGTAGTGGCGACCTTCCCGGGTGTGAAGGCGTCACCGCAAAGCGGTGGTTCTGGGCCTAAGACCCAAGGGTTTTAAAAAGAAAAAAAATGGGGTCTTACATGGTATCCCGCTACCGCAGCGCGATAGTAACTTGACGATCGGCGAGTACGCACGTCGCTCGTCGAATCCACTCAACGCACTCAACAAACACTACCACCACGCGATATCCTGCTACCTCCGTGCGATAGTATATTGACGATCGTCAAGTATACTTGACGCTCAACGAATCCAGTCGTCACACTCAACGATTGGTACTGCCGCACGGTATCCCGCTACCACTACATTGTAGCAACCTGACATCCAGTGTCAAGCCAGCACTTCCGCAGCTCAGGCGCAAGCCGGACCACCAGTGCGCCCTGAACCTTAGTCAACTCTGTTGACTAAAAAACGTACACGAGGTGTCTAGCATGAATCAGTACATTACACCCTATTCTATTCAAGAAGGTGGAGAGGCATGCACCTTGTCGTGATTTACACTTTTGATGGATGACTGAGATTTAATCTGATAGACTTGACTCTTGTTCAACTCATCAAAGTGTATGCATCGAGTGTGCTCAACGCACAAGATGCCTGGTGTTGACTCAATGCTCTCAAAGTCGGGGGTTGACTCAATGCACTCAATGCTTAGAGTTGATTCAACGCATGAAGTTTAACTTATCTTCCTTAGTCCTCCTACAAAAGGTTATCCTCCAAATACACATATATATAAAGAAATGCTTTACAAGAATAAGGCTACTTTAAGTTCAACAGTCTAAATTCAAATTTGAAATTGTTTAACTTGGCTTCATTAAGACGTTTAGTAATGTTGTTAGCCACTTGTTTGTCTGTAGGGACCAACTCAAGGCTGATGTCTTCTTCTCAAAATGCTCTCTTATGAAGTGATATCTAATTCAATATGCTTGGTCCTCCTGTGTGATACAGGATTTTTAGCTATTAAATAGCATTAGAGGAATCACAGAACATTGGAGTTCTACTAAGTTATAAGTTATAATCCTGAAGTTGATGTTGAATCCATAGGAGCTGTGCACAGAACCTCTATACTGAAAAGTATTCAGATTTAGCTGTGTAGAGAGCCACACTAGTTTTTTTTTGCTGCTCCAGAATAACAACCTTCTCCCTAGAAATTGACAGGTACCGAAGGTACTTTTCCTATCTTCTTTACATCCTGCAAAATCCGCATCTGAGTAACCTGTTAGTTCAAAGTCATCGTTCCTAGTGTACCATAGACAAAGATCAGGTGTGCCCTTAAGATATCTCAAAATCCTCTTTGTTGTAGTATGGTGAGATTCTTTAGGACAAGCCTGGTACCTAGCACAAACACATGTAGAAAACATAATATCCGGTCTAGTAGCAGTCAAATAAAGGAGGGAGCCAATTATGCCTTTATATAAGGTTTCATCAACTGGTTTCCCATTCTCATCATTGTCTATAGACATATTAGACCCCCTAGGAGTTTTTATGGTGGAGGTACTCTCCATCCCAAATTTCTTGATTAACTCCTTGGTGAACTTGGACCGAGAAATGAACAGTCCATCCTCAGATTGTTTAACTTGGAGGCCCAAGAAATACTTGAGTTTTCCCATACTACACATCTCAAATTGCCCTTGCATAGGTTTAACAAACTTTCTGCATAGGCTATCATCATTAGAGCCAAAAATTATGTTATTAACATAAATTTGGACTAGGATTATCTTACCCTTGACTTCCCTTAGGAATAATGTCTTATCTATCTTTCCCTTGAGAATCGAATCTCAATGAGAAAGCTAGAAAGGGTTCCATACCAAGCCCTTGAGGCCTATTTCAACCCAAATAAAGCCTTTCTTAACTGAAATAAATGGTTAGGGAGAGAAAGATTGATAAAACATGATGGCTTCTTAACATAGACCTCCTCTTTTAGGTCATAATTTAGGAAAGCTGACTTTACATCCATTTGGTTGACCTTAAATCCCTTGTAAGTAGCATATGCAGGGAATAACCATACGGCTTCAAGTCTATCCATTAGTGCAATAGTTTGATAAAAGTTAATACCTTCCACTTATCCTTTAGAGACCAGTCTAGCTTTGTTCTTGATTATAACACAATTCTCATCTAGTTTGTGTTTGTACATCCATTTTGTTCTTATGATGTTATTTCCTTGAGGTCTGGGAACTAGCTTCCAGACATTGCACATTTTGAACTGGTTCAACTCTTCTTGCATAGCCATTATCCAGAATGGGTATATGTTGGCATCTTCAAACTTCTTAGGTTGTATCTAAGAAAGAAAGCTTGAATACATAGTAATGTTGTGATTTCTGCTCCTTGTAGTTACCGTCTAGCTTTCTTCTCTAATGATCAGATCTCTAGGATGTCTTTTAAGTGTTTGATGGCTGCTGACATCCTCTCTTCAGGTTTTTGAACTTTATCTTTAGTGGACTGAAGTTCATCTGCTCTTTGCATTTCACCTGGACCTTCTTCTAGGATGAGCACCTATTCATTCTTTTCTTTTTCAACTTTAAGTGTGTCATCAATACTTAGTTTGTCCATCCTTGATTCTGCACCTGCAACACTAGAAGAGCTTGACAGCTCATTGTGAATTATTGAAGTTTTATCAAAAAATAATATTAATTGACTCTTCTATAACCTAATTTTTCAAGTTGTAGATCCTATAGAATTTATTGTGGCTATTATACTCAACAAAAATACCCGCATAGGATTTTTCAGCAAACTTTGTCAGGTAGGACTTCCAATTGTACATCACACAACACTTGCTTCCAAAATTTTTGAAATAGGGTAGATTTGGTTTTTTTTTCCTTTCATAAGCTCGTAGGGAGCCTTATTGCGATACTTGTTGATAGAGGCTCTGTTCTAGAAAGGACAGGCTTTGTTTACTTCCTCAACCTAGAAATATTTTGGGAGAGAAGTGTCACTTAGCAAAGTCCTCCCAACCTCTATGAGAGTTTTATTCTTTCTCTCAGCAATGCCATTTTGCTGGGGTGTTCTTGGAGAAGAAAATTTCTGAAAGATACCATATTCTTTAAAGAATTCTGTTATGCTTTCAGACTAAAATTTTGTGTCATTATCACTTCTGATTTTGACTACAGCGCAACCCTTTTCATCTGAATCTTCTTGACAAAAATCACGAAGCTGTCTAAGATATCTTACTTTTTCTTAAGAAAAAACACCCAGGCAAACCTGGAATTATCATCAATAATCGCCAAGGTATAGACTTCCCTACCTGGACTATGAATTGAAATAAGACCAAATTAATCCATATGCAGGAGGTAGAGACACTTCTCAGAATCCTTGGACCTAATGCTTTTAAAGCAAGCCTTTGTGTGCTTACCCTTTTGGCATGCAGAAAAAATGACCTCTCTAGTGCATTTCTTGTTGGAGCCATTTCTAACCAACCCTTCACTAAAGAGCCTATAGATAGCCTAATAGTTCAAGTAAGCAAGCCTCTTGTGCCATTGTGCATAATAAGAGTATTTCTCATTTGCAATAAGGCACACTGGAGATTCAGAATCTAGACATAGAAAATTAATACAATATATATTTCCACTCTTAGTGCTAGTCAAAATGATCTCTTCGTCACTTGACCTCTTAATTAGACACTTATCCTTATAGAATACAATGACATATCCTAGATCACAGAGTTGGCTTATGCTAATCAAACTGTGTTGCAATCCTTCCACATAGGCCACTTTTGTGATGGAGACTATGTCATTGGTGATCATACCATAGCCTTTTGATGACTAGTTCTAGTCATCCCTTTTTAGGGCAATTTAGAAGTTTATTTCCAAAATATCATTGCAATTTTATGCTTTTGTAGGCTTGGAAGTTGTTATTTCATGTAATGTTCTCATTATTGTTGTTTTTTATAAACTTATGTTTTATGTTAAGCTTTATTTTATAAATTTATGTTTGGTTATCTTTGTATTAGTTATTATTATTATTATAACCAATATTATAACTTTATGGTTATTAATGTTATGTTTTTATCTAATGATCTAGTTAGGTATTATGTTTTAATTTGATAATTAGTTTTGTTATTATTATTAGAACTAATGTTTTGGTTTGTTTTGTTTCATGTGTAGGTGCAGCCCATACAGCCCCTTCATTATTTTGGAGCAGCCCTCATGCATATCAGCCTACCCGAGCCCCTATAGAGCAGCCCAAGCCATCAAGAGCAGCTACCCGGCCCCCTCAAGCACATTGGAGTAGCCCGGCCTCTTGGAGCAGCTCTCCTAGCCTATACCCGAGCCTATGTAGAAGCCCCAAGCATTGGAGCAGCCCTTTAATCCAAGCCCATGCAACCCGAGCCCCAAGCAGCCCACCTAGCTGCTCCCTTTTCCCCTCTAGCCCGAGCCCATGCAGCCCAACTTGCCTTCAATACATATGGTCGGCCACCTATTATCTCATGCATGCATCTCCCTCTCTCCTCATAAATCCAAATGCATGAATCTCCCCATGAAGTGGTCGGCCCCTCTCCTTTTCCCCCTTCTACAAGCTTCCATGCATCCCCCCATCTTATTTTATTAAATGTTATACATGCATCTTCTCTTTTCTCTGTCCCCTCATTAAAGCAATGCATGAACCTATCTCAAATAAAGTGGCCGGCCACCCCCCTTGTCCCCTCATAATGTCCTATCATCTAAAAGCTTCTCCATCCCCTATATAAGCTTCCCCATCCCTCAAGCCAAGAGTTAGTTCTTTTTGGGAGTGAAGTTTAAGTTAAATTTGGAGTTGAATTGTAGAGAGCAAGAGTGCTAGTGAGTTGTTATTTTTCATTATTGTTGTGGTCTTTTCATTATTGTAATCTCTCTTTTCATCATAATATAATATTGTCCTTCTTAATATTGTTTCTATTTTATCTTTACAAGTAATGAAAATGTTCCTCTCTTCTTTTATTTTGTCTTTCTTTTCCATTATGCGTAGCTAATTCCCTCTTAGCATTTGATCATGAGGATCCATGATTTGAAATGAGAATTATTTATATTTCATAGTTTTATTTTTGCGTAATTCTACTCGGTCCTTCTTTGAATAATTATTTCGTCGACTCCGTATTTCCGGTATACGGTAGTAGGCTTATGATCTCATATTCGAGTAGCCGAGAGGCTCGTGAATGTGAAAGATCACTCAAAGAAGGAAGGAGTTGAACGCAACCCTATAGATAGGACGACGTAAATCTTCCGGATTGGAGTCAAATCCAATAGTGCGGATCACTTCGATAATGCAACTTAAGGCTTCTTTGGTTTGTAAAGAGATTTCGATCAAAGAGTCTATAAGTTAGGAGGCCTAATGCTCTAGCGAGATTTTGTCTCATTTTCGGATCCGTCACGGCCGAGTTGGATTTGCAAATTTAAAACTATGCCCTTTTATTTTCTCGTTTCATTTCATGGTGAATCAATGATCGAATGCTAGCCTTTTTTAAATAAGTTTTCGTCTCGCAATTTATTGTTCATTTTACTTAAAAAATTCTCAAAATCCAACTATTTTCTGGTAGGATAATATTTCAAGCGTGAGTAGCAGTAATTGACAACCCCGTGTTTAAATACGACCTTGGTACTACAATTCGACAGGTACACTTGCCTGTTCGGGTTTAGTCCACCAAGTTTTTGGCGCCGTTGCCGGGGACTTTTCTTCGTCAATATTTTGAAAACGCTTGCGCTATTACTTCTACAAAAAATAAAAAAATTATATTTCTATATTTAAATATTTATAATCAACCCACTTCACCTTATTTCTATCCCACCTAAAATCTCTCGAAAAGGGTAAGGGGCTTTAAGCGCCACCATTTTACCTAGTACCGGGCGAACCCTTCACCGGGTAGTCCTCGGGAAGTTCGAGAGCTAAGCCGTAAAAAAAAATCTATTCAAAAAAAATCCTTTCTTCTCTTTTTCTTTCTTTTTCAAGTTTTCTTTTTCATTCTCCTTCGTCTTCTTTGCTAGTGCATGACCCGAGCGAATCCGTCGCTACTTGTTGATTTGGACCGGAAATCGAACACTCCTTTCGGAGACAACTACGATTTGGGGCTTCCACTTCTCAAACAGCGGTTGAGGATTCCTACGAGGATTGTAATTTTAATTCTGAGATGGGAGACCCTAACCCAGGAATGGCTCAGCAAAGGACTATGTCCGATTATGCTCGACCCAACTTGGAAGGGACTGAATCAAGTATTGTTCGACCTGCGATTGCGAACAACAACTTCAAGCTTAAGCCTAGCATCATTCAAATGGTGTAGCAATATGTACAGTTCGATGGATTACAAGATGAAGATCCGAACTTGCATATTGCCAATTATCTTGAAATCTGTGACACCTTTAAAATCAATGGTGTCTCAGACGATGCTATAAGGCTAAGACTCTTCCCCTTCTCCCTAAGAATCAAAGCCAAACAGTGGTTGAGTTCTCTTCCAAGAGGATCAATCACTACTTGGAACATTTTAACTGAAAAGTTTCTTTCTTGCTACTTCCCCCCCGCCAAAACTGCTAAGCTTCGAAATGATATTACTTCTTATTCTCAAATTGCTTCTGAGACCCTCTATGACACTTGGGAGAGGTTCAAAGAGCTTTTGAGAAGATGCCCACATCATGCTCTGCCTGTATGGTTGCAGGTCCAGACATTCTATAATGGGCTAAATCAAGAAACTAAGCAGATGATAGATGCCGCTTCCGCTGGTTCTTTAGACCGCAAAACTCCGGAAGCCGCTCTTGAGCTTATCGAGGACATGGCGATGAACACATATCAGTAGAATTCGTCTAGGACTCGCCCAGCTAAACCTGCAGGTATATTTGAAGTTGATTCGGCGACGCAACTGGCGATGCAAGTGGAAATGCTAAACAAGAAGATCTCGGAGATGACTGCTCCCTCCGCCGCTAAGGTATTTGAAAATGCTACTGCCGCCGAGCAGGTGGATTATCTAGGGAACATACCCAAGCCTGCTCAAAATAATTCTGCAAACAATTTTTCTGCTTTTTCGAACTTTTCTTCTCCTCCTAGTTTTAATACTGCTACGAATTCTTATTATCCTGGATGGCGTAACCATCCTAATTTCTCGTGGAGTAATAACGCTAACGCCGTACGCCCACCGCATGATTTTACACCACCACCACCACCACCGCAACAAAATTTTTAAAAACCTTCCTCTTTGGAAGAGATCCTCGCTAAATATATAAGCTCGAACGATGCCACTATTAGAAATTTAACAGGATCAATGAAAAACTTAGAAAATCAAGTCGGCCAACTCGCCAAGGCCTTTTCCAAGAGACCACCTGGAACTCTTCCCTCGAACACTGAGCCTAACCCAAGGGAGCACGCAAATGCGATTTCCCTTCGGAGCGGTAAGGTTGTTAATGAGCCCACCACAAGGGAAGAGCCAAGGGTGATTGTCCCTCCTGTTTGTACCCCCACGGAGAATGATAACATAGATCTTGAAAAAGAAAAATCTATTTTTGAAAAAGAAAGGGATAGCTCCATTATTTCTAATTCTGCAAAAGAAAAAAATGGTTTTCAAAATGATGCTCCGATTGTTCTAAAAGAATTTCCGCCACCTCCTTATCCGGCTAGACTTAGGAAAGACAAACTAGATGATCAGTACCAACGCTTTCTTGAAATGTTCAAACAAATTCACATTAATTTGCCATTTCATGAAGCGATTAGTCAAATGTCGAAGTACGCAAAATATCTTAAGGACTTATTAACGAACAAGACGAAATTGGAGAACTTATCACATGTAACATTGAATGAAGAATGCTCGGCAGTCGTTAAAAATTCTAATCTGCCTAAAAAGATAAATGACCCGGGTAGTTTTTCCATTCCGTGCGTCTTTGGTGATCTGTTCGTTAAACACGCCTTAGCGGATCTAGGAGCGAGCATCAATTTGATGCCTTTTTCACTATTTAAGAAGTTAGGATTGGGCACTCTGAGCCCTACAAGAATGAGTATCCAATTAGCTGATAGGTCTATTAAGTATCAACTAGGTATCGTTGAGGACGTGCTAGTAAAGGTCGACAAATTCATCTTCCCAGTGGATTTTATCATTCTTGATATTGAAGAGGACGTCGAGGTTCCTCTTATCCTTGGACGACCATTTCTAGCCACCTCTCGAGCTGTTATAGACGTTAGTAACAGAAAGTTGTTTTTGCATGTGGGAGATGATGAGGTCACATTTTCCATAAATCAATCCATGAAAAACTCCTTAAAAAATGATGACTCTTGTTTTTTTTTTGACGTTCTAAATGAAGACTCTTCCCTTTCCCTTTCCAACATTTCTTCCAATGAATTTTCCTCTTCGTTTTCTGAAATTTCTTCACATAATTTTGACAACCCGGTGATGTCGATCCAAGAAAATTTTGAAAATAATTTTGTATGTAGTAGAAAAAAGTATGAAAATCTTGTTTTTGAAAAAGAGAAAAATTTTAAAAAAATTTATGACGAACCACCCCAGCTTGATTTAAAACCACTGCCTGACCACCTCAAATATGCCTTTCTTGCAAACGATTCAAAATTGCCCGTTATAATCTCGGCTTTTCTTTCCCAATCAGAAAACGATCAATTGATCGAACTACTACAAAAGCATCGCCGAGCTATAGCGTGGCAAATTTGTGATATTCCTGGCATAAGCCCCTCTTTCTGCACACACAAAATATTTTTTGAAAATAATAAAAAAAGGTGTAGTCCAACCTCAGCGATGTCTTAATCCCAACATGAAGGAGGTTGTGAAGGGTGAGGTTCTCAAGTTATTAGATGCGGGGATCATTTATCCCATCTCCGATAGTCAGTGGGTAAGTCCGGTCCACGTAGTCCCTAAAAAGGGTGGTGTCACGGTAATAACTAATGAAAATAACGATCTAATTACGACTAGGACTGTAACGGGATGGAGGATGTGCATCGACTACCGCAAATTAAATGATTCCACTCGTAAAGATCACTTCCCCCTCCCCTTTATCGATCAAATTCTAGAACGCTTATCCGGGCACAGTTTTTATTGTTTTCTCGACGGTCTTTCGGGATACTTTCAAATCCCTATTGCACCCGAAGACCAAGAGAAGACAACATTCACTTGCCCCTTTGGAACTTTTGCCTACCGTAGGATGCCTTTTGGGCTATGCAATGCACCAGCTACTTTTCAGCGGTGTATGCTAGCCATCTTTGACAAATACGTAGAAAATATTATGGAAGTTTTTATGGACGACTTTTCTGTTTTTGGCGATTCCTTCGAACTATGTTTAGAAAATTTAGGAAAAGTTTTAAAACGCCGTGAGGAGACAAATTTAGTCTTAAATTGGGAGTAGTGCCACTTTATGGTACGTGAGGGTTTAGTCCTTGGCCACAAAATTTCCGCTAAGGGAATTGAAGTGGACAAGGCAAAAATTGAAATAATTGAAAAGTTACCGCCACCTACAACTTTTAAAGCAATTAGAAGTTTTTTAGGTCATGCGGGTTTTTATCGTAGATATATTAAAGACTTTTCAAAAATCACTAAACCTCTCACCCACCTGCTCGAAAAAGACACTCCTTTTGTTTTTGATAAATCTTGTCTCGAGGCCTTTGAATTAATAAAATCGAAACTTATAAATGCTCCTATTATGATCGCCCCAGTTTGGGATTTACCATTCGAAATAATGTGCGATGCGAGTAATCAAGCGGTAGGTGTGGTTCTAGGTCAACGAATTGCTAAGAGCTTTCATCGGATTTTCTACGCTAGTAAAACTCTCACTTCTGCGCGAGAAAATTACACCACGACGGAGAAAGAGCTCTTAGCAGTTATTTTTGCTTTTGATAAATTCCGACCATATGTTACTCTTTCTAAGGTAATTGTTTTCACGGATCATTCCGCTTTGAAGTACCTCCTTTCTAAACCGGATGCCAAGCCGCGTCTTATCCGTTGGATCCTCTTACTTCAAGAATTCGACTTGGAGATTCGGGATAAGAAAGGAGCGGAAAACTTAGCAGCTGATCATCTCTCTCGTCTTGAAAATCCCAATCTAGATATCTTAAATGAAACTTTTATTAATGACTCTTTTCCGAATGAGCGTCTTTTTAATATTTCTTCATCTCCTACCCCCTGGTTTGTGGATCTGGCCAATTATCTTGTGACCCGGGTCCTTCCAAAAGAATACTCCACTCACCAAAAGAAGAAATTCTTTTCGGAGTTGAAGTATTACTTTTGGGAAGACCCATTTCTATTTCGCATTTGTGCGGACCAGGTGGTAAGGAGATGTGTTTCGCGGGAAGAGGGTCACCAAATTTTAAAACATGTTCATGAAGGTCCGACTGGCGGGCACTATCAAGCTAACCGCACCGCACACAAAGTACTTAGTGCTGGCTTCTATTGGCCAAGCATGTTTAAAGATGCACAAATCTTTGTGGGCGGGTGCGATCGATGCCAGCGGACTGGAAATCTCTCAAATAAAAATGAAATGGAACAAAACTACTTTCTCGAGTGCGAAGTTTTTGATCTATGGGGCATAGACTTTGTCGGCCCATTTCCCTCCATCTTAGGAAATAAATATATTCTAGTCGCAGTCGATTATGTTTCTAGGTGGGCAGAGGCCCAAGCTCTACCAAATAATGATGCTCGCGTTGTTGTCAATTTTCTAAAAAATTATTTTCTCGCTTTGGTTTTCCTCGAGCGATCGTTAGTGATAGGGGAAGTCATTTTTGCAACGCTCAACACACTAAGTCTTTAGCCAAATATGGCATTACGCATAAATTATACACTGCTTATCACCCCCAAACTAACGGTCAGGTCGAGGTAGTCAATCGCGAACTTAAACAAATTTTGGAAAAAAACGTTTCTACTTCTCGTAAGGATTGGTCTTTAAAATTAGACGATGCTCTGTGGGCCTATCGGACAGCGTACAAGACCGCCATCGGTTGTACTCCTTTTCGATTAGTCTATGGAAAATCATGTCATCTTCCGATAGAAGTAGAACACCGTGCGTACTGGGCGTTAAAGTTTTTTAATTTCGATCTGCACTCGATCGGGGAGCATAGAAAAAACCAACTAAATGAGCTTGACGAGTGGCGAGCGTACGCATATGAAAATAATAAAATTTATAAAGAACGCACGAAATTGTATCACGATAAGAACCTGTGCCACCCTAAAACATTTAAACTAGGCGATCAGGTTCTTCTTTTTAATTCACGTTTACGTCTCTTCACGGGAAAGCTCAAATCTAGATAGTCCGGACCGTTCACGGTCAAGGATGTTTTTCCTTACGGCACTGTGCTACTTTCACACCCCGATAAGGGGGACTTTAAAGTTAATGGCCATAGACTTAAACTCTATTTCTCTAATGATTCTGTGACTCCTACAAAGGAGAATCTTCTTTTTGATTCTTAGTTTATTATTTTCTGATGGACATTTTTATTTCTGGACTTATGGTTATTCTTATTATTATTATTATTATGAAACTTTCTTTTTTCTATTCGAACTCTGAACTATTGTAATAACAAAACATTATCGGGCATCTGCCCACGGACTATCTATTTTTTCTTTTATTTTGCTCTTTCTACCGGTGGCCAATCAAGTCCATGATCGTGGTCGCCGCTCCGCCGCTACTGATTTCAGATGGATCAAGTCATACCTGCTGACGATCAAGTACTCTAAAAAGCAAGCATGGGGGAGCAACATCCGCCTTCATCTCACGAACCTGGGGAAGTCCTGTTCTTTTTATTTACTTATTTTCCTGCATTTTTTATTTTTCTCTTTTTCTCAGTCCCCTTCTCTTTTTCTTTATGTTTTCTTCATTGAGGGCAATGAAGAATTTAAGCATGGGGGGTCTAGTTTCTTTTGGTCCTTTCTTTCTATTTTTCTTCTTTCAAAAGAAAAAAAAATTATGTTTTAAATTAGTATAGTATTTTATGTCATCAAAATCTAAAATCCCAAAAAAATTATAAAATATAAAACCCAAAAAAATTAGACAAAAACAAAACTCACAAAAAAAATTCATGTGCTTAAATCGATTTGAAAAACAAAATCTAAAATTATTTCTATCGTTTTTTTTATGTTTCTTCTAGTAATGTGTAGGCCCGTGCGGTTTTTGTAGTTCTATGTAGATTCCTTTGAAAATGTTTTCTAAACTTATCATTTTAGCATAGTTCCGTTCCATTAGTTTCTTTTTCTTAAATAGAGGCATCTGGTTTTTTCAAATATAAGTTAGCAATTTGTAGTTACGTCTCTTTATTCAGTTAATTGCTAATGAATGGTTGCTAGGTATCATTTGCTCTTTTTCCTTTGCGGGGTAGTCTTTCTTGGTGTCTAGAACTTGTACCAAGCTACTCTCGAAGCATTTGCGCCGTTTTTACGTTCTTTAGAAATGATTTAGGCCACCATTTGAATAGTTTGAGCTTTTCATGCCCACCAAAAACAAAACCCTTGCAAAACAATTTTTGGCCTTTTCCTTTTTTTCCTTGTTTTAGCTCCACCTTTCATTTCATGATGTTCACCAAAGCCAAATACCTTTCCTATTTTTGCACTATAAATTTGAGCTTAAAAATTATTTTTTGTGGAAGGGTACTATTTTTGAAATGAATAGGAAATTCTCAAGCTTATTTTTGGGAGCTTTCTTATCAAATGTTATCCAAAAGAAAAAAAAATTGAGAAAGAAAAGTGAAAAATCAAAATAAAAAAAATGCAAAAAGTTTATGTTTGGCCAAGTTTATAAAAGAAAAATTTTCGTGGCCTTATTTTGTAGTTTCATATTGGAGAAATGACATACTTGTTATTTCTCATTTTTATTACTTTGTTTATTTTTGAGCTCACCTTGGTTTAGTGCCTAAAGCCCTCATGTTTATCTTTGATTCCATTTACCTAATCATATACCTAAGCCAAGTTTTAATGCCTAGTAGAAGTCCTAATGATCTTAGAACTTAATTTCGCGTAGTGGAGAAAGTGTGAACGTACAAGCCTATGGCCACCATCATTGATGGATTTCTTTGGAGGTTATCTTGGAGTGTTTTAGGGTTAATGTTTATCTAGCAACCTAGTAGTTTGTTAATGCGCCGTTTATTTAGAACCTCTACTTTTGTTGTCCTTATTTTCATTTATTTTGGATGCCTTGCTTTTAAGATTTAGAAATTAGTAGACTTTTCTTATGTTTTAATGAGATTTTTAGGGTTCCACTTTCAAATTTTCTATTGTGCACTTCTCACCCCACTAGTTGTTAACATGAATATTAAGATAGTTTAATTTTTCATGTTTTGTTTTTCTTAACTATGGAACTTAATATTTATATATCTTTTGCTTCCTTTTTGTTTCTCCATATTTTCATTTCTATTTGCTTGAGGGCAAGCAAATGTTTAAGCATGGGGGAGTTTGATGACTAGTTTTAGTCATCCCTTTTTAGGGCAATTTAGAAGTTTATTTCCAAAATATCATTGCAATTTTATGCTTTTGTAGGCTTGGAAGTTGTTATTTCATGTAATGTTCTCATTATTGTTGTTTTTTATAAACTTATGTTTTATGTTAAGCTTTATTTTATAAATTTATGTTTGGTTATCTTTGTATTAGTTATTATTATTATTATAACCAATATTATAACTTTATGGTTATTAATGTTATGTTTTTATCTAATGATCTAGTTAGGTATTATGTTTTAATTTGATAATTAGTTTTGTTTTTATTATTAGAACTAATGTTTTGTTTTGTTTTGTTTCATGTGTAGGTGCAGCCCATGCAGCCCCTTCATTATTTTGGAGCAGCCCTCATGCATATCAGCCTACCCGAGCCCCTATAGAGCAGCCCAAGCCATCAAGAGCAGCTACTCGGCCCCCTCAAGCACTTTGGAGCAGCCCAGCCTCTTAGAGCAGCTCTCCTAGCCTATACCCGAGCCTATGTAGAAGCCCCAAGCATTGGAGCAGCCCTTTAATCCAAGCCCATGCAACCCGAGCCCCAAGCAGCCCACCTAGCTGCTCCCTTTTCCCCTCTAGCCCGAGCCCATGCAACCCAACTTGCCTAAAATACATATGGCCGGCCACCTATTATCTCATGCATGCATCTCCCTCTCTCCTCATTAAATCCAAATGCATGAATCTCCCCATGAAGTGGCCGGCCCCTCTCCTTTTCCCCCTTCTACAAGCTTCCATGCATCCCCCCATCTTATTTTATTAAATGTTATACATGCATCTTCTCTTTTCTCTCTCCCCTCATTAAAGCAATGCATGAACCTATCTCAAATAAAGTGGCCGGCCACCCCCCTTGTCCCCTCATAATGTCCTATCATCTAGAAGCTTCTTCATCCCCTATATAAGCCTCCCCATCCCTCAAGCCAAGAGTTAGTTCTTTTTGGGAGTGAAGTTTAAGCTAAATTTGGAGTTGAATTGTAGAGAGCAAGAGAGCTAGTGAGTTGTTATTTTTCATTATTGTTGTGGTCTTTTCATTATTGTAATCTCTCTTTTCATCATAATATAATATTGTCCTTCTTAATATTATTTCTCTTTTATCTTTGCAAGTAATGAAAATGTTCCTCTCTTCTTTTATTTTGTCTTTCTTTTCCATTATGCGTAGCTAATTCCCTCTTAGCATTTGATCATGAGGATCCATGATTTGAAATGAGAATTATTTATATTTCATAGTTTTATTTTTGCATAATTCTACTCAGTCCTTCTTTGAATAATTATTTCGTCGACTCCGTATTTTCGGTATACGGTAGTAGGCTTATGATCTCATATTCGAGTAGCCGAGAGGCTCGTGAATGTGAAAGATCACTCAAAGAAAGAAGGAGTTGAACGCAACCCTAGAGATAGGACGACGTAAATCTTCCGGATTGGTGTCAAATCCGATAGTGCGGATCACTTCGATAATGCAACTTTAGGCTTCTTTGGTTTGTAAAGAGATTTCGATCAAAGAGTCTATAAGTTAGGAGGCCTAATGCTCTAGCGAGATTTTGTCTCATTTTCGGATCCGTCACGGCCGAGTTGGATTTGCAAATTTAAAACTATGCCCTTTTATTTTCTCGTTTCATTTCATGGTGAATCAATGATCGAATGCTAGCCTTTTTTATATAAGTTTTCGTCTCGCAATTTATTGTTCATTTTACTTAAAAAATTCTCAAAATCCAACTATTTTCCGGTAGGATAATATTTCAAGCGTGAGTAGCAGTAATTGACAACCCCGTGTTTAAATACGACCTTGGTACTATAATTCGACAGGTACGCTTGCTTGTTCGGGTTTAGCCCACCACCTTTCGTTACTCCTCTGTCTGAACCACCAAAAATGACTTTGGGTCCATTCCTCACTGGATTGAAATCTTTCAGATGGCTCCTTATTCAAGTCATGTGCCTAGAACATCCACTATCAAAGTACTAGATAGACATTTGATGGGTACTTGGACAAACCTACAATCATAGAATTATTTTACCTTAGATACCCAAAAGAGTTTGGATCCTTGGTTCTTATTAGCATAAACAGGAATCTTTCTCCTAGCTAAAGCCTTGATAGGGAGGCTTCTCAATACACTAGGAACACTAGGGTTGTGTTAACAGTCAATGACAAAGTGACCCACCTTACAACAACACAATCACTCATGTATGTTATATTTCCTCTTCTGAATAGCCATAGATGTGTATAAGCCATCAGTTCTTTTCTATTTAGCAGGGAGTGCAACAGGCTTTTTCCTATTTCTTTCAGCAAGAATCTGGCTGAATGTGTAACATCCCATTTCCAGCTAGACCCCTAGGAGTGGTTTTGTCATGGCTAGGTCATGACAAAACCCTAAGAAGCCCAAGAAGACCAACTAAGCTTAGGCATAAAGGTGGAGATCACCATGGTCTGTAAATAGTAGAATTCTAAACACTAGTTTAGGATGACCATAGAGCTTCACCATGACTCCAAGACCCCACCATAACCTCACCAATCTATTAAAATGCCATAAGGGTCCATTAAAGTCAACCTAGGGTGGCCAAGTTGACCTAGGATCATCCTAGGCCAAAATTGGGTAAGGTTCCCTAACAAAGGGCAAGGTGACATTAATGAGCCCAACCAACCCTACCCAAGGTCTTCCTGGACCTAGAGTGGGCACAATAGGTCACCAAAGACCCATTGATGGTGACACAAAAGGTCAATTTGACGAAAGTCAACCCTAAGCTAGGTCAAGTCAAACTTAGCTCAAAAAGGGCTAACTCAAGCTCAAGCCCCTAGCCACTTGGGCTAACCACCTTATATTAGCTTAGTGGGCTACATTTAGGCTAGGGCCACGACATAATTCGGCCATGAAGGGCAGGAGGGAGAAAACTCCAAATTTCTCTTTAATGGAGGAGAGAGAAAAGAAGGTAAAAGCCATTCATGGCATAAGGAAGCCAAGTGCCCTTCTTACTTGCTTGGTTAATCTCCCCTAACAACTCTGAGGAGATCAGGAGCTTTTCCAGCCCTTTTCGTTGGCTGGAATGCACAAAACCACCATGGCTGAGAAAGCCCATTCGTGGCCATTTATGGTGCCATGAAGGAAGGCCCTTCTCCCCCCTCCATTAAGGGCTGGATTCAACTCCTCTGGGGAAGAGGAGGAGTTTCTAGCCATTTTCTGGATGGATTGAGCCCAATTCACCTCCCCACCACCATGGCCGAGCCAAGCCATTAATGGCCATTAATGGCATTGATTTCATGACCACCTCCTCCCACATTTCACTATCTTAAAACCTTCAATGGACTCCTAAGAATCGTTTACATGCCTTGCCTGAGCAGTTCACTTTACTATTGTAAAAATCGAGCGGCGCCACCATCAGAAATGGCATCCCGATGATCAACCCACCTCTAGGACACAAACAAGGTCCTCCCCTTCTTCTTCTCCTATGGGTAGATCATAGGGATAATTTAGAATAAAAATTGGGCTCAATTGAGCCTGATCGAAGCTTTCATTTTCATGGTTTTTTCGTGAAAAATTAGATTGTCGGGATAGCAGGAAAAGGGCCCTCTGGCGGCTGTGCCGCTGCCTGGCGATAGCCAACACCTCGACGGAGGTGGTGGTGGCGGTGGCCGACCAGGGAGGTGGTCGGGTGGCCGGCGGTGGCGGCTGGAAGAAGCTCCTGGTCGGGTCAATCCTACCCATCGTATGGAGGAAGGAGATAAGCCAGAATTGCTGGATCTTGCGTCAAGATCCGTGCAGGAGCATTATATTAATATTTCATTTTAATGAATTCTGTCACACATATTAAGTCACATTGTAAATTAATTTAAAAATACTTAGAGGAATTTACAGAAAAATTGGTCAACATGATATTTGTAGACCTAAGAGTCTACTTTATTTTAAATTTAATTTCAACCAATTTGGATAAGTAGTTTGACCACATCACTCATTTTGGTGGGGGCTATACCTAGGGCTTGACAGAGATTAAAATGTGTGCCCCCACTTTATCCCTTGTCTAAATTACCTGAAATTTGGACAGGGAGTCACCCTAAACTATACCTAAGTCCTGCCCAAAAATGAGAATTTTTGGGGATAATTTTTTTATAGTTTTTGAAATTATTTAATAACCCTATGGTAAGTTAATTAAGAGACCTAATAGCTTCCAAACCCTCCCAAATTTTTGTGAGTGATCCTTAAAGTCATCATGATGTGTTGTACAAAATTTCACCTCATTTGGAGTAGATTTGGTTGGGGAATGAGTAAACCCAAGTATTACCCTTAAAAGGGTATTTCGGTCAAAAATGCACCTTGTGGTTTGTGAGGCCAAACCACCTCAACAGAGGCTGAAGTTTGGGACACTGGTTTGACATGACATATTGCACCCTCATTTCAATTATGGGGTGGTTTGGGGTAGGATTGACCTATGACCCATGTTCAAACCCTAAGTTTGGACTTTGGGGGTTTGAGAAGGGTATGGGGACAAATGCCTTTGTATTGACTTTAAATTTGGTATAGAGGATTCTAGGGTAGCAAAGGTCCTCTGGTTAAAATATTAGAGGATCTGGAGATGGATAAACCCCTCAAAACCCTAACCCTTGTTTAGGGCACAACCCTTATACATGCAAGATAAGCCATCAAAACATAATGAAAAGTGTTAAAGTAGCGAACAAACGACTAAAAACAAGCCGGAACTTTGAATAATTGAAAGTTTTATTATCAAAAAAGATGTCTATTACAAACGTATGCCCTCCCTTTTATAGAATGGAGGAGAGATGAGAGAATACAAATAAGAGATATTGGACTAAAAATTTACAGGACTAAGCGGACTATATAGAACAAACCGCACAAGCCGCGCAGTTAGACAGAAGGGCTAACCGCTCGGCTACCACCATAGAGAGAGAGATCTCCATGGGAGACCGCTAGACCGCCCGGTCTCCAAGCCGACTGAGACAACCCGCTAGATCGCTTGTCTACCAGACAGCAACAGCACAGCCACCAACCTGCTGAAGGGAAACTGCTAGACCGCGCGGTCTTCAACCCGCCAAGACAGACCGCTCGGTCACCAACTTCAACACTCCCCCTCAAGCTGGAGCATATATATCAATCATGCCAAGCTTGTCATAAATATGAAGAAATGAGGCGTATACTGGCTTTGTGAAGATGTCAGCCAGCTCTTTATCAGAAGTGACGAAGGGAGTGCAAATTTGTTGCTTCAAGATCTCTTCACGAATGAAATGACAGTCGACCTCAATGTGCTTTGTTCTTTCATGGAAGACCGGATTTTTTGGAGATGTATATGGTAGCCTTGTTATCACAGAACATAGGTAGAGGATGGTTGTATACCTCTCCTAAATCCAGCATGAGGGCCCGTAGACATTTTAACTCACAAGTGGTCGACGCCATACTACGATACTCTGCCTCTTCACTGGACCTGGAGACAAAAGACTGCTTCTTGCTCTTCTAGCTCACCATATTTCTCCCAACAAAGGTGCAAAAACCCAAGGTTGACTTGCAATCCCCTTTGTCATCATCATAACTTGCATCTGAGTATGCTTCAACCCTCAGATGACCATTCTTCTGAAAAAGTAATCCTTTCCCATACGGTGCTTTGACATACTCCAAGATCCGCAAGACGGACTGTAGATGGCACTCCCTAGGTGCTTGCATGAATTGACTCACCTTGCCTACAACATAGGAAATGTCGGGCCTGGTCACA
Source organism: Platanthera zijinensis (assembly GCA_039513925.1). Classification (NCBI taxonomy): domain Eukaryota; kingdom Viridiplantae; phylum Streptophyta; class Magnoliopsida; order Asparagales; family Orchidaceae; genus Platanthera; species Platanthera zijinensis. The sequence goes on from CM077083.1 coordinate 129,985,609, forward strand.
GTGAGATGTATGAGCTTACCAACCAAATGCTTGTACCGCGAACTATCTGAAAGAGGAGGTGAATCATCTATCCAGGTTTTGTCTTCTCTAGTTGTCATGGGGCATCGGGCAGGTTTTGCTCCAGTCAATCCTGACTCTTTTAAAAGATCAAGGGCATACTTACGCTGGGAGAGAACTAAGGAGTTGGGCTTCCAAGAGATTTCGATCCCCAGAAAGTACTTTGGAGATCCCATGTCTTTCGTGACCAGATGTTGACGAAGATGTCGCTTTGTCAGGGCTACCCCTTCCTGGTCATTGCCAGTGAGAAGAATATAATCGACGTACACAGCAAGAAGAACTAGTCCCGAGGGGGTTTTGTGAATAAATAGTGAGTGATCGACAGAGCTTCGCGCAAAACCAATGCCCGCCACGATGCTGCTGAACTTATCAAACCAAGCTCGAGGGATCTGCTTGAGGCCATAGATTACCTTTGTCAGCCGGCATACACGTGTCTTGTAACACCCCCGATTTTTTTCTGCGATTATTTATTTCTCGTTTGGCGTTTCGTCGACGCATTTTCTTGGCTTGTGCCGTATGTCGAGTGTGGTTTAGCTCCTTAAAACTGAGTGGCCTATTTTGTAGCCTATTAGCAAGATGTCCCTAGCAAGCCGAGTCATTTTGGGTGACCCGGTGTGGCCTCTCGGGGGATGCTTGTGTTTTGGCTTTGGGAGGGTATAACTTGAGTCCTGTTCGTCGAAAGTTAGTTTCGATTTCGCCGTTGCATTCGTAGTGTGGATATTTAGCTACGGTGCGAATTTCGTCGAATTCCGAGATAGTTTGGTTTTCGCGTCATTTTGGGTGTGCCATTAGTAAAGCCTAGTAGAAATCCTCTTATCTAAATAAGGGAGCCGGCGGTTGGGATTCGGTTTTGCTGAACCGATGCTTTTAAAGCTTATATAAAAGCTTATTTAAGAAGTGGCGGGTCCACTTATCCTTCCTCCTTCTTCCCGAGACCAAAAGAAGAAAACCGTCTGCTCCTGTTCGCGGAAAAACAAAGGCGGAACGGCGGTTAGCCCTAGCTTTCGGACGGTGATTCCGGGGGTGTTCGTGGACGGATTTCGATTCCGAAAGCGGCGTTGTCTTGCTCTCTCTTAGACATTCATTTCTACGGTAAGAGATATGTTTTTCGTAGGGTTTTTAGGAGATTTGGATCCTGGTTTTGGCCTTTTTCCGCCATTAAAGTTCAGGATTTTTGCTGTTAGGGTGTTACTGCTGCTGGTGCCGTGTGCAGTTAAGGGAAAGCTGACCAAGCTTCGTCGGAAACCAAGGTAAGTGGTCCTTGCACTTGTTATTTTGTTTTTTCCCCACTTAACTACCCGGTTAGCCTTAGGATAGAAGCCAAGTTTTTCTCTTTTTGTTTGCTTAATACTCTGTGCTTCAGTTTCCCTTTATGAGCCCCCCTCCTTGTGCTGTTTTTGCTCAACCTGCTAGTTGTTTCACTGTTTAGACTCCAGATTTTTTGTTGTTGTTCAGGTTGGGTGCTTTTGCGGGTGGAGCTGAGAGAGAGTGAGGGAGGTTTTAGTGGTAGTGCTCTTGTTAGAACCAGTCTTGGTGGGTTCTCGGGATTTGGTGTTGAGTGTGGTGCACGCACTCAAAGCCAAAAGCCTCCTGGGCTTGGCGTTGAGTGTGGTGCACACACTCAAAGCCATAGTTTGGTCTGTTCTTTTGCGGCTAAGTAGTGAGGCGACTAAGTGAGAAATTCGTCTAATTCAAAATCGACGGGAATCACTAAGTGATTCTCGCCAATTTCGACGAGTATCGTTAGTGATTCCCGCCGATTTGGCGAGAATCAATCTGGATCCCCTCCGATTCGACGAGAATCAATCTGGATTCCCGCCGATTTGACGAGAATCAATCTGGATTCCCGCCGATTCGACGAAAATCAATCTGGATTCCCGCCGATTCGACGAGAATCAATCTGGATTCCCGCCGATTCGACGAGAATCAATCTGGATTCCCGCCGATTTGGCGAGAATCAGTCGGCAATCCCGCCGACCTCTTCCTATTGGCGTTGGTTTAGGGTTTTCCTACAGTTTAGTGCTAAGGCGTTGAGGTAGTAGACCTCACTCAACGCCGTAGCTGTTTTGGCGTTGAGTGAGGTTAGCTCACTCAACGCCACTGCCTCTTTTGCTGAAGGCGTTGAGGGAGTGGACCTCACTCAATGCCGTAACTATTTTGGCGTTGAGTGAGGTTAGCTCACTCAACGCCACTGCCTCTTTTGCTGAAGGCGTTGAGGGAGTGTACCTCACTCAACGCCATAGCTATTTTGGCATTGAGTGAGGTTAGCTCACTCAACGCCAGAGCTGTTCTTGTGGAGGGCGTTGAGTGAGTTAACCTCACACAATGCCATGGTTGTTTCTGGCGTTGAGTGAGGCTAACTCACTCAACGCCAAGGTCTGGTTAGGCGTTGAGCGAGTGGGGCTCACTCAACGCCACGCCGTGTTAAGTCATCTCAACGCTTTTTCCTCTACCTCGATTTTCATTCCTGAGTGAATTCCTTGTTTATATTTTGAGTTTCCTTGTCGGCCATGTTTTTCTTTACTAAAGGCCGAATCGTGGGTCGTGGATAGTAGTGGTGGTTTGGAGCTCTTCATGAGGGAGGTGTTGTGTAATTTAGCCAAGGCCACCCTTATTCTTCTATCTTTCTCCAGGTACGGGCTGGGCAAGGGGGTGGAAGGTCCCTTGTGCTTTCACATGTAGACCCTTGAGCTTGTTGACTTGAAAATGGTGGTTGGGGGACTGAGTTTGCCTCCAACCCAGATCCATGTTGTTTATTTTTCTACTACCATCTCCCAAAGCTTAGGGTGTTAAAAGTTTCTTCCTTGGTAGATTGCAGTACTTTGGGCTCTTGGTATCCTAGTAGACCCCGCGAGATGTAGTTTCTGGGCAGGGTTGATGTTGTTTCCTCGCACGTAGTGCATTTCTTGTTGTCTTGCTTTTGGCAGTTGTGACTTTTACTACTGTGTGTTCTCCTTTTTCATTTATTTCCCTTGTTGACACTTTCATGCAGTTTTTCCTTGTTTTGCTTGCTGAGGTATTCTTTCTTCTTTTGAATGCCTCAGGTTCTGAGTAGTAGCCAGTTTGGTTGCTAGGTTGCGGTGGAGTTGCTGGTAATCTCTTGGGCTTTGGGGGTCCTGTTGCTTTGTTAGTGAGGTAGTTTTTCAGTACTTTTCTTACAGACATACATATTTGCAAGTGGGTTCTGATGATACGTTTTGTAGCCTAAACTATTAGAGTACCTTTAGGTTTTAATACATAAACCATGTCTTGTATTTTCATTTTTTGACCTCTTTTTGTATATAATTTCATCACTAACATGTTTCTTTTTGTTTTTCAGGTTTTTGCCAGATTTTGCTGCGACACGCCCCCTGGTCACGCCCTCCTCGGGCGTGTACCAAGGGCGTGTAACCCAGTGGAATGAAGCCGCCGGTCCGAAGTCAATCTCCACCAGAACTAGCTGTCACGCCCACTGACACGCCCACTGACACGCCCTACGTGGGCGTGTCTGACAGGCGTGACCCGCCAAGTCCCGAGAAGTCAGTACCGAGCTCAATTTCAACGCGCCGAATCCGACACGTCCATATGTCACGCCCTCCAGGGGCGTGTTTGATGGGCGTGTAACTTAGCAACCGCGCCAGAATTAAATGCCAACGCTCCAGATGTCGCACCGAATCAGACACGCCCTATGGTCACGCCCTCCATGGGCGTGTCATAGGGCGTGACCCAGTCCGAAAAATGTAGGAAATTATGGGAGAATTTCGATTCAAATCGGAAACTTTCCCAATAACGGAAATGGTTCGAATGCTATGTTACAATCAAAATAGGGAAAGTGCAATACAATAAAAACTATGATATCAATAGATCATAGCAAAAGCATATAAAGAAACCATCACATTCGATAGATAGTTATACCTTCGTGACACTTTTATCAATGGTCGTCGTGAACGGCTTCAAGCTCCGATGTTTCTCCGATTCAAGATCTTGATGAGATATGGACGGAGCTCCACAAATGGTAGAGCCTCTAAATGAGACACACCACCAACGAGGTAGGCAACCTTTGCCTACAATGGACTATGCTAGCACACTTCCTTTCTCACATGAGTGAGTAGGAGACAAGAGGGATGAAGGAGAAGCTTTCTTTTTCTTCCTTGGCTAATATGATCATCTCATGAAAATGATGAGATAGTCAAGTCTTTATCCAAAAAGACCTCTCTTTCTCTCTTCAAATTTCCCTCCAAAAAGATCTCATTTGGCATAAAGCAAAAGACAACTTCTAAAGTGTTTTTTCCATATAAGTAAAAAGCATAAAGCATAAAGCATTTGCTTTATACTTTATACTTTATGCTTTATGATTAAATGGACATCATCCATTTAATTAACCAAGCATGACATGACAAATTGATCTCATCAATTAATTATGTCATGACCAAGATAAAAATTAATCAAATTAATTAATGATATTAATTAACTTTAATAAAGTAAATTAAATAATCATATTAATTAATATACTTTATTTAGTCTTGCCAAATACTGAAGAGATATAATCCTTATCACATCTTTGTTTAGTTTAATAGGCCTTAAAGAACTAATGAGGGATGCTAGTCCCTCTCATAGTCCTACAGCTCATTAGTGCCTAACACTTAGACATAGAACATGACTACTAATTCTTAGTAGTTGATATAGTCCAATTGCAATTCTCGTATATAGGTATAGGTGTGTAACCTATTTAGGTCCCCACTAAACTGGCAGCAAAGAGGATGACTACACTAATCATTCAGTGATGGCTAACAACTTAGCACATCAGATGACATTGATGTCCCCATCAATGATCACTTATGCAGACCATGGTTGACATCAGCAATGTATCATGGCCCCCAGATAGTGGTGAATGACACGCCAAAAAATGCCCATCATATAATAGAACCTAATTCAGTATGTGACAAAGAATATAGTAAGATCCTAACATCCTTACATGTCCTGGTCAAGCAAAAGGTCATGGAAAGAGTCAATACCCTCACGCTTGATAATTATGTCAATCCAGTAAAAAAATAAGCATTAAGAAGATGAAACCTTTTTCATCTCTATTATCTACCTTGGCCAAGGATTTATGCTTATCTCAATTTGGATCTCATAGGACATCAAATCTGTTGCATAGACAGACGGATGTATTCCCATATCTGGCATACATCTCACTCCATGAATTAGTGACTATGACCATTTGAACCGGATCCTCCTCATGGCTAGAGGAAGTATCATATGGTCTCTTGAGTACATAGTAATTCAGTCATGAGTGATGATTATGCTTCAGGTAATAAGGATCAATCTATATAGTCACAACTAGGTAATCCATCGATTGACAACAAGAAGTTTCCATGTCGATGATCACCAAAAGGGTTACTTCCAGTGAACTTGTCCAACAAGCACCTGTCCCCTTTGTTTAGACATCTCATGTCACTGACTTGTGACTCATCATCCCTAAGAAGGGAAACAAAGGACACACTAGTATTAATTAGACTATTAATGTCCTATCAATAGTCCATTTACTAGGGATATTTAAGAAACATGGTATAATTAAAAACTCATCACAATATACTTGACTTTTCAAGAATAGGTTATAATCACCATTGTTCATATGGACCCAATCATGCATTATCTTACAATAATGTCTGGATATAATAAATGCATAATCAAATAAGTCTCGCCTTTAGAAGATAAATTGTTTCTACAAAACAATCATAATACAAAAGATGGCTTTAAGGGCACATATCTAACAATCTCCCACTTGCACTAAAGCCACTCAGGTTTAATTTGCAACCCCATCTCTTGGAGATGTCTTTCAAAAAGCTCCAACTTTAATGGCTTCGTCAGCGGATCTGCTACGTTCTCTAACGTAGGTACTTTCTGCACAAGAATGTCGCCACACTTGACGATTTCTCTGATGATATGGAAGCGCCTTTCAATGTGCTTAGACTTCTGATGAGACCTAGGTTCCTTAGCCTGAGCTATAGCCCCAGTGTTATCACACAACAAGTCAATGGGTTGTTCAATACTAGGAACCACTCCAAGCTCTGAGATAAATTTCTTCATCCATGCAGCTTCCTTTGTAGCATCGCATGCAACAACATATTCTGCCTCACAGGTTGATGCAGCAGTGATCTCTTGCTTGGAACTCTTCCAATACACTGCTCCTCCATTCATAATGAAAATATACCCCGTAGTAGATTTTCTGTCATCTACATCAGTGGAAAAATCTGAATCGGTATAACCTTTTATACCAAGTTCACCTCCTCCATATACCAAAAACATATCTTTAGTCCTTCTTAAGTACTTAAGTATGTTCTTTACAGCTGTCCAATGAGTTTCTCCTGGATTTGCCTAATATCTGCTTGTAACACTTATAGCATGGGAAATATCCGGTCTAGTACAAAGCATAGCATACATTATGCTACCTACTGCAGAAGCATAAGGAACATTTTCCATATACTTAATCTCTTCAAGTGTGGAAGGACACATTTTATTAGAGAGATGTACTCCATGAGAGAATGGTAACAATCCTCTCTTAGAGTTCTACATCCTAAACCTATTTAGAACTTTGTCTATATAAGACGATTGAGAGAGGGCTATAAGCATTCTAGATCTGTCTCTATAAATCTTGATTCCTAAAATATAGGAAGCCTCTCCCAAATCCTTCATAGAGAATTGCTCAAAAAGGAACGATTTAATAAAAGAGAGAAAATTCAAATCATTTCCAAAAATGAGAATGTCATCTACATAAAGTATAAGGAAAGCGAGAGCACTCCCATTGGTCTTCTTATACACACATGGTTCATCAGGATGTTGAATGAAACCAAACATTTTGATAATTTCATCAAATCTCATGTTCCATGTTCTGGAAGATTGTTTTAGTCCATAAATGGACTTATGCAATTTGCATACCTTTGGAGTGTCACTAGGAATAAGAAATCCCTCAGGTTGTTCCATATAGATATCCTCAGAGAGGATCCCATTTAAGAAGGCGGTCTTCACATCCATTTGAATTATCTCATAATTCAGGTATGCTGCAATAGCAAGTAAAATTCTAATGGACTTAAGCATAGCTACAGGTGAAAAGGTTTCATCATAGTCAACACCTTGTCTTTGACGATAACCTTTTGCCACAAGTCTTGCTTTGTATATTGCAATGTGACCATCAACATCCAATTTTCTCTTATATATCCATTTGCATCCAATAGGTACAATACCTTTTGGAGGATCTACAAGAGTCCAAACCTTGTTAGAATGCATAGAGTCCATTTCTAATTTCATGGCTTCAAGCCATTTTCCAGAGTCAACCTCACATGTTGCTTCCTCATAGTTTTTAGGGTCTTTAAGATCACTATCCTCAACAAGAAATAATGACTCAACTACATCATGCATGAGACCATAACGTTCTGGAGCATAAGACTCTCTAGTGCTCCTTCTAAGAGGATATGTATTAGAAGAACCTCCCACTTGAATAGGGATCTCTTTAGATATAGGTTCAGTGGTTATTTCTTTAACTTGTTCATACAAGTCAATTTTTCTCCCAGCACCGCCTTCTTGGATGAACTGTTTTTCCAAAAATATAGCATGCCTACTAACAGAAGTAGTTTGATCAGTGGGATGGAAGAAACAATATCCCATAGTTTCTTTGGGATAACCAATGAATCTACATAAAGAAGATCTTCCTTCTAACTTGTCCACCTTGAGTTTCTTAACATAGGCAGGACATCCCCAAATTCTTAAAAAATTAAGATTTGGCTTTCTACCATTCCACATTTCGTATGGGGTAGTAGAAACAGATTTAGAAGGTACCCTATTTAAGATGAAGGTAGCCGTCTCCAGGGCATGACTCCATAAGAAAATAGGTAGATCAGTATAACCAATCATGGATCGGACCATATCTAATAAGGTTTGATTTCTTCTTTTAGAGACTCCATTATGCTCAGGAGTGCCAGGTGGTGTCCATTGGGATAATATTCCATTATCTTTAAGATAACTAAGAAAATCAGAGCTAAGATATTCACCTCCTCGATCTGATCGAAGAGCCTTAATGCTCATACCTTTTTGTTTCTCTACTTCTAATCTAAACTCCTTGAACACTTCAAAGACTTCAGACTTGTGCTTTAGAAGGTACACAAAGCCATACCGTGAAAGATCATTGGTAAATGTCACAAAGTAGTTATACCCTCCCCGAGCTGACTCTGGAAAAGGACCACACACATCAGTATGTATGAGTCCTAATAATTGATCAACTCGGATACTCTGACCCATAAAAGGTACTTTAGTCATTTTTCCATGGAGACATGCTTCACAAATTAAGTAAGGTTCAAAACCTGAAGGATCAATAAATCCTTCTTTTCCTAACTTTGTAATGCGATCTTTTCCAATATGACCAAGCCTTAAATGCCAGAGATAAAAGGGATTAAGGTCATCTCTAAGTCTCTTAGTCACTATTAGATTTGATTTATGCTCAATATTAGTAATATCATTACTAGTTTTTATCATAAATAGATTGTCAATCATATTTCCATAACCTACACATTTAGATTTGAAATAAATACAACAACAATTGTCTTTAAAAGAAAATTCATAATTCTCCTTCAAAAGTTTAGGAATGGAAATGAGATTCTTAAAGACATTCTTAAATACTAAACAATCTCGCAAAATGATAACATGCCCAGATGCTAAATGATGATGATAGTCTCCTATAGCAATAGCAGCAACCCTTGCTCTATTTCCGACAGTGAGGAATACTTCATTTGGATCCAGCATCCGACTTCTCTCCAGATCCTGCGCATTCATACAAATATGAGTAGTTGCACCAGAATCTAGAACCCAAGTATCATATTCTAATCTAACATTTAGATCAATATGAGATAGCATAAATATTGTACCTTCAGAAGGTGCAGTCTTGGGTTTATCCTTCAAACTAGCAAGGTACTTTCTGCAGTTCCTTTTCCAGTGTCCAGGGACATCACAAAAAAAACACTTTCCTTTTTCATCTTTCTAATTGTCCACTTTCCTTTTACCTGGTTTTTTCATCATTCTTTTGACAACTTTCTTGCCCTTGAAAGATGATTTCCCTCCTTTCATTACCAGTGCAGTTGCACTACCATTCTTCTTCAGATCCTTTTCAGCCACAACAAGCATGTTGAGTAACTCAGGAAGAGTTCCCTCCAACTTGTTCATGTGGAAGTTTAGGACAAAGTGAGAAAAAGAATCTGGTAGTGATTGCAGCACAAGATCTATACTCAATTCGTGATCCATGGCTAGACCCAATCTACCTAGTTCTTCAATATACCCAATCATCTTTATGACATGATCATGGACAGAAGCCCCATCTGTCATTTTGCAACGAAATAGTGCCTTGGACACATCATATCTGATGGCCCTACCACTCTTGTCATACAATTCTTGCAAATGCAAGATGATGGTTCTAGAATTTTCCATCTCATGGTGCTGCCTTTGAAGGTCCACATTCATAGAAGCGAGCATGTATGATCTAACTTTTAAATCATCATCTTTCCACTTCTCATATGTTTCCTTCTCATCTTCTGTTGATTCAGAGGGCAGTGATGTAGGGCGTTACTCATTAAGAACATAGGTCAATTTTTCATAATTGAGAACTATCTTTATGTTCATTAACCAGTCCAGAAAGTTAGGCCCATTAAGAGTGTGCTTCTCAAGCATAGAAGACAGGGGATTTTTACTACCCATTTTGAAAAAGCTTTTAATAAATCTGTGCAAAAATAAAAATTTGTATTAAATTTTGCAGAAAGAATCAAAACCTTATCATTAAGGGCTTTAAAATAATAAGGCGACCTTCCACTAAAAGTCTTTAAAACCCATACTCCTAAAATGGGAGACGAAGAATATCAAATTCCCTTAGTGGGGATGGAAGTCTCATCAACTTATGTAATCACCTCACCTAACAGTTATTGATGACCACATATTTTGGTGATTGAATCTCATTCATTACATCTTACGCAAATATCCATCAAATTATGGCCTCTAGAACATATTTCCTCATTTAACAGTTATTGGAAATATATTGATAGTTAAGTGACGACCCTTTACCATCAAGTAGCATTGAGAGATTGAACATCCCCTCACCTAACAGTTATTGTAAATGAACAATTCTCAACCCACAACATCTTATGCATGACATCCTCGCATCACCACCACAATGATCAAACCCCAATTAACCATGAAGGTATGTCAAAAGTGTGTAGATGGACTCTATCACGGTAAAGGAAGGCCACAGGTCGGATAACCCATTTTCACTTAATAATAAAATAAATAAGAGATTTCAAATTTGGTATAAAGTATACACATATATCATATATATGCATATACAAAATCATAAAATATGTTTTCATATTTAGAAATGTATCTAATACATAAGAAGAGTTTTATAAGAAATCATTTAACATTATATCTAATATAAAAATAAATGACTTGGATAAAAAAAACACAACATTCATCTCATGAATAAAGCACAAAAAAAGAAGCTAATGGCCAAGGTACAATTAAGAGACTTTATTGCCCAAATAAATTCTCTTAATTGCTCTAAGAAAAGAGACAAACCATGAAGAATAGAATATGCAACCATCTCATGGATCAAGCACTGAATGAAAACGCCATCAACAATGGTCCTCCAAATCCATCTTCACGCCTCTCCAAATTGAAGATACCGAGAATGAAGTCTTCAAGGGCTCCATCAAAAATAAAACCCTAGAACTTAAATACCCTTATGGGTCATTACAAATGATAACAAATAAAACTAGTGGATACATACCCACATTTATTACATCATACATTTCTCAGATACAATAATAAAAGGAGAAAACCTAATGGCCATTAACTCATACGAAACTAATCATTACAAGAAAGCAAAACTATTGTATTGACTTAAAGAGAACATTTCTCTATAGAGAACCATTCTCAAAGAAATGCAACATAGCAATACAACCTGCCTCTGATACCAATTGTAGGAAATTATGGGAGAATTTCGATTCAAATCAGAAACTTTCCCAATAACGGAAATGGTTCGAATGCTATGTTATAATCAAAATAGGGCAAGTGCAATACAATAAAAACTATGATATCAATAGATCATAGCAAAAGCATATAAAGAAACCATCACATTCGATTGATAGTTATACCTTCGTGACGCTTTTATCAATGGTCGTCGTGAACGGCTTCAAGCTCCGATGTTTCTCCGATTCAAGATCTTGATGAGATATGGACGGAGCTCCACAAATGGTAGAGCCTCTAAATGAGACACACCACCAACGAGGTAGGCAACCTTTGCCAACAATGGACTATGCTAGCACACTTCCTTTCTCACATGAGTGAGTAGGAGACAAGAGGGATGAAGGAGAAGCTTTCTTTTTCTTCCTTGGCTAATATGATCATCTCATGAAAATGATGAGATAGTCAAGTCTTTATCCAAAAAGACCTCTCTTTCTCTCTTCAAATTTCCCTCCAAAAAGATCTCATTTGGCATAAAGCAAAAGACAACTTCTAAAGTGCTTTTTCCATATAAGTAAAAAGCATAAAGCATAAAGCATTTGCTTTATACTTTATACTTTATGCTTTATGATTAAATGGACATCATCCATTTAATTAACCAAGCATGACATGACAAATTGATCTCATCAATTAATTATGTCATGACCAAGATAAAAATTAATCAAATTAATTAATGATATTAATTAACTTTAATAAAGTAAATTAAATAATCATATTAATTAATATACTTTATTTAGTCTTGCCAAATGCTGAAGAGATATAATCCTTATTACATCTTTGTTTAGTTTAATAGGCCTTAAAGAACTAATGAGGGATGCTAGTCCCTCTCATAGTGCTACAGCTCATTAGTGCCTAACACTTAGACATAGAACATGACTACTAATTCTTAGTAGTTGATATAGTCCAATTGCAATTCTCGTATATAGGTATAGGTGTGTAACCTATTTAGGTCCCCACTAAACTGGCAGCAAAGAGGATGACTACACTAATCATTCAGTGATGGCTAACAACTTAGCACATCAGATGACATTGATGTCCCCATCAATGATCACTTATGCAGACCATGGTTGACATCTAGCAATGTATCATGGCCCCCAGATAGTGGTGAATGACACGCCAAAAAATGCCCATCATATAATAGAACCTAATTCAGTATGTGACAAAGAATATAGTAAGATCCTAACATCCTTACATGTCCTGATCAAGCAAAAGGTCATGGAAAGAGTCAATACCCTCACGCTGGATAATTATGTCAATCCAGTAAAAAAATAAGCATTAAGAAGATGAAACCTTTTTCATCTCTATTATCTACCTTGGCCAAGGATTTATGCTTATCTCAATTTGGATCTCATAGGACATCAAATCTATTGCATAGACAGACGGATGTATTCCCATATCTGGCATACATCTCACTCCATGAATTAGTGACTATGACCATTTGAACCGGATCCTCCTCATGGCTAGAGGAAGTATCATATGGTCTCTTGAGTACATAGTAATTCAGTCATTAGTGATGATTATGCTTCAGGTAATAAGGATCAATCTATATAGTCACAACTAGGTAATCCATCGATTGACAACAAGAAGTTTCCATGTCGATGATCACCAAAAGGGTTACTTCCAGTGAACTTGTCCAACAAGCACCTGTCCCCTTTGTTTAGACATCTCATGTCACTGACTTATGAATCGTCATCCCTAAGAAGGGAAACAAAGGACACACTAGTATTAATTAGACTATTGATGTCCTATCAATAGTCCATTTACTAGGGATATTTAAGAAACATGGTATAATTAAAAACTCATCACAATATACTTGACTTCTCAAGAATAGGTTATAATCACCATTGTTCATATGGACCCAATCATGCATTATCTTACAATAATGTCTGGATATAATAAATGCATAATCAAATAAGTCTCGCCTTTAGAAGATAAATTGTTTCTACCAAACAATCATAATACAAAAGATGGCTTTAAGGGCACATATCTAACAAAAAAAATCTATAAATAGGGATCATCTTCTAGTGTTTTGGAACCCCGATTTGGAGAGAAAAGGTGCTGCTGTGCTGCTATTTAGTGTTCAAGTTTTCTCTTTACAAGCTTTTTAATTAGTTACTTTTTATGCAATTGCTTATAGCCTTTCTGTATTATTCTCTTATCATATTCATAGTTTTTGTGGAAGCTTTCTTAATAGTACATGTATGCCCGCCTTTTGACGCACCACTAAGAAATAAAATAGTTTGTCTTTCTCTTTCAATTCTGCTCGCTGTTATCTTTCAAAGTCTAAATATCATTTTCTTCCTCTATACCATGAGTAACTAATCCTCCTTGTACTCGATCTTGATGATCTGAGGTTCGAGCGATTAAGTTATGATGCCTTGAGATTTACCTTTTCTTTTTAGAGTCATCACCTTGGATTACTCTTGATTTATCTCAGGCAGAAGATATATCATCGATATATATATTTTTGCCTCTGCTTTCGTTCTGGGTTAGCCGAGAGGCCAATAGAACGAAGTGAGCATTCAAGAGTAAAGCGAGTTGTACGCACCCCTCGAGAGAGGCAGACGTCCAAATCTTCCGGATTGGAGTAAAATCCAATAGTGGGATTCATCGCGTAAAGCGAGTTTTAGGCCTCCGATTTAGACGAAAGTCAGTCGGACCTTCCTAAACTCAGTTGGGCACGACTTCGAGAGAAGCGTGTTTAAAATTCAGGAATCTCCACGGTCAAGGCCTTTCATTCTATTAAGTTTAGGTTTATTGTTATCGCATTTCTTAGCTAACTCTTGCCGAAGTGATTCTTGATCGAGTACTCTTCGATTTCATAGTTTCAGTACTTTATTGCAATTAGTTTCTCAACGCGGTTTTCTTTTCGATAAAATAATAGTCTTCGTGTGAGTAAGTTTATTCAACAGTTCCCGGATTTCAATACGACACTTTTTGTCCCCTTGCTACAGTTCGATAGGTATACTTGCCTCATTGGATTGCTAGTTCGGCTGCTTTATTTTCTTCGAAGCCCCGTTTTACACAACAAGTTTTTGGCGCCGTTGCTGGGGAGTCAACTCTTGTTGATATATTGAAAACACGAATCTATTACTTTTATCTTCCTTATTGCAAACCAAAAAAAAAAACCAAAAAAAAACAATCAGCCAATACTTCTCTCTTTCTTCTTCCAGTGCATGACCCGGGGAAGTCCGTCGGTTATTTTGGACTTGGACCACGAAATTGAGCGTACTCTTCGGAGAAGATCGCGATTTCAAGGTCCTACTATCCAAGTGCCGGTTGAGGACTCCGAGTCATTTGCTACCTTAAGGATGGAAGAACCCATTGTGGATGAAGCCTTGCAAAGGACTATGTCCTATTATGCAAGACCAAACCTTGAGGGGACAGAATCTAGTATAGTCCGCCCTGCTATAGCAAATAACAACTTCGAATTAAAGCCTAGCATAATTCAAATGGTGCAGCAGTATGTGCAATTTGACGGACTTCAAGATGAAGATCCGAACGCACATATAACTAGCTTTCTTGAAATTTGCGACACCTTCAAGATAAATGGTGTCACAAATGATGCAATCAGGCTGAGACTCTTCCCGTTCTCTCTTAGAACTAAAGCTAAGCAGTGGCTTAACACCCTTCCAAAGAATAGCATAACCACCTGGAATGAATTAACTGAAAAATTTTTGGCGAAGTATTTTCCGCCAGCTAAAACTGCAAAACTTAGGAATGACATCTCTGCCTTTGGACAAATAGACGCTGAAACCCTATATGAAACCTGGGAGAGATTTAAAGAATTATTAAGGCGATGCCCACATCACGCTCTGCCTGTATGGTTACAAGTGCAGACGTTTTATAACGGGCTAAATCAAAGCACAAAGCAAATGATAGACGCAGCTTCTGGCGGTACTTTAAATCATAAGACCCCGGAAGCCGCTCTTGAGCTTTTCGAGGACATGACCATGAACACTTATCAGTGGAATGTGCCTAGGTCCCGCCCTAACAAGCCTGCAGGTATCTACGAAGTGGACAACGTCTCACAACTCGCTCTGCAAGTAGAAATCCTAAGCAAAAAGATAACAGAGATGACTGCTGCCTCCGCCCCTCAGGTATGGGAATCTGCAACTCCCCCTCCCTCCGAACAATTGGACTATGTTAATAATATGCCTAGAAACGCGTTTAATAATTTTTCTGCTACAAATTTTCATCCTCCAGGTTTTAATTTTCCAAATAGTTATAACCCTGCTTTAAGAAATCATCCGAACTTTTCATGGAGTAATCCATCGAATGCAATGCGCCCACCACCGCAAAATGATTTTTCTGCACCACCGCCACCACCACCTCTTCAAAATTTTCCAAAACCTCCAAGCTTGGAGGAATTACTTTCCAAATATATCACCACAAATGACGCTACGATAAGGACCCTAACCGGATCCGTAAAAAATCTTGAAAATCAAGTAGGACAACTCGCAAAAATTATTTCTGAGCGACCCGCCGGGTCTCTTCCTGCCAATACCGAGCCCAACCCAAGAGAGCAAGCGAAAGCTATGACTCTTTGGAGTGGGAAGCAAAGTTCAGGCATGGTTTGCACAGAGCCCGAGGCAAGCTCCACCCCCATTTCAAAAAATCCAATTTCTTCCACGCCCTTTGCCAAAGAAGTTATCATCCCACTTTCCGCATTAGAAAAAGATCTCACTCTACCACCCACCTTTAAAAATGATCCAACCCCGCCTTACCCTTCCGAACTAAATAAACAACGTCAGGACGATCAATATTCTCGCTTCCTAGAAATCTTCAAGCAAATTCATATAAATCTGCCATTCCACGAAGCTATTTCGCAGATGCCGAAATACGTAAAGTATCTTAAAGATCTTCTCACCAATAAGAAGAAACTAGAAAACCTTTCGCATGTCACGCTAAATGCCGAGTCCTCCGCTGTGTTAACAAACGGCCTGCCGAAGAAAATCAGTGACCCGGGTAGCTTTTCTATCCCGTGTGTCTTCGGTGACCTTTTTGTTAAACATGCGTTAGCCGGCCTAGGCGCTAGTATAAACCTGATGCCCCTCTCGTTGTTTAAAAAGTTAGGAATCGGTAGCCTAAATCCCACGCGTATGAGTATCCAGCTAGCTGACCGATCGGTCAAGTACCCGTTAGGAATAGTGGAGGACGTTCTAGTAAAAGTCGACAAGTTCATCTTCCCGGTGGACTTTGTCATTCTGGACATCGAAGAAGACGTCGAGGTTCCCCTGATCCTTGGCCGACCCTTCCTTGCCACCTCCAGAGCTATCATTGATGTAAGCAATGGTAAGCTCTTCCTTCGAGTAGGCGACGATGAGGTCACTTTTTCTATCACACCTTCGATGAAGAACACTCTGGCAAATGATGACTCATGTTTTTTCGTCGATGTCGTAAGTGATAAATCCCCCTACTACCTCTCCGACTTCGAAAAAGAATTTTCTGATTTTTGTCTTTCTTCTTCTCTTCCCCCTGAATCGCTGCAAGGAAGCGATGAATCTTCTGATTGCCGTCCTGACTTTGAAAAAGAATTTTCTAATTTTTGTTCTTCTTCTTTTCATCCAACTGAATCACTGCAAGAAGCTGTATTAGCTGCTAGCCCCACCCCTTATTATGTTCCATATAAAAAATTTTATGAAGATATTATTTTTGAAAAAGAAAGAATTTCTAAATCCTTGTATGAAGAACCCCCTACCCTAGAACTCAAACAACTTCCTGAACACCTTACATATGCTTTCCTTGAAAAAGAATCCAAGTTACCAATTATCTTTTCGGCCTACCTCACGGATACGCAAAATGACAAACTTCTTCTAGTTCTACGTAAGCATCGCCGAGCTATTGCTTGGCAAATTTCTGATATCAAGGGCATAAGCCCATCCTTCTATACCCATAAAATTCTAATGGAAGATAATTCACATAACTTTATTCAACCTCAGTGCCGTATAAACCCGAATATGAAAGAAGTAGTTAAGGGCGAGGTTATGAAATTACTAGACGCAGGAATTATCTACCCTATATCGGATAGTAAGTGGGTTAGCCCAGTTCAGGTAGTACCTAAGAAGGGAGGGATAACAGTAGTTAGTAATGAAAATAATGAATTAATCCCGATACGAACGGTGACGGGTTGGCATATGTGTATAGATTATCGTAAGTTGAACGATGCCACCCGCAAGGATCACTTCCCTCTACCGTTTATCGACCAGATTTTAGAACGTTTGTCCGGCCATAGCTTTTACTGTTTTCTCGATGGACTCTCGGGGTACTTCCAAATACCTATCTCTCCCTAGGACCAAGAGAAAACTACGTTTACTTGTCCCTTCGGCACCTTCGCCTACCGAAGAATGCCGTTTGGATTGTGCAATGCGCCAGCTATATTCCAGCGATGTATGCTCGTTATATTCGACAAGTACGTAGAAAGCATTATGGAGGTTTTTATGGACGACTTCTCCGTGTTCGGCGATTCGTTTGATGGATGTTTAGAAAACCTCGCGAAAGTCCTGAAGCGATGCGAAGAAACTAACCTTGCCCTAAATTGTGAAAAATGTCATTTTATGGTAAGGGAAGGCTTAGTTTTGGGTCATAAAATTTCTGAGAAAGGTATTGAGGTAGACGTTGCTAAGATAGAGGTTATCGAGAAGCTGTCGCCGCCTACAAACATAAAAGCCATAAGAAGTTTCTTAGGCCACGCAGGTTTATACCGCCGCTTCATAAAGGACTTCTCCAAGATAACTAAGCCCCTCACCCATCTGCTAGAAAAAGACGCTCCATTTATTTTTAATGACACCTGCCTTTCTGCCTTTAAACTAATTAAAGAAAAGTTAATTAATGCTCCAATTATGATAGCTCCGGTATGGGATCTTCCTTTCGAAATAATGTGCGATGCGAGTAGTTTTGCAGTGGGAGCCGTTTTAGGCCAACGCATATCTAAAAACTTCCACCCTATCTATTACGCTAGTAAGACGCTAACATCCGCTCAGGAAAATTACACCACTACAGAGAAAGAACTCTTAGCTATCGTCTTCGCATTTGATAAATTCCGCCCCTACATTACACTTTCAAAAATTATTGTTTTTACAGACCACTCGGCCCTAAAGTACCTTCTTACCAAAACAGATGCCAAACCGCGGTTGATTCGCTGGGTTTTACTCCTCCAGGAGTTTGACTTAGAAATCCGTGATAAGCGGGGAGCCGAAAACTTGGCTGCTGACCATCTATCCAGATTAGATAACCCCTTTATAGAAAAATTTAATGAAAACTCTTTTAACGATTATTTTCCTGATGAGAGGCTGTTGTCAATTCACACATCTACTTCTCCTTGGTTCGCACACATTGCAAACTATTTAGTAGCCCGGGTGCTCCCAAAAGAGTTCTCCTCGCAACAAAAGAAGAAATTCTTTTCTGAGCTGAAGAACTACTTTTGGGAAGACCCGCATCTTTTTAGAATCTGTGCGGATCAAGTGATCAGGAGATGTGTTTCCCATGATGAAGGAATCGATATTTTAAAACATTTGCATGAAGGTCCGACAGGTGGGCACTATCAAGCTGCTCGCACCGCTCACAAGGTGCTCTGTGCGGGTTTTTACTGGCCTAGCCAATTTAAAGACGCGCAAGCCTCTGTGAGCAGGTGTGATAGTTGCCAACGGTCGGGCAACATTTCTAATGAAAATGAAATGCCACAAAATTATTTCTTAGAGTGCGAAATTTTCGACCTCTGGGGAATTGATTTTGTCGGCCCTCTTCCTTCCAGCTTCGGAAACAAATATATTTTAGTTGCCGTTGATTATGTTTCACGATGGGCTGAGGCCCAAGCTCTTCCCACGAACGACTCCCGAGTTGTTGTTATGTTTCTAAAAAAATGATTTTCTAGATTCGGTACGCCACGTGCAATCGTTAGCGATAAGGGCTCCCATTTCTATAACGCGCAATTTTCAAAAATTCTTACCAAATACGGCGTTATGCATAAGCTCTCAACTGCCTACCACCCCCAAACTAACGGACAAGTCGAAGTCGTTAATAGAGAAATAAAAAGAATATTAGAAAAAACTGTTTCAACTTCTAGAAAAGACTGGTCGGCTAAACTTGATGATGCTCTATGGGCCTACCGAACAGCGTACAAAACCGCCCTCGGATGTACGCCATATCGTTTGGTCTATGGAAAATCGTGCCATCTGCCCGTTGAGTTAGAGCATCGCGCTTTTTGGGCCTTAAAACTTTTAAACTTCGACCCCCACTCAGTCGGTGACCTCCGTAAATTTCAATTAAATGAACTTGATGAGTGGCGCTCTTATGCATATGAAAATAATAAACTTTATAAAGAGCGGACGAAGCATTTACACGATAAACACTTAAGGCATCCGAAGGCCTTTAAGCCAGGCGACCAAGTCCTTCTGTACAACTCTCGTTTACATTTATTTCCTGGAAAATTAAAATCACGATGGTCTGGTCCGTTTTCTGTTTTGGAAGTTTTTCCTTATGGTACTGTTTTAATTTCACACCCTAATAAGGGAAATTTCAAAGTCAATGGTCAGCGTCTTAAACTTTATTTTTCTGGTGATGATGTCAGTCATAACACTATTAAGTATCTGCTGCACGAACTCTAATTTCGAACATTTATTCTTTTTTTCAAAACAATTTCTGGACAATAAAATTCAGGACAATATTCTTTTGTTGGGTCGAGCTCAACGACCCTTATAAACAAAGGGCGCTCTTGGGAGGCAACCCAAGTTATCCTTTTTTGTGTTTCCTTTATTTTACAATTTTTACCCCGGACTGCATCGACAAGCTGAAGCTCCTGCAAACGCCTGCTCCAATGTGTTGATTCCATCATACTGTCCAAAGAATATATTTGCGGGAGCAACATCACTCGAGTTCCGCAATATACAAATCCGGGGAAGTACCTATTTTTTCAATTCTGTTCTTCAGTATTGTACTTTACTTTTCTCTCCTTCTCCAATCCCCTTCTTTTTACTTTGAGGACAATGTCCATTTTAAGCTTGGGGGAGAACTCCCTCCTATTTATTTGCTAAGGACTTCCTCCTTTCGAGTTTATGTTCTGCTTTTTGTGCATCTCCTTTTCAAAAATCCAATAGTTTAGGCATTTCCTTGGTATTTCAAAAGTACCCCTACTTTTGTTTTGTTTTTCTCAAAATCTTATATAAAGCAATTAGCTATTTATAAAATTTCTAATCCTTCTTTTTAATTATGTTTCACAAGTAAAATGTTGGTCATGCTGTGTTTCTAATTCACAGTAGCATGCTAAAGTGAAACGTTTTTTTTCTAAAAATTGTTTTTTTTAAGGTTTTCTTTATTTATTTTCTTTACTTTTTTTAAAAAATTCATCATCCACTATTTCTCTTCTTTTCTTTTTAAATAATTTTTGCAAAGTCAACTTCTGATTAACATAGTAGATATGAACAACCTAAGACTAATATTATCCTAAGAATTAAACTAAGTTCATTAGTCTATATTAAAATTTAGGACCTACTTTTTGAACTTTTTCAAAACTAATGCTTTAGGAAAATTCTAGGTGCATGAAAATGATATAGGCCATTTTTATGCTCGTTTGAACCTTCTTGCCAACCCTTAAATTATCTCCCTAGTTAGCCTCTTTTGAGCCTTTTTCCGATTTCAATTGAAAGCTCCACATTTCATTTTTACCAAAGCCAAAGTTCTCCAACCCTTCTGATCACGCTAAAATTTTGAGCTTCATAAATTTCATATTGTGATAAGTTTATTTTAGAATTTGTGGAAAGCCTTTTTGAAAAAAAAAATGCTCAGAAGAAATGTTTACGGTTGGTTGGCCAATTCAATATATATAAAATGATGGCCTTTTTGAAAAAAAAAACACAAAAACACGGAATATAAAGAGGGAGAAGCTAACATTCCATTTATTTTGAAGCTCTTCATTTTGGTTTAGCAAAATTTTAAGTCTTCATGTTTATCTTTGGATTCCATTCCTAATTTTATGCCTAAACCAAACATTTTTGTCCTATAAAGTCCTGCTGATTCATGCCCCTAGATTTTCTTCGGAGCTAAGCAAGAAAAATAGTAGAGTAGTAAAGTCTTGATTTGAAATATAGATTATTGTTCTTGTTTAATTTTGGTATAAAATGCTTCTTAAGATCAAGTAATATTTCAATTTGTTTTTCATTTTGTGGCTTTGTTTGAATTGTTTAAAGAATTCTGTTAAAATTTTGGATGATTTATTTTTGTTAAGTAAAGTTTATAAAAAATTAAACCATGATTAAATAAATTATTTTAGGTTTATGTTTCGCCTTCTCCCTACTTAGAATTTCGCATAGTACTTGTGATAACATAATTAGAACTTCTGATTAGTCACTTTCATGATAATCTAGTTTTTATATATTTGCTTGGGGACAAGCAAACCTTAAGCTTGGGGGAATTTGATGATACGTTTTGTAGCCTAAACTATTAGAGTACCTTTAGGTTTTAATACATAAATCATGTCTTGTATTTTCATTTTTTGACCTCTTTTTGTATATAATTTCATCACTAACATGTTTCTTTTTGTTTTTCAGGTTTTTGCCAGATTTTGCTGCGACACGCCCCCTGGTCACGCCCTCCTCGGGCGTGTACCAAGGGCATGTAACCCAGTGGAATGAATCCGTCGGTCCGAAGTCAATCTCCACCAGAACTAGTTGTCACGCCCACTGACACGCCCACTAACACGCCCTACGTGGGCGTGTCTGACAGGCGTGACCCGCCAAGTCCCGAGAAGTCAGTACCGAGCTCAATTTCAACGCGTCGAATCCGACACGTCCATATGTCACGCCCTCTAGGGGCATGTTCGATGGGCGTGTAACTCAGCAACCGTGCCAGAATTAAATGCCAACGCTCCAGATGTCGCACCGAATCAGACACGCCCTATGGTCACGCCCTCCATGGGCGTGTCATAGGGCGTGACCCAGCCCGAAAAAATCTATAAATAGGGATCATCTTCTAGTGTTTTGGAACCCCGATTTGGAGAGAAAAGGTGCTGCTGTGCTGCTATTTAGTGTTCAAGTTTTCTCTTTACAAGCTTTTTAATTAGTTACTTTTTATGCAATTGCTTATAGCCTTTCTGTATTATTCTCTTATCATATTCATAGTTTTTGTGGAAGCTTTCTTAATAGTACATGTATGCCCGCCTTTTGACGCACCACTAAGAAATAAAATAGTTTGTCTTTCTCTTTCAATTCTGCTCGCTGTTATCTTTCAAAGTCTAAATATCATTTTCTTCCTCTATACCATGAGTAACTAATCCTCCTTGTACTCGATCTTGATGATCTGAGGTTCGAGCGATTAAGTTATGATGCCTTGAGATTTACCTTTTCTTTTTAGAGTCATCACCTTGGATTACTCTTGATTTATCTCAGGCAGAAGATATATCATCGATATATATATTTTTGCCTCTGCTTTCGTTCTAGGTTAGCCGAGAGGCCAATAGAACGAAGTGAGCATTCAAGAGTAAAGGGAGTTGTACACACCCCTCGAGAGAGGCAGACGTCCAAATCTCCCGGATTGGAGTAAAATCCAATAGTGGGATTCACCGCGTAAAGCGAGTTTTAGGCCTCCGATTTAGACGAAAGTCAGTCGGACCTTCTTAAACTCAGTTGGGCACGACTTCGAGAGAAGCGTGTTTAAAATTCAGGAATCTCCACGGTCAAGGCCTTTCATTCTATTAAGTTTAGGTTTATTGTTATCGCATTTCTTAGCTAACTCTTGCCGAAGTGATTCTTGATCGAGTACTCTTCGATTTCATAGTTTCAGTCCTTTATTTCAATTAGTTTCTCAACGCGGTTTTCTTTTCGATAAAATAATAGTCTTCGTGTGAGTAAGTTTATTCAACAGTTCCCGGATTTCAATACGATACTTTTTGTCCCCTTGCTACAGTTCGATAGGTATACTTGCCTCATTGGATTGCTAGTTCGGCTGCTTTATTTTCTTCGAAGCCCCGTTTTGCACAACAGGTTCGTGTCAGGTTGTTGGCGCCCACTGGAAGTGTTTACCTTTGTACTGGATATATCACTTTTGCTGCTACCATTTTCTTGAGATAGTCTACTTACTCTGGGGTGGATTTATGCTAGGTTGCTAGTTATTTTAAAACTACAATTATTATTGTAAGTATATTGCATGATAAGCATGTTTTATAAAAGTAAATCCCTATTTTTTAAACAACATATAAAGATCGTTTTCTTATATATAATATAAATTAAATGTAGAGTCTTGCATAGCATAAGTGGACCTCTTAGGGCTCTTATGCACTTCTTAGGATGTCAAACCTGAATAAAGTATTTTTTCGCAGCGCTTAAGTATAGTTTTTTAACTGCGGACTAGGTGATCCACCGAGCCGAGGGATACGGCCTCTAAAATATAACTGATTTTCTAATCATTAAACTCATAAATTTCTTTCATAAAGTATAGTAGATGGTTTTGCCTGAGCGTCAACAGTTATCCCCTACTTGACGTGGCATCATGACGCGTGTTTTCTTATACTCTGATAATTCTTTAATTCAGAGAACATGCGTGTTGTGACATGTCTCCCCCTGAGCAACATACCCAGGAGGTTTCTCCCTGTAGAAGGCCTCCTGAAGATCACCATAAAGGAAGGCATTCTTGACATCTAGCTGGGAAATCGGCCAATCTCTATTTCTTGCAATAGAGAGAAGGACTCGGATAGTGCTGAGACGAGCCACGGGAGAGAAGGTGTAAAAGTAATCAACCCCATAGGTCTAAGTAAAGCCCTTAGTAACAAGGCGAGCCTTATAACGATCCACAATGCCGTCTGGGCCAAATTTGACCACAAAGACCCAGCGATAGCCAACAACATCAGTGTCGAAGGGAGGAGGAACAAGAGTCCAAGTACCCCGCTCAGTTAGGGTCGCCATTTCCACATCCATAGCCATCTTCCAATGAGGAATAACAAGGGCCTCTTGGTAGGAGCGGGGTGTGGTAGTGGCAGAGATAGCCAGTGCAAAGGCCCTGCGAGAAGGGGTAATACAATCATATGAAACAATAGCAGCAAGGGGGTGTAGGGTACACGTCTGCACCCCTTTGCAAAGAGCTATAGGAGGATCAAGGTCAGCGGGTCCCTCGGCATCGGAAGCATCCGTGGTAGAGAGAGCTGGCCCGGGAGTAGAGAGCGATGGCGGCGGAGATGAGGGAGACGGTGGCGGAGAAGAGGGAGAGAGAGGTGGAGGAAGAGGAGTGGAAGGAGATGGTGTAGGGGTGGAGATCGTAGAGGGAGACGAGGGAACGAAGGGAACAGCCGGAGAATCAGAAGCTAGGAGTAGAGGAGAGGAGTCATCCGAGAAGTAGGAGGTATTCTCGAAGAAGGTGACGTCAGCAGATACGAACTGCTTATGAAGAACGGGATCAAAGCAACAATAGCCTTTCTGAGTGGTGGAGTACCCCAGAAAGACGCACTTGGTGGAGCGAGAAGAGAGCTTATCACGTGTGGCAGATGGGGCATGCACAAAGGCAGTGCATCCAAAGATTTGGAGAGGGAGAGGAAAAGGCTCCTTGCCCGGATATAGAATTGAGAATGGGGTTTTTACGTGGAGAACCGTGGAGGGAATGCGATTGATAAGGTAGCCGGCAAAGAGAATAGCATAGCCCCAATAGGAGCAAGGAACATGCATCTGGGTCATCAAGGTGCGAGCGATATCGAGGAGGTGACGGTTTTTGTGTTCTGCCCCACCATTTTGTTGTGAAGTATAGACACAACTAGTTTGATGAATAATCCCATTTTGCATGCAAAAGGTAGAAAAGTCATTACTGATATTTTTTTTTGCATTATCAGATCGAAAAACTTTAATAGAAACATTAAACTGAGTTTTGATCATGAGATAGAAGGACGTCTATATAGAGAATAATTCAGAGCGATCTTTTAACAGATACACCTACGTGCTGCGAGAGAAATCATCAATGAACGTGATAAAATATGAACTACCCTGTCCAACGGTAAGAGTAGGAGACGGACCCCAAACATCGGAGTGGATGAGATCAAACGGACGTATAGATCCACGAACGTGCTTTGGAGGGAAGGAGGAGCGGTGATGCTTGCCAACTTGATAGGCCTAACAGTTGAGCGGAGGACTTTGTGGAGGAAGTTGGGGAGGAAGTTGACGAATAAGACGTGGAGGAGCATGACCAAGGCGGAGATGCCATTGGAGAAGATCTGTGGAGGTGGAGGAGAAGGTGGAGAAAGCGGAAATATTGTCCAAGAAGTATAGGCCGCCACTCTAAGTCCAAGTAGCAATCGTCCATTGGGAGTCCGGATCCTGAAAAGAACAAGAAGTAGAAGTAAATGTGATGGAACACTGTAATTGCTTGCATAGAGAGGTAACAGATAATAAGTTGCACGGGAACTTGGGCACGTAGAGAGTCTCCGCCAAGTGAAGAGACAGAGTGACATGAACTATCCCCATCCCATTGACCGGTGATGAAGAGCCGTCAACGAGAATAACTGGGGACAACCGAGCATGTGTTTTTAGGAGAGAAAAACACTAGAGATTGCCGGTCATATGATTGGTAGCACCGATGTCGATCAGCCATTTTCCTTGAGTAATAACGTGGGAACTACCAGAATTAGTCACCGAGGTGAACGGCTTTGAGGAGGATGTGAAAGACATGAAGGGAGGAACAAAAAACTGCAGCGGTCACGGTGACAGCACAAAAGCGGCAAGAAGGGCCACGACCAAGGTATAGAGCAAGGCAAAGGGGAAGAAGAGTGAAGCACAAGCTGTGCGACTAAATAGGAGGTCGAGGCGACTAACAAGCAGGAGCTGCTAAAGGAGGGGCCGTACAGAGGAGGACAGGCCGCTGCGGCTTAGAGAAGCGTTGTAGGGACTAAGAGAGAGATGAGCGGCTAAGGAAGAAGGGCAGAGAGGCCGCCTAAACATGGAAGAACCCACGCAAACAGGGAGAAATTATAGCGGTTCGGAGAAAGAGATCTACATCGGTCATAATGATAGACACCAGCGGCCAGAAAAGTAATAACCAAGCCGCAGAACCAAACAGAGGGAAAGAAGTCGAGTGGCTAGAAATCAGCCCGCGCGAACAGAAGAAAGAGACACCACGCGAACATAGAAAAGTCTGCTGGGAGGCAAACAAGGCAAACAAGTCGCGACAACAGGCCGGGGTGACTAGAAAAGAGGAGCAGCTAGAACGGAGGGCGCGGCGACTAAGTACAGGTTGCGGTGAGAAGAGAGGAGAAACTAAGAGGTCTCGCACACAAAGGGCAACAACAAGGAGAGAAAGAAGCCGCGCGAAAAGGGCACAAGCAGGTGGAAGAAACAAGTCGCGAGGACTATTCGCGAGAAGAAGAAGCAAGCCGCGCGGACAGGTTGCACGGTCAGAGAGGGCGCACAGAATCAGGAGGAGAAAATCGAGTCCACTGATACCATGTTAAAGGAGCGAACAAATGACTAAAAATAAGCCGGAACTTTGAAAAATTTAAAGTTTTATTATCTAAAAAGATGTCTATTACAAAGGTATGCCCTCCCTTATATAGAATTGAGGAGAGATGAGAGAATACAATTAAGATATGTGGGACTAAAAATTTACAGGACTAAGCGGACTATACAGAATAAAGCGCACAAGCCGCGCGGTTAGACAGAAGGGCTAACCGCTCGGCTACCACAAAAGAGAGAGAGATCATCATGGGAGACCGCTAGACCGCCTGGTCTCCAAGCCGGCTGAGACAAACTGCTAGATCGCTCGGCTACCAGACAACAACAGCACAACAACCAACCTGCTGATGGGAAACTGCCAGACCGCGCGGTCTTCAACTCGCCAAGACAGACCGCCAGACTGCTCGGTCACCAACTTCAACAAAAAGTCATGAAACTTTGGTAGTATGGTCTTTTGAAATTCGTCAGCAAGGTCTAGAACAGAACTAAGAAGAAGGCCTGGGGAGGGTGGTCGGAGTTGGGAGAGAAGAAATAGGGGCAAGAAACATAGAAGAAAACTTTATTAAAATCATCCTTACTTTATTACAACAATAATGGGTATTTATAAGTACCAAACCCTGGTCCATCTGTCCGATACTATCCGACTATTTTCTATCTAATTACATATAATAACAAAAACTTATTAACTAAATACAAATAGACCGCTAATGCTATTAATTACAATAATAAACTGAATCCTGGACCATTGATGATATCTGAAGGCTGTCGGTCAATGATGAGTATTTATGACTGATGTTGATCGTCTGATCGTTTACATTGGTATGGCAGGATGAATTCTTACCGCTGGATCGTTGGATATGTGTTCGTATGGCGGGATTTCAATCCAACGGTCTCAATGCAGCTTAGTTGGTGATGAGAGCACATGTTAAGTGCTTCCTATCTAGGAGGTCTGGGTATCGAGCCCCAGCCTCAACAACCTACTGTGCGGGATACGCTATCCCCACAGTGAAGTTGTTAGGGGGGTTGGGCTGAAACTCTGTAATGGCCGGTGGTTGGGCCGTTATGGATCCTCAGTGAGATAGCCCTATGAGCAACGGGTCCCTCAACCAGGTATCGTTACATAAAATGCGCATTTTATGTAACGATACCGGGGCGAGGGACCCATTTCTTATAGGTATATCTCACCGAGGATCCATAACGGCCCCACCACCGGCTTTATAGAGCTACAGCCCAACGCACCCAACCACTTCACTATGCGGATAGGGTATCCCGCACAGTAGGTTGTTGAGGCTGGGGCTCGATACCCAGACCTCCTAGATAAGAAGCACTTAACATGTGCTCTCATCACCAACTGAGACCTCCTAGATAAGAAGCACATAATAAGTGCTTCTTATCTAGGAGGTCTGGGTATCGAGCCCCAGCCTCACAACCTACTGTGTGGGATACCCTATCCGCACAGTGAAGTGGTTGGGTACGTTGGGCTATAGCTCTGTAAAGGTCGGTGGTGGGGCCGTTATGGATCCTCGATGAGATGGCCCTGTGAGCAATGGGTCCCTCACCCCTGTATCGTTACATGGTCTTAGGGTTAATTAAAACCTCTGGTGATTTTATTGGTAATTTTGGAACAATACATTTAGTACATCCTTTATAGTACATGGAATTACCTTTGATATTCTTTTAGTTATTATGATCACACAGTTTAATAGGAAGTTATGGAAATTGGGTAGAGGGTGTTTTAGGTAATATACTCATACTTGAATTTTATTATAATTTTTAGATGTGTATTTTCAGTACTTTCTTCACAAGATTTTAAGAATGCAATTATATTCCAAATTAGATTCAGAGCTCAATAATGGTTTGAAAATTGTGGAACTCATTTAAAAGTGTACTTAGGTCAATATATACTTAAGGAAATTTTATCACAATTTTTAGGTGAATAATTACAGTAGTTGTTTCAATAAAGTAAGAATGAGGATTATTATTTTAAATTAAAATGTGAGCTCATTATTCACTGAGAAGTTTGGAAATTTTGTTAGAAGTGTTTTATGGCATATTAGCCATGCTTGAATTTTATCATAAATTTTGGAAGCTTATTTACAATATTTACTTCATTAGCTGTTAATTATATGATTCTGTTTAAAATTATGGATCAAGGCTCAAACCTTGCTAAAAAATTGAGAGACTTTGAATTTACTATTAACTAGTCATCTTGTATTTATCATAAATTTGTGGGGCATTTTGCATGCCTGAAAAATGTACTTCATGTTCAAACTAAGGTATTTGGATTTCTTAGGAAATTAAATAAATTATAGAGTAAATTAGGAAAATTATAAAATTCTGGATTTAGGCTAATCATGTCATGGTAGACCTCCAATAATTATTATAGGGATATTGGATGATAATTTGGAGTACCTCCCATTGTATACATCATATAGCTTAGGATGGTCTGCGTTTAGTAAACTGCAGAAATCGTGTTAACATGGGGTATGGTCATAGAGAGATGGGATTGTGTTTACTGATTTTGGTAAGTGGATTGGAGTATACCATTGGAAGATGGGAAGAGTAGGATTGTAGAGTGGTCGAAGATTAGGTGGTACTCGGGTCAAAACTCATTAGGGTTAGAACAAGTGTAATACTAAAGGGATCGGGAATCGGGTAGTAACCAATAATAATAAGTGCCTTGCGAAAGGAAGATTTGGGCTTCAACCCATCGTAGTTCCTAGTGCCCTTTGAGAGCCCTTCACGGGGTATGCCGAGGGAAGTCCTGGGCTAACCTAAACTGTAGGCAAACTAAACTGTAAGAGTAACTAGCATAACTAGGGATTCACTTTCACTCACATCAATATCTCGGGATGTAAGGATAGGTCACACGGGCAGTAGGCTCGGTGGTTTGGTGATGGGTAGGTTGGCTCATCGAGCTTTGGCTCAGTTGTTGGTTGTGACGGACGGGATGGTCCGGGGAGCTTTGTGTTGGGCACATTGGAAAATGTGTACCAGATTTGGAGAAGCCTCACCTAACTCAATGATATACATCAAGGTGTATTTGATGGCATATTGAGTTTGAATGTGAAGATTAAAGAAATGAAGGAAAATATTCTAAGTACAAGTGTCGACACTGGTGAAGGACTTGTGTCGACACCAGAAGCAAGATTGTGTCTACACCCAGGACTTGTGTCGACACATAGAAATTCTGTCAATAGCAGTTGTGTCAACACACAGGACTTGTGTCGAGATGCACTCAACACCATTTATGTTGAAGATCAGCAGCAGTTGTGTCGATACACAAGACTTGTGTCGGCACACTCTCAACACCAGCTATGTTAAAGACCAGAAGTAGTTGTGTCGAAACACAGGACTTATGTCGACACACACTTAAAGAAACCTATAACCAACAGCTATACTGAGACTGGAAGGCTTGTGTCGACACACACTCAAGAAATCTGTTTACACTAGCTATGTTGAGACAAGAAGCAGTTGTGTCGACACACAGGAATTGTGTCGGCACACACTCAAAGAATCTGTTAACACCAGCTATGTCGAGACCAGAAGCAGTTGTGACGACACACAGGACTTGTGTCGATACATCCAACAGAAGTTGTGTCAAAAAGATAAAGTATGACTGTGTTGACAATGTGGGAGTTGTGTTGACAACTTTAAGACTTGTGTCGACATATGGTCTATTTGTGTCGACATATTTGGAGTTGTCTGAATGCCCTTTTCTGATGAGATAGAATTTCAAGGAGGATTCAGTTGTCAAGAATGAAGACCCGACAGCTATCATAAGTAACAATGTTGACACATCTGTCAGAGCTGTCAGAAGTTCGTTATAAACCGGATCAACCGGTAACCTTGGATGGATTCTATATATAGACCTATTCTATCACAATCAGAGGAACTGTACTGATATAGATCAAGTGAGGGGGAACAAGAGACAAATCCAGAAGAAGGCAGATCCTGAAGAGTCTGCAAGAAAAATTCAGATCTTATTCTAAATTCAAGAAGGAAGCTGGATTGAAGATCAACTCTAACTCTAATTGAAGATCAACCTTACTTGGTACAAATTCAAGAAGCTTTGGAGAAGCTAAGACAGGTTGGATCTAAAGTAATCAGTTCTATCAAGAACTGATCAAGAAGTATTCACCCTATTTTCTTTTTATCAGGGTGAATATTTTATTATTTTAAACAATTAATTTCCTTGTAAGATATT
This sequence comes from Platanthera zijinensis, assembly GCA_039513925.1. NCBI lineage: Eukaryota > Viridiplantae > Streptophyta > Magnoliopsida > Asparagales > Orchidaceae > Platanthera > Platanthera zijinensis. The sequence continues at coordinate 130,016,329 of CM077083.1, forward strand.
ATATAGATCTGAGTTGTAAGCCTGAATTTATAAAGGCTGAGGTAGGGCTGTTGCCTGAGGTAGTATTCTTGGGAAGAATCTAAGGTGTAGGATCTGGTTGATCTAAGTTGTAGGCCTGCCGGTTAAGGTTGAGGTAGGGCTGTTGCTTGAGGTAGGAGTCTTGAGAGGATTCTGAGTTGTAGGACTTGAAAAAGTATGAGCTGTAGGAACCAGTTAGATTCTGAGTTGTAAGATCTGTGGATCTTAGATAGTGGAAGGAAGTTTGGCTGAATCCAGTACTCTGCTGGATAGGTGAAGGGGGAGAGTGGACGTACCCAAAAATTGGGGAACCACTATAAACCATTGTGTACTGTGTTGTGAACTTGCTATGATTGTTTGTGTTGTGATTATTTTACTATGCTTTAAGATTGTTAATTGCCTAAGTTGATTAAAAGGATTTGAACCTATTCACCCCCCCCCACCCCACCCCCACTAGGTGTTTAGGGTCTATCAACCTAATCTTTCAAGTGGTATCAAGGGGAGGTTGACTCAAATATAGACTTACCAGTCTGAGTAGATCTCCAAGGAAATTAACTGATTAGCCAGAATGGGTTCAAGTGAAAATCAAAAGGAACTTGGATCCATGAAACTACCTATCTGCGGGAAAGAGAATTTTGGCATATAGAAAGAAAGGGTCAGATTGTTCATGGAAGCATCTGATCCAAGAATTTACATCACCGTTTTTGAAGGTCCTTTCATTCCTATGAACATATCAGTTCTTGATGCTAATCTCAAAACACCGAAGAGCTATTTAGAAAAAAACTAAGGAAGAGATCATCCTAGTTACCTTAGACAAGAGAGCAAAAATAATAATTATGAGTGTCATAGATGATTCTACATTTCAGAATCTGGTTCATTGCAAAACCTCCAAGGAGATGTGGGATACCTTTATTGTCTATATGGAGGGAACTGAAGAAGTCTGACAGGATAGAAAGTCCATGCTGAATCAATAATATGAGAGCTTCAAACAAGCCAAGTAAGATAGCATAGCAGAATGTTACAAGAAGTTCTTTAGAATTATAAATGAGTTAATGACCTATGGAAGAGTATTTAGTACATATGAACTGAATGATAAGTTTCTCAGGTCACTAAACAAGGACTAGGATACAAAAATATGTGCCATAAGAGAAGTGTCCAGGCTTTCTGATACACCTCCACCAACCCTGTTTGGTAAACTGTTATCTTATGAGATGCAGCTCACTGCCAAAAAGGAGGAGGAGAAAAGAAATAGGTCTGAATAAAAAGAAAGGTCAGTTGCCTTCAAGGTTAAAGCAACAAGAAAGGGCAGTATAAAGTCACCTTCTCCTCCCAGGAAAATTTCTGAAGTTGAACCAGAAGATACTGACATAAACACTTCAGACAGCCACAATTCTGATGAAAAATTTGTTGTCTTGACTGTAACGTCCCAATTCGCGCTAGACCCCTCGCATGAGTTTTGAGTCAAGAGACTTGACTCGGGCTCGGGGCGCACTGGCAAAAGGTGTCAAGTGCATTGGATGGAGTGTAGGGTTGAGTGATATCCAACGGATCGAAAGGAAATGGCCTAAGGGAAAATCGTTGAGAATGCCTGGTGATTCTCGCCGATTGTCGAGTATCGCTGAGAATATTCAACGCACTCAATGCCAAATTTCCGATAAGCATGGCCTAAGGGAAAATCGTCGAGAATGCCTGGTGAATCTCGCCGATCGTCGAGTATCAGTGAGAATACTAAACGCACTCAACGCCGGATTTCCGATAAGCATGGCCCAAGGGAAAATCGTCAAGAATGCCTGGTGATTCTCGCCGATTGTCGAGTATCGCTGAGAATACTCAACGCACTCAACGCCGGATTTCTGATAAGCATGGCCCAAGGGAAAATCGTCGAAAATGCCTGGTGATTCTCGCCAATCGTCGAGTATCGCTGAGAATACTCAACGCACTCAACGCCAGATTTTCGATAAGTTAGGCTAAGCGAAAATTGTCGGGTATCATTGTTGATACCCGACGAATTCGTCGAGAATGCCTAATGATTCTCGCCGATCGTCGAGAATGACAGATGATTCCCGCCGAATTTGACTTGTGCGTTTTCTTCGCCCAGGCAGATTCGCCGGCTTGTACAGGCGGACCGAACCGGATTTCGGTATTCGCACTGGATGGTTCCTTGGACCGGGTCACTTCAATATGACCCATTATGGGCGGTCCAATGAAGCATTGACACGTGGCAGAAGATGTAACCTAATACATCGGCTTATAAAAGGGAGTTATAGCCGAACCCTTGCTTTTGCACCGATCGACCCTTGCCGTCATCGTGGATCTCGCGAAACCGACGGAGCTGAGGGAAGCAGGCGGAGCTCTTAGAGGCGGCCTTCTTTCTCTCTCTCCCTCTCCTTCCTTTGCCGTGAAGAACAACCGCACCAAGCGAGAGATGCCGCAAAGAAGAACGACTAGATCCATGGCCGAGAATGGTGGTACCGCTAGAAACGAGTTGAGCTTCCTCCCCTCTCCATTAGTGCTAGATCTGTAGTTATTTTCTAGGAGAGATATCGACTCCATAGATTCTTGATGGTGAGGAGGAGATTTCCTAGGAAAGTCATGCCTAGGTTTGTTTTTTAGGCTTTAGCCCCCTCCAACCTCTTCATCCTTCAAAGTGAAGATGAGAGAAGCATTCGTGGAGAAATATGGCTTTGTGAGGGTGAATAAGGGTGGACGAATTTCTGGAGAAGTTTTTGGGAGATCGGTGTAAGGAGGAAGATGAATGGATGCCGTTCATCTCACCTTAAGATGCGTGCAGAAATCTGTTTTCTGCACGCAGCGATCTTCATGGCCAATTTCAGGGGTGTTCTGGCCATATTTGGGTTTTCGACTCAACATGAAAGTCGTAGCCCTCCAATTTATCTTTCCAACGAGTGGTTGCACATTTTCAGGCGATATCTGTAGCCACAGGAAAGTCGGTTCTAATTTGCTGCGATTGGGGGAAATTCCACCCAGGAAACTATATCCTGTACGCAGCAGGCTTTGAGTGGATTTCTGGTGTGATGCAATCGAATCTGGGCTCTCGACTAAACACAAAAGTTGTAGCCCTTGAAATTATCTTTCCAACGAGTTTTTACACGCACTTGTCGGATTCCTTTAGCAACAGGAATCCTTGGTCGAAGTTGCTGACCGGCTCAGGGCTGCACCTAAATTTTGGGCTATGCAATGTGGAGTGCGATTTAGTGGAATTTAACGTTGCGATCCAACTCGAGGTTTGGGTGAGCTCTTTTGACATAATTGTGATATGATAAGTTGAGGTTATAAATCTTAATTCGTATATCGATTTCTGGACAAGTTTAATTGAAGGAAGAGCTTTATATAAATGGGTGGTTATAAATTAATGAATATGTAAATGATTTAGCTATGGCCAAGATGTATGATGAATGGATAGAAGGGAATTAGTTATCCAATGCTTAGAGTGTCGTCTCCCTACGGGTAGCATTGTGGAAGTAACAAGTGAGGTGTTGACCGTCACTAGTTGGAATGAGGTTGAGATGAGTAAAGTTGGACGGTTGGGCTTGGTCCTCGTGCACACTTCCGAGGCTCATTCCGTATGTGATGGATGGTTGGGCTTGGTCCTCGGTGTGCATGTCCCGAGGCTCCTTCCATGCCACGATATTGTGGAATTGCATGTGGTGTGAGTCGACACATGGTGTCGTAATCCCGGGTTAAGGATAGTGTGGCAGGTCTACGAGCTCGCCAATCATCACACCGATGGGAGTCGACAGCTAGAACTTGGACGATTGGGCTTGTTCCTCGGTGTTCATGTCCCGAGGCTCCTTCTTTGCCAAGTGAACGGTTGGGCTTGGTCCTCGTGTTCATTTCCGAGGCTCCTTCTGTGTCACGCATAGGCCAGTTCGGGGCTAGGATCTTGGTGCTCATTTACCCAAGAGAACCTGCTGAGCCATAGTACGCATGTGAGCTCCGCTAGTTTGTCCTTAGCATTGAGGCGTACGGAGGCCTAGGCCAAGTAGTGTGGAGACCAGCCTAGTAGTGGAGATGCCCGCTCTACTGTCATCATTTGGCCACGACGGTTTATGCCTGAGAAGTTAGCTTCCTGCTCGAATAGTGGACACTATAAGTCTGTGTCGACATAGCGATGTCATGTGCTTGATCATGGGTGAGTCACTGCATTGCATACATAGCATTGCACTTCATTACATACACAAGACCCTTATCGTATAAGTTTGTATGGGCACTCCTATACGATGAGTTATTTACTGCTGAACGACCCTCAACTTATATGCTTGAATGGGCATCCATATAAGTTGAGTTACTTACTATTATAGCTATATACTCTCTTGCTGCTGTAGATAGTAGATTTGTAAAATAAGAGCTTGTTTATTATACACTACTGCTGTTGCTTCTTATGATATGTATACTCATTTCACTTGTTGTACTACTGCTATTTATATATTGTACCTATTCCTTTCTCCGCCCGGTGCTGAGGAGTCGCCTGGGGAGCGGATTTGAAGCCACTTAGTCTTTATGACTAACGGTTGCTACGTCTTCTTTTTTAGGAGGAAACCCCGCAGGTGGAGCATTAGGCTATACAGCTGGACAGCCTGGCCAGGACGATAGGGCCTGAAGGGACGGTACCGTCGCTACCGTCGGTTACAGATGTGAGTGAGAGAGATTTTGTTGTAGCCCTTCGGGGCAATTATATTTACGTACTCTGATTATGTAGAAGCTTGTTTAGCTTCTCTTTTGCTGTATTTATGGACTTATGCTTGGTGTGGATTGACTTTCTTTTATTATTATTGTTGGGTTGGCAGTTTATATGTTGATATTGGTTGAAGCCGGCAGAATAGGCGTCTTGTGGTACAGGCTGACCCGAGTGTTAGTGTTACCGCAAGGCGGCTGTTCTTGGCATAAGACCTCTCTCGTGTCATGTCTTGTATTCCAGGAGGGGGGTCTTACAAATGGTATCAGCTTGCTACGATCCTCCAAGGCGAAAGTCACTTAACAATGGTGCCACCCCCGTTTGATTAGTCAGTTTGGGGACAAACTGACTTAGCGGAAGCAGTGGTGTGCCCATATGTAATTCACACTAAGTTGTCCATCTTTAAGCTTATATTAGCCAACCTAACCCTAGGTTTGTACCTTATGTGTAGATCCCAGTACATGCTGAGCCAGTAAGGGGCACCCCCGCCCCGTCCGTACCTACACAATTCCAACAATCAGAGCTGGGGCAGACACTCACAGCTATTTTGGACGCCTTTAGGTCCCAATCTCAACAGGCACCTGTACAACAACAGGGTCCGGGATCTAGTTGGTTAAGCATTTTCCGAGCTCTTTCCCCTCCCGCTTATATTGGGACAGAGTCTGCGGTGCGTACGAAAGAGTGGCTCGACACTATACAAGAGTTGTTGGCAGGAATAAGATGTCCAAACAACATGGCAGTGACCCTTGTTGTGACACTCTTAGAGCTGCACGCCAAAAGGTGGTGAAAGTCCCTCATGGGCTCCACTTTTCGTGGAAGAGTGTACACGGACATTAGTTGGAGCAAATTCCCCGAAGCCTTCTTAGAGCATTTCATCCCCTCGGCTGCTCGGGATGGTCTGAAAGAGAGATTTTTTCAACTAAAGCAAGGGTCCATGTCGGTGACGGAGTACCAATGGGAGTTTCAGCACCTGGCTAGATTCGCTGACTCCTATGAGCTGGATGATAGAGGGTACACCAAACGATTCTACAAAGGCTTGCGAGATTCCCTAAGGCAAGCCCTTTTGTTTATAGCAGACTCTAGTCTGGCGGAGATTATTGATATGGCGAAGAGTTTGGAAGCGGACCACTTGGGAAGTGGTAAGAGGCCAACGGAGGGCGTGATGGAAGCCTGCCCTAGCAACAGAAGGAGATTCGACCATAAAAAAGGAAGAGGATATCGGAGGGGTGGCGGGCGTTTCCCCCAGAACTTTAGAGAGGAGCGCCCGGTTCCGCAACCACCAGCATTACCTCCACCTCCATAATTTCAGCAACACAGCGGAAGGCAGGAACGGGTGTGCTTTGAATGCAACCAACCGGGCCACATTCGACGCTACTACCCGCAACTGTTTGGAGATGCGCCTTTCGCTCTCCCTCCAGCAGCCCCGTAGGGGAGAGGGTATGTGCGTGGTCGAGGACGAGGACCACGAGGAAGAAACCCCGGACCCGCTCGAGATCAGATGTATGCCTTGGACATGACTCAAGAGCGGAATCCTCAAGAGATGATTGCAGGTACGATTTGAATTAGCCATTTTGCTTCCATTAATATCCTCTAGTGGCTTAAGATATACTAGATGTCTTGCTTGAGTATTATTAAATGACACTTAGGCATGGTCGGCGGGAAACCGGCTTATACGTTATTTGACACCTGTGCCTCACATTCTTTCATGTCCGAAGACTTCATCAAGAATATACCCGGAGTGCAATATTTCACTGGTATTGCCCGAAGAGTACGCCTCCCAGATGGATCTGATGGCAACCGCGAAGTGTGAGTTAGAGATAACCATTGGGGGAAAGACCTTTGATACCCCTGCCACAATTTTGAGAATACCAAAATTCGACCTCATCCTGGGTATGGCGTGGCTGGATTGGCACCATGCAAGAATCGACTGTGCGGAGAAGCGCATCTATTTGAGACATGGGGATACTGATGTAGTCTTCCAAGGTATAAATTTCGCACCACGAATATTGTTATCCTCAATCCAGACCTTGAAGGCTCATATGAGAGGGGATGAAGTCTACATGATATGTTTCGAACTAAAATAGATGAAGGTAGATGTGAAGAATATGCGGGTAGCATGGGATTTCCCTGAGGTATTTCCTGAGAAATTGCCAGGGTTACCCCCGCATAGAGAAGTGGATTTTCAGATTAAGCTTGTACCAGGAGCTAAGCCTGTCTCTAGGACCCCTTATCGGATAGACCCAAAAGAACTCGCGGAGTTTAGAGTTCAACTACAGGAGCTGGTAGAATCAGGGTTTGTTCGCCCCAGCTCATCACCTTGGGGAGCCCCTGTTCTATTCGTCAAGAAGAAAGATAGAACCCTACGTTTATGTATAGATTATCGGGAACTCAGCAGACTGACAGTACGGAACACCTACTCGTTACCTCGGATCGATGAGTTGTTCGACCAACTGGTGGGAGCGCATTGGTTCTCCAAGCTAGATTTGCGCTCGGGGTACTACCAATTCAGAATACAGGAGGATGATATACAGAAAACGGTTTTCAGCTCAAGGTACGGCTTATATGAGTTCATAGTGATGTCGTTTGTGCTCACCAATGCCCCATCATCTTTCATGAGCTTGGTGAATAAAGTGTTTGAGCCCTACTTAGATGTCTTCGTAATTGTGTTCATTGACGACATCTTTGTCTACTCGAAGACGGAGGAAGAACATGCTGGACATTTGGCCTTAGTTCTGGAGAAGCTGAAAGAGCACGCCCTGTTCGCCAAGTTTAACAAGTGTGAATTCTGGCTTAGGGAGGTGGCTTTATTGGGTCACGTAATCAGTGGGGCTGGACAAGCTGTGGATCTGGCCAAGGTGCGTGCCATGAAGGAGTGGTCGCCTTTGAAGTCGGCGGCCGATGTGAGGAGTTTTCTTTGACTTGCAAGATACTACCGCAAGTTCGTAAAAGGATTCTCCAAGATTGCCCTTCCGCTTACTTCCTTGACAAAGAAAGGAGTGCCATTTGAGTGGACACCCCAGTGTGAAGCGGCATTCAAGGAATTGAAGGATAGACTTACCTCCACCCCCATCCTTGTCCTTCTGTCTAGGAAGGAAGGATTCCAAGTTTACACGGAAGCGTCTTATCAGGGGTTGGGAGCGGTGTTGATGCAGCACAGGCACGTAATTACTTATGCTTCAAGACAATTGAAGAAGCATGAAATCAATTACCCGGTGCATGATTTGGAGCTAGGAGCGGTGGTGTTCGCCTTGAAGGTATGGAGGCATTATCTATACGGCATCCACTGCGAAATCTTCTCGGATCATAAAAATTTGAAGTACGTCCATACCCAGAAGGAATTGAACTTAAGACAACGGCGGTGGTTAGAGTTTCTATGCGACTATGAGTTCACCTTGAACTACCACCCCGGAAAAGTGAACTCGGTAGCCGATGCATTGAGTAGGAAAGTACCCGACTCGAGCCAAGAATCTCGGTTGATGAGCATGGAGTTGGCACGGATGATCGAGGAGATGGACATCACCATAATATTTAAGGCTTCTTCGGAATATACGGAGTACCTGTCCAACATGAGCATAGTTTGTGATATCCGGGACCGGATCCGAGTGGAGCAAGGATTGGATGCGGCTGTGGCCCCGGCAATAAAGTTATTCGAAGACGGGACTACCGACAAGTACACACTAAAGGATGGCCTCGTTTACTTTCGCGGCCTACTCTACATTCCCAAAGGTGGCAGAATCCGGGAGGATATTATGAGAGAAGCACATTGCTCTCAATATTCCGTGCACTCGGGAATTTCAAAGTTGTATGCTGGCTTACGGAAGACGATGTGTTGGCCAGGAATTAAGAAGGATGTCCGGTACTTTGTCACGCATTGTGAAGCCTTCCAAAGAGTGAAGGCGGAGTGCAGGAGCCCCGGTGGTCTGTTGTAATCGTTGTCAATCCCCGAGTGGAAGTTCGAGGATATTTCCATGGACTTCGTACATGGGCTACCTCGCTCCCGCTCAGGAAATGATTCAGTGTGGGTGATCGTTGATCGCCTGACGAAAGTTGCCCAATTCATCCCTATGAAGAAGGAGGCTCATGTGGACGTCTTAGTACGTATTTTTGTGGAACAGTTTGTACGGTATCATGGCGTACCTAAGACGATAGTTTCGGACTGTGATTGTCGTTTTACCTCCAAGGAGTGGAAGGAGGTACAGGCGTATTTGGGCTCGCGTCTTACCTTCAGCACCGCATTTCATCCACAGACGGACGGGTAGTCTGAGCCGACCATCCGAACATTGGAGGATCTGTTGAGGTTGTGTGTGATAGATAGGAGAGAGCCGTGGGAAAGACTCTTGCCCTTAGTGGAATTCTCCTACAATAACAGCCATCAAGCTAGCATTGGCATGGCACCCCATGAAGCCCTATATGGAAGGAGGTGTAGAACCCCCTTGTCTCGGGTGCAAGATGAAGACCCGAAGACTTTGGGTGTTGAATATATAGATTACACGAATGCGATGGTTACGTTGATACGGGATCATATGTTAGAGGCTCAAAGTCGGCAGGCGAAGTATTATAACGCTAAACACTGGATGGTTGAATTTTAAGTGGGAGACAAGGTGTTTCACTATAAAATCTTTGTGTTTGTGTGCTTGATTTAGATTATTTTTATTCCGCGAAAAGACATAAACATCACCTATTCATCCCCTCTAGGTGATTTAGGTAGACGCTAGATACTTTCTTCATCAACCACCACAAGGGTGTAGACTTTCCTACCAAGACAATGAACTAGCATAAGACCAAATAAGTCAATATACAGGAGGTACAAGCACCTCACTGAGTCCTCTGTCCCAATGCTCTTGAAAGAGGTCTTGGTCTGTTTGCCATTTTGGCTTGCAGAGCAGATACCCTCCTTAGTGCATTTTAACTTGGGACCATTTCTAACTAGCTTTTCACTAAAGAGCTTCCCAATGGTCTTGTAGTTCAAATGAGCTAATCTCTTGCGTCATTGTACACAATATGAGATTTTTTCATTTGACATTTGTCATATATGAGAGTCCTTATCTAAGCATAAAAAATTTAAGCAAAAAACATTTCCACTCCTAGTGCCTATTAAGATGACCTCTTGGTCACTTAACCTCTTTTTGTGGCACTCATCCTTGTGGAAAACTATGTCATAGCCAAGATCACAGAGTTGGCTAATGCTTATCAGGTTGTGTTGCAACCCTTCAACATATGCTCTTTTTGTTATAGTGACTATGTCATTAAAGATCTTACCATAACCTCTTGTCACTCCCCTATATAATCCACCAGAGATGACTTTAGGGCTATTCTTTACTAGAAAGTAATCCTTCAGAAAGCTACTTATTCCAGTCATGTACCTGGAACATCCACTGTCCAAGTACCATTTAAGGGTATGGCCACTTGGACTAACCTTTTGTTGACCAGATTGATCCTGGCTGGATTCTTCATCAGTCTTAGCCATCAGCCCATAACAGCAACTGCCTTCTTCTTCTTCTTCATCCACCTTTGAATCACTATCTGACTGTGATAGAGGGGCCCAGATTTCTATCCTGGAAGTAGGATAGTCTTCCTCTTCTTCCAACACAGCAGTAATAAGCCCAATATAGGCCTCATCTTCTTGTTCATATTCTGAAGAAGATGAATCACTATCAGTCCAGCTCTTCTCCTTCTTAGCCACAAAGGACTTTTCTTTCTTTCCCTTGTGCTGATGGTGGTGCTTCTTTTCTCCATCCTCTCTTCTCTTTACTGGGAAGTCAGCTATAACATGTCTTGGCTTGCTGAAGCAATAACAAATAACATTAGTAGAAATCTTTTTACCAGTTTTATAACCATACCTATCCTCCTTGTAGGATTTCTTCCTGTTGTTAGAGGAGGAGGAAGATCTTCTCTTTCAATGCAACTTCCTTATCAACTTATAGAACTGGCTGGAAAAGGCAGTAAAGTCCTCATCATATATGTGGCAGTCTGATGTGCTTATCTCTAACCTTTTTGAGTCTTACTCAGCAACCCTCCTTGGTATAGAAGGAGTCTTCCTTATCTCCTCCTTGAGGCTTCAGCTTTAAATGCCACAGACTTTTCTTTGTCCTGAGACTTGCTGTTTCTCTCCTCCTCATTCTTGGCAGTAGACTGCATTCCATAAGACAACAGCTACCTGAAGAAAATTGCTGGTGGAGTGTCAGCAAGCTTTGCCACCTCTCTGATGGCATAAATCTAAGTATCCCAGTATCTGGTTAGAGACCTGAGAAACTTGTCATTCAGCTCATAAGTGCTGAAAACCCTGCCATAGGTCCTCAGTTCATTGACTATCCTGAAGAATCTCTCATAGCACTTTGTTATGCTGTCATTCTTGCTCTGCCTGAAAGCCTCATACTCTTGGTTGAGCGTGGACTTTCTATCATCTCGAACTTCCTCTGTGCCCTCTATGTAGACAACTATAGTGTCCCACATCTCCTTGGAGGTCTTGTAGTGCACCAGATTTTGGAAGGTGGAGTCATCTATGGGACAGACTATAATATTTTGTGCCCTCTTATCCATTGTGTTAAGGATGACTTCATCTTTTGTCATTTCTGAATATGTCTTGGGTGTGTGGACATTTGCATCTAGAGCTGAGACTTTCATAGGGATGAAAGGTCCCTCCTTGATAGTAACAAAAATCCTAGGGCCAGCTGATTCCATGAATAGCCTAACCCTCTCCTTCTAGATGCCAAATCCTTCCTTCCTACAGATTGGAAGTTTCATGGCACCCAGCTCCTTATAGTTCACTCCTGAACCCATAAGGAAAATCCTTTTGCTGACCTTGGAGATCTACTCAGGCAGTTAAGTCCTTTTGGAGCAACCTCCCTCTGATATCACTTGAAAGTCTTTGTTTTCAAGATTAGCTAACAACTAGAGGGGTGGTGAATAGGTCTTTTTAATTTCACATTAGAGCTTGTTCTCCTAGATGTAAGTTGTGATTAGTTTACTTAGGCTTTCAAGACACTCACAGAAGATAAAAGCAATTTATAGTGGTTCCCTGGATTTTGGATATCTCCATTGTCCCTCTCCTCCTTTCTAACAGTGAGTAAGATAAGGCTCTTCCCCAATACTCGGCTCATTAAGATCTTACAGCTCGATCCCATAAGACCACCAAGTCTCCTTCAAGTCCTATAACTCAGGCCCAAGGCCCTATAACTCAGTGATTCCGAAATCACCTACCTCACGCTCAAAAGCCCTACAACTCAGGCAAGGACGGCCCTATAAACTTAGAGAGATAACTCTCCTATAGATCAGGCCAATTGCCCTACCTTAGATCTATAACAGAGATCCTACACTCGGCCTTTATAAAACAAGCCTACAATCTCAGATCTAAAAGATCCTACACTCAGATCCAAGATTTGATCCGATAGAAAGAATTAGGTTGAGTGTGTTGAATTGACACAAGAGTAATTACTCTGTGTCCACTTCTTCCTGGGCTGAGCAGATTTCAGCCCTAGCTTCTACTGATGAAGGCAATGAAGATGACAGTTCTATTCTTCTTCAATCAGCAACCTTTTCTTGTAGAACATGATTGATCTACCTCTTATTCCTTCTTAGAAATTGCTTTTAAACCTGCGCCACAAATATCTCTTATCGCTTTCAGGTTCACTGATCAGAACAAAACCTTCAAGCTTGTCAATAATAGCGAGGAAGATGATGATGTTCCTCCACAATGTGTAATCTAAAAACCCTAAAAGCTTTTTTCCTTTCAGCCAATCTTATCCTTTTAAAGTCAGATGATCAATGGCTCTTTGTACTGTGGGCCCAGCCTAAAAAGGACGAGTTACCACCTTATATTTGCAGAAAACGACAACAACTATCCTCCAGCGCCATTAAAGGCATTCTGCAGCTTTCCCGCAAGGAATTTAAACTGCGTTGACTTTTGCTGACGTCAGCCATTATAGACTTAGCCAAATTCACAGAATCACTCCAAGCCTTGAGTGCGTTGAGTGAACTTGTTTCACTCAATTATTCGGGACTAAGATTATTCTTCAGCTCTTTCTGCATCCATGGCATTGAGAGGGTTGAGTGGTTGGCCTTCAGTCAATGTTATTTGCCTTAGCTCCTTCTGAACTCTGCCAACTACTGAGGCGTTGAGTGAACTAGCTTCACTCAACACTTCTGTACATAGAAATTTTTCTTTGAAATGGTGGCATTGAATGTGTTGACTTTACTCAACGCTTCCTGCCTCAGCCTAATCTTTTGACTAGGTGTTGAGTGAACTGGCTTCAATCAACGCTTCTGGACTTAGTAAAATCCTGTCACTCCTTCTGGCTTTGACTGCTTGAGCTTGTATCAATGCATCTATCATCTGGCATTGAGTAAACTGGTCTCACTCCACGCTTCGTTCCTTAGACGGATTTTTCTGTATATCTTCTTTGGCTTTGACAGAAATAGTATGGCGTTGAGTGAACTTGCTTTACTCAATGTTTCTGGACTTAGAATCTTTTTCTTTGCCAGAAACTCTGTGGCTTTGACATACTAAACTTTACTTAATGAATATACAACATGGCGTAGAGTGAACCGGCAAGGCGTTGAGTGAACGGGCTTCACTCAATGCTTCTGGACTTAGCTGATTTTGCTTTGCCAGAAACTTCGGGACTTTGACTAAGGCAGCTTTACTCGACGAATTTGTTGCATGGCATTGAGTGAGATGACTTCACTCAACACCTGTAGACTTAGCCACTTTTCTGTCTTCCATTATTAAGGCTTTGACAGATCATGTTGTATTTAGCTCCTTTTGTGTTATGGAGTTGAGTGAACTGTCTTCACTCAATGCCTGTGGACTTGGTCACTTTTCTATCTATCCAGTCCACAACATTGTGCCCACCTATCCAATCAATGTGAGAAGGAATAACCTGTATGCATGAACTTACACATACATCAAATACAACTATGTATATATCATTGACTTGTTTGACTTCTTCAAATTAGGGCCATTGGGATTAATGGACCCAACACTAATGCCGCGCGCTACCACTCAACACCTACCTCTCGATGCCTCCCACTTGATGCAAGAAGGATACCGCCGGGCGATAGCGACCCCACCACCGCATGGTAATGCCTAGAGCCTCATTTCCAGAAAACTAGGATGTTACAACTCGTCCTCCTTAAAATAATTTCGTCCTATAAATTTAGCATGTGTACTAACTACAAAGCATACCTGATGAAAAGAGATCTGGAAAGTCTTCTCGCATCGCTTACTCACGCTCCCAGGAGAATTCGTCTTGCTCATAGTTATCCCACCGCACTTTTACGAGCTTAACCTCTTATTTCTATAATTGTCAAACTTCTGTATCTTATATGCCGACCGGACAAACTTTCGACCTCAAGTCCTCCTCTATCGATACTGTCATCGACTCAATTACAACACTTGTATTCACCAAGACTATTCTTAAAACGGAAATATGGAAGACATCGTGTAATCCACTAAAATCCGGGGACAATGCTAACTGATAGGCTGCTTCCCCACTGCATTTCACAACCTCGAACGACCCAAAAAACCTAGGAATTAGCTTCTTAAGTCGGCGAATCGGCGAAACACATTTGAATGGTTTAATCTTTAGATACAACCAGTCTCCTACCATGAACTCCACATTCCTATGGCGCGCATTGAAATGCTTCCTGCCAATCTTGAGCAACCATCATGCACTCCTGAATTGTTCACACAAACTCACAAGCATCGGCCACAACCTCTTTTCCCAAAATTTTTGTGTCTCCTGCCTCTATCCATGACATCGGTGTTCGACACCGCCTTCCATACAAAGCCTCGTATTAAGCCATCTTGATACTCGCTTGGAAACTATTATTGTAGGCAAACTCTACCATGAAAAGGTGATCTTCCCAGCTCTCACCAAAATCAAGGGTACACATTCTCAACATTTCCTCCATTGTACGATTCGTCCTTTCGGTTTGACAATCAGTTTGAGGATGGAGCGTTGCACTAAACTTGAGCTTTGTGTCCAAACTCTCTTTTACTAGTCTCTAGTCATTATACGTTAACCATCCATCGCGATCACTAACAATACTCTTTGGAATTCCATGCAACCGCAAAATAGTGCGAACGTCTAATTCTAATAGAATCTCTATGATGTCCTCCTTCTGATTCGGGATGAAGTGATTCGCTTTGGTCAAGTGAGCCATGGTCACCCAAATCACATCGTTACCCTGCTGCGACCGAGGGATGCCATGCACAAAATCCATGGAGATGTCATAAAATTTCCACTCAGGGATAGGAATAGGCTTCAGGAACCCTCCCAGCTTTTGATACTAAGCCTTCACTAAGGCATAAGTTTGGCACTGACTCACATACAAGGCTACATCCCGATTCAATCCAGGCCACCAAAAGGATTTCTTCATATCCAAGTACACCTTTGTACTGTGTGGATGAATGGAGTACATCGTGAAATGGGCATGAAACATTAACTCCTCACGAAGCTTGCCAAACTGCGGTGCACATACCCTTCCATCCTTCTTTAAGATCCCACTAACCATCTCCCAGGTATTACCCTTGCCTTTTTGAGCTTCCACCATAAATGGCTGGAACTCTACATCCACACTAATCACTTCCCGAATACGATCGAACAAGTCGTTCTGCAATTCTATCCAGTTCATTCGATCCATGATAGACTTGCCTCTTGCTACATAATCGATGTTGAGGGACTCAAAGTCTCGTACCAACCGCTCATCATGAGCTTCAATCCAATTCCTATGTCCAAAATATTTCATACTCAAAGCATCGGACACCACATTGGCCTTGCCCGGTATATACTGAATTGCCACATCATAGTCCCCAAGGAACTCGGCCCACTTTCGTTTCCACTTGTTAAAGTATTTTTGATCTAGAATATATTTCAGGCTTTTGTGGTTCATGAAGATCTCCACCTTCACACCATACACATAATGTCGCAACAACTTCAACACAAAATACTGTCGCCAACTCCAAGTCATGGACGAGATAATTTATCTCATGAGGTTTGCACTATATAGACCCAAAGGATATCACATTTCCATGTCGCACTAGCACGCAACAAAAATCTCAACATGACGCGTCGCTGAAAATCTGTAATCCTTCAGTCCCTTTCGAAAGACTTATGATTAGAGCCGACATCAACCTTTCCCTCAAGGTATCAAATGCTTGATTGCACTCCTAAGTTCACACAAACTTCTGGTCCTTACGAGTCAGAGTAGTGTGGGGCAGAGCTATCCGCGAAAAGTTTTCCACAAATCTTAAATTGTACCCAGCTAGTCCAAGGAAACTCCTGAATTCTGCCACGGTGCTCAGAACTGGCCAATCCCTGATAGCCTCAACTTTCATTGGATCTACCGCAACCCCATCACCACTAATCACATGGCCCAAAAATGCCATCTTATCCAACAAGAACTCTCACTTCGAGAACTTTTCATAAAGCTGGTTCTCCCTCAACACCTACAAGACAACTCTCTAGTGAGTCTCATGCTCCGCCTCTGATTTGGAGTACACAAAAATATCATCGATGAAGACCTCCACAAATGAGTCTAGGTATTCCCAAAACACTGGGTTAATCAAATTCATGAATATCAATGGCGCGTTTGTCAACCCGAACGGCATCACTGAGAACTCGAAGTGTTCATACCTCATACCAAAAGCTATCTTGGGTAAGTCAACATCTCGAATCCGCAATAGGTAATACCCTGAATTCAATTCTAACTCAGAGTACACCACTGACCCCTCCAACTGGTCGAACAAGTCATATATCCGTGGAAACAGATACTTATTCTTGATGGTCGGTTTATTCAGTTCATGGTAGTCTATGCATAACCGCATACAACCATCTTTCTTCTTTACAAACACGCTCCATGGATTTGAGTTGTGTCTGATAAACCCCTGCTCCAACAATTTCTGCAACTGTTCTTTGAGCTCAGCCAACTCCTTCGGTAAAATCCTAAAATGTTGACATGACACCGGCCTAGCTTCTAGCACTAACTCAATTGAGAAATAGATCTCCCAATGAGGAGTTGCTCCAAGAAGCTCCTCAGGAAACACATCCTCGAAATCTTCCACTACCGGCACTTATCTAATTGATAGCTTGGAATGTTGTACTGTAATGCCCCAAAAATCCTAAGAAGGAATAATTGGAAGTTAACGCGCAGCGGTAGGGTTAACACCGGCGTTATCCTTTGAATTAAATCTTTTAAGGGCTCGGGAATCTACAACGCGGCAGTAGTAAGCTAGTGCGTGGATCTACCACTCAAGACTTTCAACAAAGCATTGAGTGACTACCGTGTAGCGGTAGCATGATATCGCATGGCGATAGCACTCACTCTCTCAACACCTTTGGCGAAGCGTTGAGTGACTATCGTGCGGCTGTAGTGAGCTAACGCGTGGCGATAGCTCGAGTTAATGTACCGCTTGGCAGTAACTTGATGCGCGGTGGTAGCTGTCATGTGGTAGTAAGGTGGATAATGTTTTGGAGCAATAGCGCAATGTCAATTGGCCCAAGTGGCAACCGCCTATGATACCGCGTGGTGATAGTAGATAAAGCACGGCGGTAGCCTCCATTTATATATTGTACAAGAGAATGAATTCTCAGTGTTCTTTATCTTAGTTCTTGAGCTTCTTGAGAGCAAGAAGGCTGAGCCTAAGCTTTGCTAGATAAGGGAAGGTGATCTTGTGGTAAGATTCAAGAGCCGAATTAAGTTCTGTGAAGAGTAAAGTGAGGCGCTCCTTTCTAACTGGACGGAAAAGCTCGTTCATGGCTCCGAAATGGATTACTAGGGTAACGACTTTCTCCTTGGACAAGTGAATTCCTAAATTTGTATACGTGCATGGAACCCCTCACCAAAAGGTGAAGAAAAGGGTGGTTTCCAGTGGGTAGATCATTGTGATCCCTAATAAAACTTATATACAGATCTGGAATCAAAGTACGAAATTTGTATGTTGTGTGAAGCCCATCTAGACAAGTTGGTCTGGATTGGTGATGAATTCATTTGCGTGCCAGAGAACACTCCATGGATAAAACATGTGGTTAAAAGTGTATAATTCGGGGTCTGGGGGTGTGCAGGGTGCTACAGTGTTAGTACTGGAGGTAATCTCCAGGAAATCACCCAAAAGTGGGGAATTCTGTCCCTACAGCGTGGCGGTAATACTACCGCCGATGATAGCTTCCAGTAAGCTATGAGGCCTATCTCTGGGAGAGCTAGGGTAATTTTTTGAAGCTGAGAGTCTGTAGTACCCAGCTATTGTGTCCATGAGTGCCATCCTAATTTGGTGTGAAGCCTTTCTTGCGTAGACCGTGAGGCTATCATGTATGTTGGGCCAAGGAGGCCAACGATTATGGCCGTGAGAGCCGCAATGAAGTTGTGAGCCATAGTGCCCAACTTTAAAGGCCATTAAGCCAATCAGGAAAGGGGAGGTCCACCCGCATCTTGTTTATTGTCCTTGATTGCTTTGGTTTTCAGAAGTCGCATGGCGATCTGAGTAACGGGAAGGAACTTAACTGTACCTGCGTTATGTCTATCTTAATTTGACTGCCAAAAGTAATTGGCTCTCGTCAATGGCATAATGAGAGTCTTATGCTATGGGCCAAAAATACTAGAATTCACAAGAATGAACTGTTAAGTCTTGGACCTCTGAACGGGAGTTGGTATCCGTGAAATCTGGTACACTGAGAAGGTGCCCTGAGTGCATGGGGGGTGTGACTGTTGATCCTACGTCTATGGTGAATCATGCATGAATGCATATTATTATTGTCACTATATATATATATATATGCTATTAATGTAGGGAAGGAGACTTTTTTCCCCAAGTAAGGGGTGGGGTCGTTATAATTGGGTTGGCAAATGCTGACTGTTACCTTGTTAGCCACATTTTAGTGGGCCATGATTTTCAGGTGCTAGAGAGCCAAGTGGAAAGTAGTGGGCTGAAGCTCTTGTGCAGCGATTGGCTGGCCCTTGAAGGGCATAAGGAGAACATTTGTTGTTTTCATGTGTGGTCGGCATGCGTGCCGATGTTTATAAACCACACTTGTGAAGTATAACTGTAAGGCCTTAAGGCAGTAATATTTGGGATACTTTGTATGTACATTACTGATATATATATATATATATATATTGTTTATATATAGTGGACATTTGTATGATTTGAGTTCGGGCAACCTAAAAGCTTCCTCTAGAATGCTCCGAGTTAGGATTTGTGTAGCCTTTGATATTAACATGTAACTCCGACGACTGTCTGTGGAATATGGCATAGGGCCCTGACCAGACACTCTGTTAAATTTCATGTGACAGATGGAGGTGTTACATTTGCGAGCGAGTAACAGAAGGCAAACAGGTTCTATGAAGGGTTGAGAGATGACTTGTGATTGCTTCTCTCAGGACCGATGACGAAAGGTTTTCTTACCTTAGTCAATACGGCTCGTTCCCTCGAACTAGATATGAGCACGTGCAGTGTAAGAATGATCTGGCAGTGAAGAAGTCAGATTTCAAAGGGCTTCATTCCTCAAAGCCTGAGTACCGAAAGAGGTGGATGTCAAAGGCTATGTCTTCGGGGCCTGCTGCATCTTCAAGCAAGCCTGAAGTGACGACAAGAAAAAGTCCACTCACATGTTATACATGTGGTAAGGTGGGACATATGGCTCGAGATTGTTGGAGTGGCCCTCCAAAAGTAAAGAAAAAGACGGGTGCATCTTATGTTGAAAAGGGAAAGATAGTGGTGGAGTCAACTGCATCCCAAGCGCAACCCCGAGTCTATAACCTTGGCCAGCAGAAGGCCATACAACAAAGTGACGTCATAAGAGGTATGAGTTAAGATAATTTTTTTATGTATTTCCATACTTATTACATTGTTCGTTATTTGTGTATGATGTATGTGTTTTAGGATTTGTCCTTATTTGGGACTATCTTGTAAGAGCATTGTTTGATACGGGAGCTTCGCATTCGTTTCTATCTGAGGAATTCATATCGTAGATCGATGTGCCTACTCTTATGGAGACAGATAGAGTAAAGGTATTGTTACCTAATAGATGCTTGATGAGAGCGGATAGGTCTTGTGATGTGGAGGTGTGGATAGGAAGTCTTAATTTCGGATTGGAAGCATATGTGCTGTTGATATCGGAGTTTGATGTAGTCTTTGGTATGGACTGGCTCTCATAGCAACATGCCTATATAGATTGCAACTCAAAGAAAGGCACACTGGGATTGAATACCGAACGAGAGACTAAGTTTGCTGGTATGTGAGGATCGAGCAAGATATTGATGTTTGCTCTCCAGGTAGTTAAGGTTGTTCAAAAAGGCGCGAAGTTTTTCTTCACGCTATTGGAGGCTGTTGAACTGAAGCCCAGTTTGAGTGACATTCCTATTGTATCAGAGTATACTGATTTGTTTCCTAAGGATCATCCGGAGTTACCGCCCCAACGAGAGATTGACTTCGCTATTGAGTTGTTTCCATGTACAAAACTTATGGCCCACTCACCGTACTGAGTTGCCCCAAAGGAGATGGCAGAACAAAAGGTTCAAATTCAAGAATTGCTGGAGCAAGGCTTTATACGCCCAAGTATGTCACATTGGAGTACACCGGTCCTCTTTGTGAAGAAGAAGGACGAAAGCTTGGGTCTATGTATTGATTATCAAGAACTGAAAATGCTATTGGAAAAGAACAAGTATCTGATACCATGGACTGATGACTTGTTCGATTAGATGGATGGATCAATGGTATACTCAAAACTAGATTTGAAGTTTGGATATTACCATTTGAGGATTCAGGAATGTTACATTCCCAAGACAGCGTTTGGTATACGGTATGGGCACTATGAGTTCACTGTAATGTCGGTTGGGCTAACATATGTGCCATCATTAATCATGGACTTGATGCATCAGACGTTTAGAAAGTACTTAGACCTATTTGTTATCGTCTGCATTGATGACATATTAGTGTACTTTTAGTCCGAAGAAGATCATGCAAATCATTTGTGGATGGTTTTGCATACCCTGAAGAGAAATAAATTTATACCAAGTTCTCAAAGTGTGAGTTTTGGATGTTGTCAGTTGATTTTCTAGGCCACGTGGTTAGTGAAGAAGGCATTGCGGTGGATCCGGCGAAGATAATTGCAATATGAGAGTGGCCAATTTTGTCTTCTGTAGCTGAAGTCCGGATTTTCCTTGGACTTGTGGGCTACTACAGAAGCTTCGTAGAGAACTTTTTGCGGATAGCCTTGCCTCTCACCACCTTGACGAGGAAGGATCAAAAGATTGTTTGGACGCCGGAGTGAGCACGAGCATTTGAAGAGTTAAAGAGTCGTTTGACAACGGAGCCTATTTTGACATTGCCATGTGGTACGGACGGCTATGAGATTTATAGTGATGCATTAGGGAGCGGCTTAGGCTGCGTTCTTCTATAGTTTGGGAAAGTTATTGCTTATGGCTCATGCTAGTTGAAAGTGCACGAGCGAAACTATCTAGTCCACGATATAGAGTTGGCGGCTGTGATTTTTGCACTTAAGTTGTGGTGTCATTACTTATATGGCGTGAAAGTTGACATATTCACGGACTATAAGAGCCTTAAGTACTTAATGGATCAGAAGGATCTAAACATGCGACAACGGAGGTGTATGGAGTTCCTCGGGGACTATACCTTCCAGATTCAATATACTCCTGGGAAAGGAAATGTAGTCGCAGATGCCTTGAGTCATAGGACTCCGGCAAGGGCAAGTTGGTTGCAGATGCATGATGAGTGTCTGATCCTGGATTTGGAGGCCTTAGATATTTCTTGTGTTGACAAGAATACTACTGCTTATGCGTGTCTGAGTTGTACGGAGGAACAGTATGACCTTGTGGATAGGGTTCGGCGAGCAACAGAACTCGATGAGTGTATGAAACTCTATGCAGCGGATGGGTCAAATTCCAAATTCGCCTTAGAAAATGGTCTTTTGAGAAAAGATGGTCATTTGAGCATCCCAAATATGGGTAAATTTTGGGAGGAATTGTTGTATGAAGCACACTTCATGAAGTACTCAATTCACCCGGGGAGCACAAAGATGTACAAAGACATGAAAAGGATGTTTTGGTTGCTAGGTTTGAAGATAGACATAGCTCTTTACGTGACAATGTGTCAGACTTGTGCCTTAGTGAAAGCAGAATGTCAGAATCCTGGTGGTTTCCTGAAGTCATTGCAAATTCCGGTATGGAAGTTCGACGATATCCTTATGGATTTCATGCATAGATTTCCGAGATCACAGAGCGGTAACGAAGCCATATGGGTGATCGTTGACCGGTTGGCAAAAATATCGCATTTCATACCAAATAAGAAATATGATTCAGTGGAAGAGATAGCTAAGTTGTACGTGGACAACATAGTACTATTGCACGATGTGCCCCGTAGCATCGTCAGTGACCGAGATGGCCGCTTTACTTTGAATGATTGGAGACTAATCCACCAGTTGTTGGGTACTCAATTGAAGTTTAGTATGGCCTTACATCCACAAACGGATGGTCAGACCGAGAGGACCAATAGAACAATGGTGGATATGCTCTGTATGTGTGCTTTGGATTTCGGAAAGAGGTGGGAGGACCATCTCTATATGATTGAGTTCGCTTATAATAATAGCTATCAAGCTAACATTCAGATGGCGCCCTTTGAAGCTTTGGTAGGAAATGTCATACTCACTTAGCCTGGGCGAAAACAGGTGAATCGAAGTTGTATAAGCGTTAGGAGGTTGAAGATGCAAATTTGACTATACGCTTGATACGTGAGTAGCTATTTGTAGACCAAGATAGGCAGGCAAAATACAAAAATTCCAAGCACCAAAATGTGGAGTTTGCGGTTGGTGATTGGGTATATCTGAAGATAAAGCCATTCAAAGGCGTGTCTAGGATTCGGTGCTTGAAAAAGTTGAGTTTGAGGTATCTTGGTCCATTTAAGTGCTTGAATGAGTTGGAGAAGCTGCCTATAAATTAGCTCTTTCTACGTTGCTAAGTGGTTTGCACGATGTGTTTCATAAATCGGTGATGCGGAAAGCTTTGAAAGAGCTGACGTAATTAGTGGCTGATGATCAAGTACCAGTCGATGGTGGGCTGATGAGGAAGGTTAGGCCCATACGAATCGAATAAAGAGAGGTCAGGCAGCTACGAAATAAGAAAATCGAGATGGTCAAAGTTCGTTGGGATAATTTCGGTCGTGAAGAATTGACATGGGATCATAAGCAAACCTTGCAAGTGGAATTTCCCAAGTTGTTTTTGTAGAACCATGTTGTAAACTTGTGTGCAATTTTTCCTTTACAAATATATAAAATTTTGGGATGAAATTTCTATAAGGATGGGAGGTTTGTAACGCCCAAATATCCTAAAAAGGAAGAATAGGAAGTTAACGCGTGACGGTAGGGTTAACGCCAGCATTAGCCTTTGAATTAAATCTTCTGAGGGCTCGGGAATCTACCCCATGGGAGTAGTAATCTAGCAAGTGGCGCTACCAATCAACACTTTCGACAAAGAGTTGAGTGACTACTGCACAGAGGTAGTATGTCATCAAGTGGCGATAACACTCAATGCTCTCAACACCTTCGGCGAAGCGTTGAGTGACTACCGCATGGTGGTAGTGAGCTAACGCACAACGATAGCTCGAGTTAAAGTACTGCTTGGCGGTAACTCAACACACGACGGAAGCTACTGCGTGGTAGTAAGGTGGAGTCTGTTTTGGAGCGATAGCGCGACTTCGATTGGCCCAAGTGGCAATCGCCTATGATACCGTACAGCGGTAGCAGATACCGCGTGGTGGTAGTACATACCGCGTGGCGGTAGCCTCAAGTTATAAGTTGTATAAGAGAATAAATTCTCTTTGTTCTTTCTCTTATTTCTTGAGCTTCTTGAGAGTAAGAAGGCTGAGTCTAAGCTTTGCTAGCTAAGGGAAGGAGATGTTGTGGTCAGATTCAAGAGCCGAAGTAAGATCCGTGAAGAGAAAGTGAGGCGCTCCTTTCCAACCAGACATAAAAGCTCGTTCTTGTATCCGAAACGGATTATTAGGGTAACGACTTTGTCCTTTGATAAGTAAAGTCTGAAATTTGCATACGTAAATGGAACCCCTCACCAAAAGGTGAAGAAAAGGGTGGTTTCCAGTGGGTAGATCGTTGTGATCCCCAATAAAACTTTCATATAGATCCAGAATCAAAGTACGGAATAGGCATGTTGTGTGAAGCACATCTAGACAGGTTGGTTTGGATTGGTGATGAATTGATTTGCTTGCTGGAGAAGACTCCGTGGATAAAACGTGTGGTTAAACATGTAGAATTTGGGGTTTGGGGGTGTGCAGGGTGCTATATTGTTAGTACTGGAGGTGATCTCAAGGAAAACACCCAAAAGTGGGGAATTTTGTCCCTACCGTGCAACGGTAATGCTACCATCGATGAAAGCTTCCAGTAAGCTATGAGCCCTGTCTCTGGGAGAGCTGTGGTCATTATTTAAAGCTGAGAGCCTATAGTGCCCAGCTTTTGTGGCCATGAGTGCCAACCTTATTTGGTGTGAAGCCTGTCTTGAGAAGACCATGAGGCTAGCATGCAAATTAGCACAATAGCAAGATTAGCAATAAAGAGGAATATGCCTAGGTATTTATAGAGATAAATCATACAACTGTATAAAGAATATTTCCAAAAACGAAAGCTAAAAAGCACTGTACATGGCCGACCAAACCCGTGTCAGGAGGAAGAAATTTTCGGAAAAAATGACCTAAGTCAAATTCGTCGAGTATCATAATAATTCTCGTCGAATGCATCTTGATATACGACGAAAAGGACTTAGCAAAAACATACCAGGCCGACTGGTCACTCAATGCTATAGCGAGGAGTCATACTTTACGAATTCGTCGAGTATCACCTGGCATACTCGACGAATTCATCGAGTATCGGTCAACAGACTCGACGCTTTCAACGTCGTTATACTCGACGCATTTGCTCACTCAACTCCAAAGGAGTTATTCGACAAATATCGTCGAGTTAACTCAATGCACTCAACTCTTTGATATTTGATGAGTTAGACTTGAAAAATCTAGAGAAGTAGCGTCGACCGGACTCGACGAATTCGGCGTGTATCACTTAGCATATTCGACGAATTCGGCGAGTATCGTTAGATACATTCGACAAATTTGATGAGTAGGCACAACGATACTCGCCGAATTTTACGCTATAGATTTTTCTCTTCTCCAATGAATTTACCATAAGTGTATACGATGAATTTGACGTGTATTGGTAAGTATACTCAATGAATTCGGCGTGTATCAATGACGATACTCGTTGAATTCGACGTGTATGCTTAACCATACTTGCCAAATTTTAGTTAGGTTAAATTCCTATTTTTCTTTGGTCTAACCCTTGACCATCCTTGAGCCCTCTCTTGTACTTGGGATATAAGTACACCCCAATAGAGATATTACACGTGAGTCAATACATTGGCCTACACAATGAGGAATAACATTGTATAGTCCTGTGTTTACTGACCCACTATAACCTGACATTGTTGTGTACATGGCATTGTATACTGTATGTTCATAACTCAAAAACAACATCAAATACAGTCACAATTCATCTTAGCTTAAATGGGCCTTTCTTCAAATCCGGGTTATTGTGGATCCAATACCAAACAATTTCCCCCATTTGAAGAAGTCAGAACCCTATAAGCTAAGGTGAATTGTACATGAAAATAATAAAACATTAAGACTTGAACGGATAACAAAAATTAAACACAACACACATTCCAAGAAAATTGTGAAAATCATATATATATATATATATATCAAAAATTGTTCACAGATTTTAACAGGGGGGAACCCACAACTCAACATAAAATATAACTACTGCTCCTACCTACTCTGACTCTTCTGCCTTTGTCTATCAAAATAAGCCTTTTGCTTTGGAAAGTACTTTGAAGGAGGTGCAGGCATCGGATCAGCGTCTCTATGATTTTTGAAATAAATCCTCCTTTTGGTGAAGGATAGCTTGTATTTGTTCCATTCTTCCTGATCATAGTGGTGCTGATGTTTTTCACCACCAATATCAACCAAGGAGAATGTGTCCAATATAATACCTCTAGATATTTGACTCCACACTTCTTCCATCTCTCTGATCTGTTCTGACCTGACAACATATGGGCCTTCCTGATATCTTCCTCGCTTGTGAGCCGAAGGGGGGAAGTCTTCAACAAACTCTACCTCTAGAGCCTCAGCAGCAGTAGCAGAAACAGTATTAGCCTGAGAAAAATCTTTTGCGACTGACCAAACTTGAGAGTAATCCTGGGCAGGATGAGTCTCGTTATGTGCTGGTATAGGCACAACAGGTACTTGAGATCCTATCAACTAACTATGTAGCCACATGCAATTGTTATAGCTGTAGTCAGTAGACTTGTTGAAATTTTCTACCATAGCAGCTACAACCGCAATCAGCTTAGCTTTCAAAGCTTCCTCCCCCTTTCTGACTTCAGCAATGATAGCATTAGAATAAGTAGGAATAGTGCTGTCAAAGTGATCCATAGATCTATTGTGGGCTTCAATCATAGTCTTTACATTCATGTCCACATAATCATCAGTTTCTTTTGTATACTAGAGCCCATCCATGTTCAGCTTTACTTCTTTTCCGCCCTCAACAAACAATAAGTCAATATTTGTATCAAGTGCAGCAACCTGAATTTTGACTTCGAAAAGGCCTTTGTTAACGTCTTGCTCAGTCTCTTTTACCTTAACCAGAACTTTCTTCATTGTCGCTTCAAACTGTGCTTGCTGTCTTGCCAACATGACCTCTATTGTCTTTAGAATTGAACTATCAGTACTGCAGGTGACAACTGTCTCAAAAGCAATAGGTGCGAGAGAAGGTAGATCTTCACTGAGAGACTCATAGATCAGAGATAATATTTCTTTAAAACTAGCAAAGTTACCTCAGCAGCTAGGACAGGAGGATGCTCCTCTACATCTCCTTCCTCATCATAAATCTCAACTACCTCCTCAGGCAGAACTGGAGGTATTCCTTTTGCCTTGGCAAGTCTCTTCTGAAGGTTGCGGATAAACCTGTCAACCTCAGTATCAACCGATGTCAAAGTCTTTGTCACCTCCCCCTCAAAAAATGTTGCGGGAATAATTTCAGGGAGAGGAACTT
This sequence comes from Platanthera zijinensis, assembly GCA_039513925.1. Taxonomy (NCBI): domain Eukaryota; kingdom Viridiplantae; phylum Streptophyta; class Magnoliopsida; order Asparagales; family Orchidaceae; genus Platanthera; species Platanthera zijinensis. The sequence goes on from CM077083.1 coordinate 130,043,170, forward strand.
TCAGATTCTTTGTATAAACTAGCTCAGATCCATCATTAGCATTATCAACATCTTTGGGCTCATCAGCAACAGTCATTTCATCATCAACATATATCTCATAGTCATCCACAGTCAAATCCTCATCAGAAGCATCAGTATTCTCAACCTCATCAGCCACTAACTCCTCAACAGCAGTCAGACCAATCTGAGCTACCTCTTTCATCTGATTCTCTGGCTCTGGGACTACAACTGGACTTTCTGCAACTGAAGAAATAGCTTGCTCCCCCCTCAGCTCCTGCACATAATCTCTCAGGGGATTCACTGGGGTGAGGAGTGGGAATCCTGTCCTCAGGAGCCTGATCTTCCTCCTCTAGATCCACATCTAGGCCCCCTTGCCTAATATTCCTCCTATTCTTTCGAGTGAATATTGTGGAGTCGATTTTCTTGAGATGATTGATAGGTACTCCTTTGGTCATATCGAACCTGTCACAATCCATCTGATTCAGCTACAGGCTGATAATCCTTCCAAAGTTGGGAGTACGTAAATTGTCCTTGATCTTGTCAAACAGCAAAGCACCCATGTCCAACCTCTTATTTCAGATAATTGCAACTAGCACCTTGAACATTTCTATAAAATGGGAAGTCAGGCGATCAAGTTTTGCAGATAAATACTTTGTCAACGATGTCTGAAAGAAGTTTCACTTCATCATTAATCCCCTTGCGCCTAACTGCTTTTGAACCTCTAGGCATTCCACAAAACAACAGGGCTCTAGAGAAATCATCTTCGTCTAGGTAATTGGCCTCTTCACAGACTAGAAGACGCAAACACCTATCCATAGGAGAGGCTTTTACCTTTACCTTGTACGTCTGAATCTTGCTCTTAATAACTGTGTCTTCATGTATGAGCTTGGTGTGCTGGAAGAACTCAAGAACGCCCTTGTGCAGAACTTTGCAAGGGTGTTCTAGGACAAAGGACTGTCCTGCAGTCTCTAGCATAAGAATGACATTTCTGAACTCAAAGGATGCGTCAGCAAAGCCTGTGCGGACCAACTCACCTACCCCTAGCAAGCCATTGGTGCTTCTAGGAGCCATGGAGAAAACTTAATTTGCATAGAACAGGATTTCTGAACTGCTTCAAACTAGACGTCGGACACTGTAGGAATCGACGACAGCAGAGGCTCGGCGGTAGCATGATTTTGGGAAATCTAATCCTTGTCTGACGGCTAGGTTTTGGAAGGGGTTCACAGCCATAATCGAAGATGAATGAGTCCTTGGCCATTGGAGGAAAATGACGAATGTCTTGCGGGAGCTGAATCATCGAGTTTCTGTCTTTGGCGAATTGGCGGATGGATTTCGGCGAATCGGCAAATTCAACAGTGCGGCTACCCCCTTGTCCTATTTGTATATATATATGTATATAATTTCAAATTGACCTAGAAGGTGAGTACCTTATTTATCGTCGGTTCTTCGGATCCAATATAGTAAGAAAGAATTCTTTACAAGTTAAATTCGGCGAGATTCACCGAATGCAGAATCGGCATGTTTGCCTTCCGATATTTGCCGAATTTTCCCTAGAAGATTCTTCTATCGTCCTGAATTAATTACCGAGCGAATTCCTGATTGCTTAGCCTTCTTCACGAGTCCATCTTTAGCATGCCTAGTTCTGTTTTGAAGAACGAAAACTTGGCCTCGTCCAGTGGCTTCGTGAAAATATCTACAACCTGTCTATTCTTCGGGACATAGCTGAGGGTTATGTCCTTGTTCTCCACATGCTCCCGGATGAAGTGATAGCGCACCTCGATGTGCTTTGTCCAGCTGTGGGAGACTGGATTGTTTGCGATCGCTACTTCAATGGATGATTCACAATAGATTGCAATCTCTCTGAACTTCAAATTATAGTCTTCTAGTTAATTCTGGATCCATAGAAGTTGTGCGCAACAATTACCCGGAGAGATATACTCTGACTCAGCGGTAGAAGTTTCCACACAATTTTGCTTCTTACGATAAGTCATCTTCCAAGGAATTGGCATGTCCCGGAAGTGCTTTTCCTATCATCCCTGCTTCCTACAAAATTGGCATCCGAAAAACTAATTAGCTCGACATCATTATTTCTCAGGTACCATAACCCAAGATTAGGTGTACCCTTAAGGTATCTTAAAATTCGCTTTGTAACGACATAATGAGATTCTTTAGAGTTCACCTAGAATCTAGCACAGACAAATGTTGAAAACATTATATCTGGTCTACTAGCAGTGAGGTAGAGCAAGGATCCAATTATTCTTCTGTACTTGGTTTTATCAAAAGATTTCCCTTTCTCATCCTTGTCTAGAGACACAGTTGAACCCATTAGAGCCCTCATATATGATGCATTCTCCATTCTGAATTTCTTAAGAATCTCCTTGGTGAACTTTGTCTGAGAGATGAAAATTCCATCTTCAAATTGCTTAACCTGAAGTCCTACAAAATACTTCAGTTCCCCTATACTGCTCATTTCAATCTTCCCTTGCATAAGGTTAGAAAACTTTTTGCAAAGGTTGTCTTATGTAGAGTTAAATATTATGTTGTCGACATAGATTTGCGCTAGATGAATCTTACCTTTAACTTCCCTAAGAAATAATATCTTGTCTATCTTTCCCCTTATGAACTTGTTCTCAAGAAGAAAGCTATACATCGTCTCATACCAAGCTCAGGGAGCTTGCTTTAATTCGTATAATGCTTTATTCAAAAAGTAAACATAATCAGGAATTGAGAATTTACAAAACCTGGGGGTTGTGCTACGTATACTTCCTCTTTCAGATTCCCGTTGAGGAATGCTGACTTCACGTCCATTTGGTAGACGGTGAAGCCTTTGAGGGCAGCATACGCAAGAAACAACCAGATCGGCTCGAGCCAAGCCACTGGAGCAAAGGTCTGGTCGAATTCGATCCCCTCTTCTTGTTTGTATCCTTGTACTACAAGTCTGGCCATGTTCTTGATGATTACTCCATGTTTGTCTAGCTTGTTTCTGAATATCAACTTAGTGTCGATCACGTTATGTCCCTTTGGCTTGGGTACCATCTCCCAGACTTTGCACCATTCAAATTGATTGAGCTCCTCTTACATTATCAATATATAAGAAGCGTTTTTGTTTTCTTCTTCGAACTTCTTCGACTTAACATGAGATATAAAACTAAGATGAATAACCTCATTAGCTGTACCTTTTTTGGTTCTCACACCATCGTCTGGCTCTCCTAATATCTGATCAGTTGGGTGATCTCTTAGGTGTCTAAACCCTAGATTCTTTACTCTCCCTCAAACAGGCTCTGCAAAATCTTGTACATTCTCTGTAGGCTATAACAGTTCTTCCTCTAGCAGTTCTTCATCCATTAAGCCTGGATCGATGATCTTGACTGAGCTTGGAGCATATTCCTTGACAGCTTCATCTAAGCTTAGCTCTTTGAACCTGGTACCTACATCTGCACCAAAAATACTAGACGAGCAGCTTTAGAGCATGCTTGTGTCATCAAATACAACATTTATTGACTCTTCTACCACTAGAGTTTTATTATTGAAAATCCTATATGCATTACTATGGCTACTATATCCTACGAAAATACCTTCAAAATATTTTTCACTAAATTTAGTACGGTAGTACTTCCCATTAGTAAGCATGGAGCATTTGCTTCCAAAGATCCTAAAGTAGGACACGATCGATTTTCTGCCCTTCAATAGTTCGTAGGGGGTATTACGATAGCTTTTGTTGATTAGTGCTCTATTTTGCACGTGACAAGCGGTGTTGACTGCTTCAGCCCAGAAGTACTCTTGAAGTGAAGCGTCACTCAACATCATTGTACATGCTTCAATTAGGGTTCTATTCCTTCTCTCAGTAACTCCATTTTGTTGTGGAGTGCGCGGGGAGGAAAACTCATCAAAGATGCTTTGACTTTCATAGAATTCAATCATGGCACCAGACTCAAACTCTGTTCTATGGTCACTTCGGATTTTGACCACTAAGTAGTTCAATTTGTTCTAAATTTGACAGACAAAATTGGTGAAAGGCTCGAAGGTGTCTGACTTGTGTTTCAGAAATAACACCCAAGTAAAATGGGAGTAGTCATCAACAATTACTAACGTATACACCTTACCTCCTAAGTTGTGAATTTGCATAGGACTGAATAAGTCCATATAAAGTAAGTATAAACTTCTTGAAGAATCCTTCTCAGCAATGCACTTGCAGGTAGCCCTAGTTTGCTTACCCATTTGACAGGAGTGACAAGGACTCTCTTTAAGACACTTAATGTTGGGGGAATCACGAACTAAGTTATAAGAAAATAGCATATTTATAGTTTTGAAATTAATATGTGCTAATCTCTTATATCATTGGTCATAGAGAGACTCACTACTCTTAGCCATAAAACACACTGGGATAGAAATGTCTAAACAAAGAAAATTTAAACATAAAATATTTGTGCTCTGAGTGTCTGTTAAGACCGTCTCCATATTTGTAGATGATTTTATCAAGCACTTATCCTTGTAGAACTCAATAATGTAGCCATTGTCGCATAGCTGACTTATGCTTATAAGATTATGGTGTAATCTTTCAACATAAGCTACGTCTGTGAAAGAGATTACACAGTTGGAAATCATATCATAGCCTTTTGTAGTTCCTCGGTCTGTTCCTCCAAAGATCACTTTTGGTCCGTCTTCGACTGGGGTATACTCAAGCAAAAGGCTTCTTGTCCTGGTCATGTGATGAGAGCATCCACTGTCCAAATACTAGATCGTATTTTTGATGGAATTTTGACATACCTGCAAAATAGATCATTTTACCTTAGGAACCAAAACGTATTTGGGTCCTTAGTTCCTGGTAAGCTAAAAACCACTAGGGACATTAACCTTGCAAGTGGTCGGTCTCGCATTGCTAACTCAAGGGGTTACATAATTAGCAGGATTGTACCAACAATCTGTGCCAAAATGACCAATCTTGCCGCAACACAAATAGTCAAACCTATTGTACCTTCTCTTGTACTCCTGCTTTACCATTTTGAGCTGATTTCTGTCAGGGGCAGTATTCTTAGAGGTGGAGGCTTCCTGGTTGTAGTATACATAAGAGCTCCCTATCTCTTTAGCCTTAGGCATAACAGTTTTGGATTTTGGTGCCTTCTAATTGTTATGGCCATGTACATACGGACCATAACACTTCATTTAAATTTCATCATAAGGTGCTTTGAACACGCTGGCACTAAAGTCACGGTGACGGGTCCATCCTTGGTATCTATTCTTAGGCTCTACATAAGTAGGCCTATCATAATGACCATAGGATGACTCCAGGTCACACTTGTTTGTTGAGAAAATTACCTTCCTAAATAAAGGTTGACCCATGGGTGCCTTCCCCTTTTCCTTGGCGCTAGCCTTCCTGGTAGCCATACCCTTTCTAGCTATGTGGCCAATACCACTACCCGTCTTAGGAGCTAAGAACTCATTAATGAGAGGGAGAACATTCTTCGGCTTGGAGTAACTCTTAATGAGTTTTCTCTCCACCGCGAGCTTTTATTCCAGCTCATCAAGATACTTTTCTTTCAGACTCAAAGTCACAGCGAAGCCCTTGAGTTCCTCTTTCAAAGAGTGGACTTCATATCTGAGAGGAAGTAATTTTCCAATTTCTTCTTTAAAATTATTTTCCACTGCCTTAAGGGAGGCAATCTCTTTTAACTTCTTTCGGACTACCTTACGACATTTGTCGAAAGCCTTTAATAGGTGCTCGTGCTAAGCCATCTATTATGATTTGTCCTCATCAGAAGAATAGCCTACATGACCATTAGTGGATGTTTCAGACTCAGAGAGTATTGCGTGCGAATTTACCTTCTCGTGGTACTCGGAATCACCCACTTCCTTGTCTGATTGTGCCAAAAGCCTGAAGTTGGCTTCCTCATTTTTTGAGCTCGACTCACTCGATTCACTGTCATTGAGAGTCTTCAACTTCTTGGAGACGAAGCTCTTTTCTTCTTTTCTTTTTCCCATGAAGGATCTCATTTCTTCCTTCTTGGAACCATCCTTCTTCTTATAGGGACAGTCTGCAATCACATGTCCTGACTTATTAAAATAATAGCAAACAATTTAAGAGGAAAAATGTTTATTCGGTTTTGATTTATACCTGTCCTCTTTATTATAGCTTTTCTTTGAGCGATCTCCATCTCTACGAGATTTTCGGTAGTCAGATGAGGATGACTAATTCTTCATTTGTCTCCTCTTGCTGAGCAGTTTCTTAAACTGCTTGGAGATAAGAGAAAATTCTCCATCAGATAACTCGAATCCTGACGTGCTTGGCTCAGAGTCTTCTAGAAAATCAAGAGCAGGTGTCCTTACGGGTCACATAACTTTAGACTTCCTCGAACCTTCAGTCTTCAGAGCCACTGACTTATCTTTGCTAGAAGTTCTATTGCTTTGCTCCTCCTTCTTCCTGGTATTCATCTGGAATTCGTAGGAGAGAAATTTGCCAAACAGGTTCTTAGGGTCATTCTCTGGCAGCTTCCCAAATTCTCTAATGGCCACTACCTTTGTGTCCTAGTCCTTTGTCAGGGATCTGAGGAACTTGTCATTTAGCTTGTCATTAGTGAATGTGCGACCATAGTTCTTGACGCCATTGACGATCTTGTAAAAAATTTCGAAGATGTCAGCAATAATGTCACTTGATCCTTGCTTAAACGCCTCGTACTCTTGATTCATTAAAGATCTTCGATCTTCTAGACTTTCCACGGTCCCTTCCATCAGAACTACTAAGCAATCCCACATTTCCTATGCAGACTTGCAGTGAAACAAGTTTTGCAGGATAGAGTCGTCCACTGCACTTTTAATGATGTTCTTCGCTTTCTTATCAAAGGATTCTAGGGCAATGTCATCCTTAATGAGATCCATCATTTTCTTGGGAATCATGATGGCCGGATTTAGAGTTGAGGCATGTGTTGGAATATGCGGTCCTTCTTACACAATATAGAATAATCTGGGATCAGCAGCTTCCATGAAGAACCGTACTCTTTCTTTCCACATGGGAAAATTATCTTTAGTGCATACAGGCAGCTTCATAGATGACATATCTTTACTTCTGTCCGTGGTGACTATGCGGAATCTCTTAACGCTAGATATGGGATCTTGATCAAGGTGTAACACACCGGTTTTACATACCCTGAATATGGGAGCTACTGCGCGACGATAGTAGCTATTGCCCGGCGATAGCCTTATTTCATTGGGTGCAGCTCGACAAAAGCCGTTCGTTGAGTGTCAAGAGTTCTATCGCAAGACGGTAGTTAGTTATCGCGCGGCAGTAACTGATTCGACAAAATCCATTTGACGAAAGCCATTCATCGAGCATTGAGAGGACTATCACTCGGCAGTAGTTAGTTACCGCGCAGCGGTAACCCCAGTGGTGGTGTCGAGAGCGTCGAGAGCATTGAGTTCTTGGGAAAGGAGATATCGCGCCGCATTAGTCTTACCTCTGGTGTTAGCACGGCATTGTTTTTCTATCTATCGACTCGGGTTAGCTATGAATCGGCGCTAGCGTTAGCGCCCGACGGTAGAGGATGGAAGCATTTGCGTCATTTAGCTTTTTAGCCATCTGATTTCATTTAGGTTTTGAACCTAAGGCCAAGACTCTCCCTCCAGGTTGCTTATATAGGGCTTAGCGTGATTTCTCCCTTATTCCTTTTCTCTTCGGAGTTGAGTTTTGGTTTGGAAGAGAAAGTGGGAGGAGGGAGAAGGGAGCTTTTTTCTGCCATTGACGGAGCTTTGGAGCCCCAATCATTGATTCGAGTCCAGATCTGTGGAGAGAACTTGAAGGCACACATTTTCCTCCGTGCAAGTCGAGTTTTCCATGGCAAGGAAGAGGAAGGTAACGACACTTCTCCTCTTAGTTTTAGGATGCGTGTATGGAATCTTTTCTTTTCTTGCTTTCTTTCAAGCATTTTAAGCACTAGATCTCTCAAATGAGAGGGATTCGGGTTGCCATGGTTCAAGAGGAGCCACCAGGTAGATTGTGTCCGTCCCCAGCATGATATCGCACTAGAAAACCGCTTCGTCAGGCATTATGTGTGAAGCCTTAGTCGCGACCGTTAGTCCGACTCGGTGATGTTGCATAATGAGCCTTAAGTATTTTGTTAGAAATCCATTATCGACAAGTCACCATTTGTGATGTTGTTTTCTCCCTCTTTCGTGTGAGTACGTGTAACCAGAACCGGACTTGGTGGAAATTAGAGTACATGTGGGGGCGCGGGGACGGTACGGTACGAATGGTGGTTTAGGGTGGGGAAAGGCTTGGGATCGTAATGTGTTAAGGGTGGTTTGTCTCTATGGTCGGCTGGCTAGCCCATGACGTTCAAGTCATGTAGGGAGAGTGTCCCGGCGAGACAAGCCCCCTTCTATGAAACTGACGAGGACACCAAGCTTTGGACAAGCCCGGACGATACCAGCTGCATCCCGCTGGGTCTCCTTCGGTGGAATTGGTCCCAATTTTGGAGCCGGTCCTGGGTCGTTGTGAACGGGTGGAGTCTTGTAAGGGTTCTCAGTATCGGTTGTTTTGTTTGTGTGGCGGAATCCTGACGTGAAAAGTCAGAGCTTGTATAAGACCCCATTTTTTTCCTTTTTAAACCACGGAGTCTTAGGCCTAGAACCGCCGCTTTGTGGTGACACCATCATGCCCGGGAAGGTCATCACTACAAAATTCCGATCCTAACAGCCATATCGATAACAGAATAGTAGCAAAAGTATGAGAGTACATAAAATTAGAACTCTAATACATGTCCACAATAATCACATATATAGTAATAATTCTCCACGAAGGGAGAGTCCATAGCAATAATAATAATAAAAGTACTGGAAATAGGGCTCATTCCCGATACATCAAAGTCCTCACTACAAGTCACTAATCCCGGAAGCAAATCTATAACAACTACTAGAGAACGGGACTCATTGTCCCAACTGTCTGAACTCCGGTACTAGACTGTCCCATCTCCAAGCGTGGTGACCTCAGGGGCTGCACCTCCAAGCTGGGCTCCACGATCCCCTAAAATGATTTGGTCTGAAAACTTTTAGTCTAAAAGACAAAGTCCAATCATCCCCCGCCCATCCCCCAAGGCTCCTAGGCACCGAGCGGGGAGAAAGAAAGGAAAGGTAATGAAGGTGGAGAATATCAAAGGTAGCAGGTGGCGGCAGAACTAATCTAGCAGTTCTATGAAAACATGTAGCAGTAACAAAAATATGTAAGACAAATTATGAAATATATAACCTTAACTTATATTAATGCTCATATAAACACATAAGCTAAGGGTCTTCTGCAAGGCTCCTATCGTATAAAAACTCTCATACCAATTTATACGATGGGGTGTCGGTTTTCAAGCAAGCAATATATATCCATAGAATAATAACCTCAGCTTATAAGCACGCTCACGCAAGCTTATAAACTAAGGGGTCGTTTTGCAGGGCCTATTGTATAAAGAGTCTCATACCAATTTATACAATATGTGTCAAGGGTTATATGCAATGGTTATGTTATGTCTTGCAAGTATGCCATGGTATGATCATGCAAGTGCAACACACCCACCTGACTCTGTGCACACAGACCTTTAGTTCCCCTTTCTGGAGCCTAACTGTCACAACCCGCATTTTTCCCAACAATTTAATTATATCAGAGCAAGGGGAAAATACGCGTCGTGATGCCACGCCGTACAGGGGATAACTGCAGACGTTCAGGCAAAACTCCAAACTCTACAATTCTAATAGAAAACATAGATGTTTATGAATAAAATCCAGTTTAAGTTATGATGGTAGCCGTATCCCTCGGCTTAGTGAATCATCTAGTTCACGATTTAAAAATATAAATTCTACGCTTGCGGAAAATACTTATTTAAATTGACTCTCATATCCTACATAAGTATAAATGTCCCCGAGGAACAACTCATACAATGCAAACTCTAGATTTATAATACGGGTAGGAAAGTCTTTACGCTAAATAGAAAATAGTGGCTTAGTTTTGAAGGAGATGATAAGTATACTTTACTAATAGTAGGGTTTTATAGGTCAAAATACCTAACATGCAGTCCTAGCAAGGAATCATCCCAGAGAGCAAGTAATGTAAACCAAACATAAGAAAACCACATCAGCTAGCAAGTGTCAAAAGAAATCAACAATCCTGTGGGCGTCAACAATCTGACACGAACCCACAGTATGAATAGGTCTGAAACTAGGCAAAGAAAACAAAACCACGAACTACCTCGCTGCGGCGAGGGGAAAAAAAACCACAGCCCACCTGCTGCTGCAAGGGCTCCCAAAACCGGCTCCGCTACTTGCTAATGCTCCGATCCTGAGGCATTCCAAAGACAGAACACCTCAGCAAGAGGGTACAAATGGTGGCAAAAAAAATAAGTCAAAATAATTAAAGGTCAAAAGGGGTACCAACCCAAGTCCAAAACCATTGAAGTAAGGTTCATAAATAAAACTCGAGAAATAAATCAGAAGAAAAGAACTCTCGTGAATCATCACGTATAACAAATCATGCAGGATACCCGAAGCAAGGGGATAGCATGATTGAATCATAAGAAAGAATATACCAAAACTTTATTAGTAACCTGTAGTCAACTCTACTCATAAACACGGGCAGGGTGGTCACTTCTCTAGATACACCCCTCACAGATGTTAAAATCCGTCTAACCGCGGGGGAGACTTGCACACTCCACCAATCACCGCAGATGCCCAAAACCCAGTAGAGTCCCATGGGGTACTAATGAAGGAAACAATCTTGCGGTCGGTGGATTTGCCCACTAACTCCCGCAAATTTTAGAAACCCAAAGAAACCACAACACAAATATATCCCGAGGTTTGGCTCATCAGATTCTACTTGACACTTCTAGTTTCAAGACATGGTTGATCAACCCCTATGAACGATCTACAAACCTAGACAAACTCGAATACGCTCAAAACGATAGGTATGATATTTAGAGCCACCATTAAGACACTTCAAGAACAAATAAATATATATAGACAAGATCACGTTCACCATGACAAAATCTTACAACATCGAGTGATCCTCCAAAAAAGGTTAATCGTAACAATAACTTGGAAGAAAAAGTGCAGAAAAATTTTAAAGAACAAAAAGACTAAACCGTTACCATCAAATCGGACAAGGAGAAATGAGGGGAGACCACCACTTGCCTTGATTTTACCGGAAAAGTTCTCCAAATCAGTCCACGTCACAGATCGGGGCAAAGGAGGACGGAGGAAGTTGAAATCTAGACAAAAATGGTCGAAAAGGGGGTTAGGGCTGAAAAACCCTAACGAGAAAACTCAAAGAAAGGGAAAAAATTTACCACGATGGCGTAGCTCTCGATGAGAGCTTTCCAGATCTACGCTCGGTTGAGGATTTCGAGCACCGGAGCTCCGTCGGCGGCCACCGGAAGGTTCACGGAGTATTTTCTCTCTCACGCTCACGCCGCTCTGGTTCGGGAGGAAAAGAATCGGAGAAGATGAAGTTCTGATCAAACCTAAGTCCATATATATATATAAATTATGTACTACTTATAAATTTTTTTGTCTAAATACAAAAAAAACGTGTAATTTATGAGTGGCTACGGGAAAACCGATAATAGAGGTCTAAGATGACATCAAATCGAAAAGTGTCCAACATGAAAGTTGTAGATCTCGTCGAAACGAACAAATTTCATGCTGACCGTTTTTTCGCACGACACCGTTTTGACCCTCAAAACGGTGCCCGAACTCTAACTGTACAGAACCACTCGAGTGGAATGAAGGATACTCGAGTATGAGAGCAAAATACTCGAGAGGAACGAAGGATACTCGTGTATAAGAGCAAAATACTCGAGTGAAATGAAGGATACTCGTGTATAAGAGCAAATACTCGAGTGGAATAAAAAAAAAGGCTTATTTACGAGCAGTTTTGGGAAAATCAAAAATAGAAGCCTAAGATGGCTTCAAATCAAAAAGTGGTCAACATAAAAGTTGTAGCTATCGTCAAGACGAACAAACTTGATGTTTACTATATTTTGATACGACACCTTTTTGACCCCCAAAATGGCGTCCGATCGAAATCTGAAACGGGCTACTCGAGATAACAAAGCGCAATTTCTTGAAATGAAATTTTTTTGAACAAAGGGACACGAGTTCAGAACAGAGGCCCATACACGCACCGAATTAAGCGAACTCACACCATAGGCGAAAACTGGCACTACGATTCTAACGGCGAAGCCAAAACCTAAATCCGACGAGCCATTCCTGAGATAAAAATTTCCAAATACAATGACATAAATACTCAAAACTTCAATCGCGCGCCGAGACTCCAAAAATGCTCGGATTGCGACGAAACTTGACGAGCAAGTTTAAAATTACTCAACCTAAACCTCATAGAAATATTTTCTGATTTCGACAAAAATCCAAGAAATTGGCCGACTCGACCGAACGGACGCGAAAATGCCTTATCGGCGATGCGCCGTCAACCCGGCGTTAAAAGTAACGCCATGACATCAAAAATATGACGATACCAAAACCAAACAAAATCATCGAAAAATCAGGGGCGTTACAGTCACTCCCCCTAAAAAGAAGTTTCGTCCCGAAACTTAATACAAATCCAAAATCTAACAAAAGCGAAGAAATCAAACACAACCTAAAACATATAAACATACCAGAACTAGGCGAAGAGGCGCGGATGAGATTCTCTCATTGCTGATTCCAATTCCCACGTCGCGCTCTCGACATCTTGATTCCTCCAAAGGATCTTAACCATTGGGATGGTCTTTCTTCGCAATACACGCTCTTGAGATTCCAAAACGCGGACAGGCTCTTCCACATACGACAGATTGGGCTGAATTTGGGGCACCGAGCTGAGAATTTGACGATTACTACGAACACACTTCCGCAACTGGCTCACATGGAACACCTCGTGGACACCAGGGAAGTTAACAGGTAAATCCAGTCGATAAGCTGACACTCCGATGCGCTCCAGAATCTGAAAAGGTCCCACATACCGGGGGTCTAACTTGTGGTTCCTTCCAAATCTTTTTACTCCTGGCATCGGAGAAACTTTAAGAAAAACCAAGTCCCCAACGGCAAACTCCAAGTCAACCCTTCGTCGATTAGCATATTTCTCATAACGCTCTTGTGCTACACGAAGCTTCTCTCGAATATGAGTTACAGCACAATTCATCTCCTCAAGGGCTTCCGGACCTAGCAACGGCCTCTCACCAACTTCAGCCCAAAACAAGGGTGTTCTACAACGCCTCCCATATAAGGCCTCAAACGGGGCCATCTGCAGACTCTCTTGATGGCTATTATTGTAAGCAAATTCCATGAGTCTGAGACGCTCATCCCAAGCACCACCATGATCCAAAATATAACATCTAATCATGTCCTCCACGATCTGATTTACTCTTTCTGTTTGTCCATTCGTCTGCGGATGATAGGCGGTTGAATACCTCAAGTCGGTACCCAACCCCTCTTGCAAGCTCTTCCAAAAGCGAGACGTAAATCTGGAGTCCCGATCTGATACAATGCTAACAGGCACTCCATGTAACCTGATGACCTCTTCAACATAAAGCTCAGCTATCTTCTTCATCGAATACCCAATCTTAAACGGAACAAAGTGGGCACACTTTGTCAATCTGTCGACTATCACCCAAACTGAGTCATGCCCACGGGGGGATTTTGGTAGACCGGTGATAAAATCCATCGAAATACTCTCCCATTTCCAACTTGGAATATCAAGCGGTGTCAATTTACCACCAGGCCTTCTATGATCAGCCTTGACACGCTGACACGTTAAACATTCTGATACAAACTTTGCGATATCGCCCTTCATCCCTACCCACCAAACAATTTGCTTTAGATCGTTATACATTTTGGTGGAACCAGGATGATAGGAAACACTGGAACCATGAGCTTCTTTACAAATTTTAGCCCGGATGTCACCCATGTCGGGAATACAGAATCTACCCCGATATTTCAGAGTACCTAGCTCGTCCAAAGAAAAATCAAGTAACTCTCCTTTCTCAGTCCTATTCCAGAGGTGCAACAATTCCGGATCATCCTTTTGGTGCACCCTTGTAAGGGAAATCCAAGAGGGCGCTTCTGTTTCCAAACTAGCAGGCGTAGAACTACTCCCAATCTCGATGTTCATCAACAAGAATTCTTCTACTAAGGACTGTACCGATAGATTAAAAATTTTAGCGGTCTTCCTACTCAAGGCATCAGCTACTACATTAGCCTTTCCTGGATGATAAAGAATTTCTACTTCATAATCCGCCATATATTCTAACCACCGACGCTGGCGCAGATTCAGTTCCTTCTGAGTGAAGACGTACTTCAAACTCTTATGGTCCGTATAGATCTTGCACAGCGCGCCATACAATAAGTGTCGCCACAGCTTCAGCGCATAAATTACGCCAGCAAACTCCAAATCGTGCGTAGGATAGTTTCTCTCGTGAATCTTTAGTTGCCTTGATCCATACGCGATCACCTTACCATCTTGCATTAAAACACAACCGAGTCCGATGTGTGACGCATCAACATACACAGCATACTCGACTCCTTCAGTAGGTAAGGTTAAAATTGGGGCAGTGCACAGTCTCTTCTTCAACTCTTGGAAAGCCTCTTCACACTTATCGCTCCAAATGAATGCAGTATTCTTCTGAGTAAGTCTAGTTAAAGGGGCAGACAACACCGAAAATCCTTCCACGAATCTTCTATAATAGCCAGCGAGGCCTAAGAAGCTCCTAATCTCCTTAGGTGTAGAAGGTCTTTCCCATTCCATCACGGCAGAAATCTTGGTCGGGTCTACAGAAATACCGTCCTTGCTTACAACATGACCCAGAAAGGACACCTGGGGTAGCCAGAACTCACATTTGCTCAGCTTCGCATATAGCTTATGCTCCCTCAAGGTCGACAAAACCAAACGCAAATGCTAAGTATGCTCCTCAACATTGCGGGAATACACCAGGACATCATCTATAAACACAATAACGAATCGGTCCAAGAAATCCTTAAACACCTTATTCATCAAATCCATGAAAGCAGAGGGTGCATTGGTTAAACCGAAGGACATCACCAAAAACTCATAATGTCCATGCCGTGAACGGAATGCGGTTCGGGGAATATCTTCTTCACGAATCCTCAACTGGTGGTAGCCTGAGCGAAGATCGATTTTTGAAAATACAGAGCTACCACGCGTCTGATCGAACAGATCATCGATCCTTGGCAGGGGATATCTATTCTTAACGGTCACCTTATTTAATTCCCTATAATCGATGCAAAGTCTCATCGATCCATCCTTCTTCTTTACAAATAAAACCGGAGCACCCCACAGAGAAGAACTTGGTCTAATAAAACCACACCTCAGCAACTCATCGAGCTGAGTACGCAACTCGTCCAACTCACGGGGAGCCATACGGTACGGTGCTTTGGCGATGGGACGAGTGCCTGGCTCGAGGTCAATCACGAACTCAATCTCCCTCTCAGGAGGAAGCCCTGGAAGACTATCAGGAAAGACGTCTGGAAACTCTCGCACCACCGAGACATCCTCAAGACGTGGTATAACAAAAGCTGTTTCCAGAGCAGAAATAGAAACTAAAAATGCCTCGCAACCAGACGCTATAGCACGTACCGCAGAAATGATAGGGGAAACTCTGTCCTGAAATCCATAGACGCTCATAGGTTGGCCATTGTCCATCCTGAAGTCCAGTCTTTTTGCCTTGCACTGGATGACTGCATCATACTTGGACAGCCAGTCCATGCCCAAAATCACATCAAAATCAGCCAGGTCTAAAATTATCAGATCCGCAAGGGCCAGAAAATTGCCAAGATGAATAGGGCATCTCAGAACTCCTTGATTGGATATCACCGAATCACCGGAGGGAAGCTTGATGTTGAAGGAGTCTCTCAATTGATCAACATCCATGCGATGTTTATCAACAAACCTCATGGCCACAAAGGAATGAGTGGCACCCGAATCGAACAGAATACGCGCCCACCTATTCCGCACCTTAAACTCCCCTAAAACCGTAACATACATAACTAAACGAATGATAGCTAGGGCAACAACGATAAATAATAAGGATAAAATAGACTGGGGCTAACCTGAAATAACTTGCGTAGAGTTTTGAGCTTCCTCGCTGGTCATGACGTTCAGCTTTCCTTTCCCTTTATCTAGGGTTGGTGGTGGAGGCAGAGCTCGAAGCGGGGCAGGCTGCAGTGGGGATTGAGCTTGGGGGCACGAAGATTTCTGGTGTCCCTTCTGCCCGCATTGGAAGCAGGTCCTTTCCTTCATCCAGCACCGACTCACATCATGACCCTTCCTTGTACAGAACGAGCATACAAGCTCTCCCTTGGGTGCACCCTGGATGGCATGCACTTGCTGCTTCTTCAGGGTGGCTGTTCTCTTGAAACATCTTTCGTAAGGGTGGCCAGGACGACCGCAGAAACTACACACTTCCTTACCTTTCTTCTTCGAAGAAGGGCCAGATGCCCTGGAGCTACCATCCTCAACACCCTTCCTTTTCTCTTTCCTCGCCGCAGCACCGCGGTTCTTGGCATTTTCAATCGCTTCTACTTTTAGTGCAGCTTCCACTGCCACAGCATAACTGTCAGCTCCATAAGCGCTTGCCCACTGCTGGACATCACTTCTTAGTCCTCCCAGGAAACGTTTCACTCTTCCCTCCTCCGAAGCTACCAAATCGGGAGCAAATCTACTCAACTTGCTAAACTCAATCTCATATTCGCTCACCGTGAGCTGTCTCTGCTTCAAATGCAGGAAGTTATTCATGAGACGGTCCTGCTCGACCGAGGGCAGAAACTTCTTCAGCAACATTCCCTTAAAAGAGTCCCAGGAACAGCCTTCCTTCAGACTCTTCTTTTCACGAATCCACCAACTCCTTGCTAGGCCTTTTAACTGATAGGCTGCAATCATAACCTTCTGGGCTTCTAGAATCCCGGAATATGAAAACATCTCCTCGATAGAGATGATCCAATCATCCAAAACCATAAAGTCTGCACTTCCGTCATAGGTAGGAGGCCCCAACCGCTGGAAGTGTGAAATAAAATTCATCTCTGGTGGTAGAGTCACCGGGGGCACTAGAGGAGCAGGGGTATCGGGTACCACTCGATCCACAATAGGGTCTTGCACTAAGGGTTGCTGCACAGGGGCGGCAGACAAAAAGGATTCCATTTGCGATTGCATCGCAAGCACTTGCCTTGACAGAGCCTCGTTGCTCTGGCGCAAACTCTCGATCAACGCATCACTCTGCGCTCCTGACGACTCACCCTCCGACTGGGGAGTCGACCTCGTTGTAGGACGCTTAGGCGGCATTTCTAAAAGGCAAACCAACAACCCAATTAACATCCTAGACTACGCCTAGGGCAAACAAATCTAGTTCAGACCATACATGAAAGACACTTGCTAAAGCTGTCACTTGCTCTGGGATTATATGATGATGATATGCCCTACTCAGGATGATATCTTATCATCCTATTGACTCATGTGCCTATGATATGAATGCATGAATCCTTTACTCTTATTTAAAATCATGTGTGTACATATGTCATCAAGTAAATCTTTAGCTTGGCATGTTGTGCTTATGTTATGTTATGCTATGCATGTGGTGCTATGAATTCTATAAAAGGCCCTAATGCATGTTATGAGCGGCGTACACATGCAATGTTATGCATCCCATACTACATAATATTGCATGCAACGAAAAGAAAACGTGCTAATGAGCATTCATGTGGTGAGGTTATGCATCCCATACTACATAACCCTCACATGTTGCCGTCTATGGTGGATCCATATACAAACACATATTATGCATCCCATACTACATAATATGCCCCGTATACTTCTAATCATGCTTATGAGTGTAGTGTTCATGCTTCAGCCAAGACATATTGATGACACATCGGTGTGTGTATGACATGACACTAAACAACTAACACTAACAAGGGAAGGTTGCCCGACCAATTATCAAGCAACCTCCCTCTGATACCAACTGTCACAACCCGCATTTTTCCCAACAATTTAATTATATCAGAGCAAGGGGAAAATACGCGTCGTGATGCCACGCCGTACAGGGGATAACTGCAGACGTTCAGGCAAAACTCCAAACTCTACAATTCTAATAGAAAACATAGATGTTTATGAATAAAATCCAGTTTAAGTTATGATGGTAGCCGTATCCCTCGGCTTAGTGAATCATCTAGTTCACGATTTAAAAATATAAATTCTACGCTTGTGGAAAATACTTATTTAAATTGACTCTCATATCCTACATAAGTATAAATGTCCCCGAGGAACAACTCATACAATGCAAACTCTAGATTTATAATACGGGTAGGAAAGTCTTTACGCTAAATAGAAAATAGTGGCTTAGTTTTGAAGGAGATGATAAGTATACTTTACTAATAGTAGGGTTTTATAGGTCAAAATACCTAACATGCAGTCCTAGCAAGGAATCATCCCAGAGAGCAAGTAATGTAAACCAAACATAAGAAAACCACATCAGCTAGCAAGTGTCAAAAGAAATCAACAATCCTGTGGGCGTCAACAATCTGACACGAACCCACAGTATGAATAGGTCTGAAACTAGGCAAAGAAAACAAAACCACGAACTACCTCGCTGCGGCGAGGGGAAAAAAAACCACAGCCCACCTGCTGCTGCAAGGGCTCCCAAAACCGGCTCCGCTACTTGCTAATGCTCCGATCCTGAGGCATTCCAAAGACAGAACACCTCAGCAAGAGGGTACAAATGGTGGCAAAAAAAATAAGTCAAAATAATTAAAGGTCAAAAGGGGTACCAACCCAAGTCCAAAACCATTGAAGTAAGGTTCATAAATAAAACTCGAGAAATAAATCAGAAGAAAAGAACTCTCGTGAATCATCACGTATAACAAATCATGCAGGATACCCGAAGCAAGGGGATAGCATGATTGAATCATAAGAAAGAATATACCAAAACTTTATTAGTAACCTGTAGTCAACTCTACTCATAAACACGGGCAGGGTGGTCACTTCTCTAGATACACCCCTCACAGATGTTAAAATCCGTCTAACCGCGGGGGAGACTTGCACACTCCACCAATCACCGCAGATGCCCAAAACCCAGTAGAGTCCCATGGGGTACTAATGAAGGAAACAATCTTGCGGTCGGTGGATTTGCCCACTAACTCCCGCAAATTTTAGAAACCCAAAGAAACCACAACACAAATATATCCCGAGGTTTGGCTCATCAGATTCTACTTGACACTTCTAGTTTCAAGACATGGTTGATCAACCCCTATGAACGATCTACAAACCTAGACAAACTCGAATACGCTCAAAACGATAGGTATGATATTTAGAGCCACCATTAAGACACTTCAAGAACAAATAAATATATATAGACAAGATCACGTTCACCATGACAAAATCTTACAACATCGAGTGATCCTCCAAAAAAGGTTAATCGTAACAATAACTTGGAAGAAAAAGTGCAGAAAAATTTTAAAGAACAAAAAGACTAAACCGTTACCATCAAATCGGACAAGGAGAAATGAGGGGAGACCACCACTTGCCTTGATTTTACCGGAAAAGTTCTCCAAATCAGTCCACGTCACAGATCGGGGCAAAGGAGGACGGAGGAAGTTGAAATCTAGACAAAAATGGTCGAAAAGGGGGTTAGGGCTGAAAAACCCTAACGAGAAAACTCAAAGAAAGGGAAAAAATTTACCACGATGGCGTAGCTCTCGATGAGAGCTTTCCAGATCTACGCTCGGTTGAGGATTTCGAGCACCGGAGCTCCGTCGGCGGCCACCGGAAGGTTCACGGAGTATTTTCTCTCTCACGCTCACGCCGCTCTGGTTCGGGAGGAAAAGAATCGGAGAAGATGAAGTTCTGATCAAACCTAAGTCCATATATATATAAAAATTATGTACTACTTATAAATTTTTTTGTCTAAATACAAAAAAAACGTGTAATTTATGAGTGGCTACGGGAAAACCGATAATAGAGGTCTAAGATGACATCAAATCGAAAAGTGTCCAACATGAAAGTTGTAGATCTCGTCGAAACAAACAAATTTCATGCTGACCGTTTTTTCGCACGACACCGTTTTGACCCTCAAAACGGTGCCCGAACTCTAACTGTACAGAACCACTCGAGTGGAATGAAGGATACTCGAGTATGAGAGCAAAATACTCGAGAGGAACGAAGGATACTCGTGTATAAGAGCAAAATACTCGAGTGAAATGAAGGATACTCGTGTATAAGAGCAAATACTCGAGTGGAATCAAAAAAAAGGCTTATTTACGAGCAGTTTTGGGAAAATCAAAAATAGAAGCCTAAGATGACTTCAAATCAAAAAGTGGTCAACATAAAAGTTGTAGCTATCGTCAAGACGAACAAACTTGATGTTTACTATATTTTGATACGACACCGTTTTGACCCCCAAAATGGCGTCCGATCGAAATCTGAAACGGGCTACTCGAGATAACAAAGCGCAATTTCTTGAAATGAAATTTTTTTGAACAAAGGGACACGAGTTCAGAACAGAGGCCCATACACGCACCGAATTAAGCGAAACTCACACCATAGGCGAAAACCGGCGCTACGATTCTAACGGCGAAGCCAAAACCTAAATCCGACGAGCCATTCCTGAGATAAAAATTTCCAAATACAATGACATAAATACTCAAAACTTCAATCGCGCGCCGAGACTCCAAAAATGCTCGGATTGCGACGAAACTTGACGAGCAAGTTTAAAATTACTCAACCTAAACCTCATAGAAATATTTTCTGATTTCGACAAAAATCCAAGAAATTGGCCGACTCGACCGAACGGACGCGAAAATGCCTTATCGGCGATGCGCCGTCAACCCGACGTTAAAAGTAACGCCATGACATCAAAAATATGACGATACCAAAACCAAACAAAATCATCGAAAAATCAGGGGCGTTACACTAACCTCCTAGGATACCTCCGTAGTGGCAAACGGAAGCAATGGGTTGGGTCTCGCCCACCTCTAAATCGGTAATTGCACTACCAGTCGGACCTATCGTACGCCTCGAAGCTAGTGCACTAAGCGGAGCTCCGCGTACTTATTGTTGGATGGTCCACTGGACTTATTTTGGTGAAGTGCTAAACCACACTTGTCGAGTCAACGTATTGGCGTCGGTGCATCAACCCTCCAAAACCAAAGACTCACCACCTTATAATTTTTGCACAAGCAATCTTGATGTATTAACCATCGAGCCAAAGCTCCCCAGACTAACCTGTCCGTCACAACCAACAACTGAGCCAAAGCTCCTCGGACTATCACGTTCGTCACAATTATCTGTCGAGCCATCGGCTCGTCGGGCTAACCTGCCCATCACCAAAACCACCGAGCCTACCGCCCGTGTGACCCAACCTAACTTCTCGAGACACCGGGGTGTGTGAAAGTGGACCCCTAGTTATACTAGTTGCTTTTGAAGTTTATTATTCCTACAGTTTAGGTTAGCCCAGGACTGCCCAAGGCATTCCCCGTGAAGGGCTCTCGAGGGCATTAGGAACTACGATGGACTGAAGCCCAAAGCTCTCTTTCACATGGCACTTATTATTATTTTTTAATACCTGATTCCCGATCCCTTTTAATATTACTCTAGATCTATCCCTAGTGTGTTTTGATCCTCTCTCTCTCTATAAGAAAGACGATCTTTCGTCGATCCTGATCACCCCTTAATCCTAGTCAACCCAGCATTTTCCTCATCATAACTTTGAATGATGAACTCAATCTCATCTTACCCAAACTAGCAAACCATTAACCCCAACCCATATGCCCAGTTTAAAAGCTATCACATTTTCTGTCGTTTTACTCTATGCAGACCAACCTATACCATATGTTGTACATTATAGGAGGTACTCCAAATTTTCATCCACAAGCCTTAAAATATTTAATGGGGGCCAATCATAACATGATTAGCCTAACTCCAGAAACTAATAATTTTCCTAATTAAATTGGTATTTAATTAATTTTTCCCAAAGTTAGGCCATGGGTAATTTGAACATAAAGTATAATATTTTCTGGAGTAATGGCCACCCAAAAATTATGAACACTGGATAACAGAGGAATAATAGTAAATACCAAATTTCATGATTTTCCAAAATTGATTTTGCCTCTAATTAATTAATCTAATAATAATTCATTAATTATGGGCAAAGAAGAAGGTACTAAAGTTAATCTTTAGAAAATTATAGAAAAATTACTAAATTTCAAGAATGACCAGAAAGGGCCTCTTACCAAAAATCATATTTTATCAAGATTACTAAGTACCAAAATAAATTCAATTACTTTTACTTAGAAAACAGTACCTTGTGAAACAACCCCTATAGATAGACTTCCAAAACTTCCATAAAAAGTCAAAGAGCTTTATAATGTCAATAAAGGTCTTCTTACTAAATTTCATAAGTTTCAATTTAGTGGTTTGTTCATAAGAAATTTCTAAGTAGAAGGTGCAACTTGATGGGTTGGGAATGAAGTACCACATTTAATGGTCTAAAATTCATAATAAAAATCTCTTCGGCTTATTATAGTCTTAAAACATAGCTTGACCAAATATCATCCAAACCCAAGGTTAGGAAGTCACATAATGAAATTCTTCAAGACAACTCATCTTAGTGCACTTTTCAAAGGAACCCACTTGTAAACTCATCCAAACATTATGTAGTATATTTCAGTGGTTAATAAGATTAACAAAATGACCTCTACAAAAATTTCATGCAGTTCCAAAGTAATATGAGCCACCAGACATTCCCTAAGGTGTATGGACCCAAAAACTTACCCAGTGGTTTAAGTGGTGTGCATGTGTCCAAATCCCAGCATATCCCTCCCTAGGGCTTTTCACAACCCTAAGATCACAAGGACTAAACACCAAGTCCATACAAGAGCATTTCACCACATGCCCTTCACAAATCCCCAAAGTCGAACCTTAGGGTTTGAACTTGGGTCCTAGAGAAAATCTACCCCAATCCACCAAAAATTCTATGTGAGGGTGTATAACATCATATCATATCAGTGTCCCAAGTTTCATCCTCTGTTGAGGTGATTTGTCCACTTAAACTCACAAGGAATACTTTGACCTAAATACCCCCCCCCCTTTAGGCCAAAGCTAGGGTATACAAAAATTCAACACATATCATCTATAAATGAGATGAAATTTTATCCAGAGTCTTATGATGACCCCAAGGCCCACTAACCAAAATTTGGGAGGGTTTGGAGGTCATTAGGTCCCCTAATTAAATTACCCTAGGATTATTTAATAATTTCTAAAACTATAGAAAAAGTATCTCCAAAAATTCCCATTTTTGGAAATGACCTAGGTATTGGTAAGATTGACTCCCTGTCCAAATTTCAGATCTTTTGGACATGTGGTTAAGTGGGGGCACACATTTAAATTTCTGACTAACCCTAGGTATAGCCCCCACCAAATTGAGTGCTGAGGTCTAACGTGAGCTCCAAACTGACTCAAATAAATTTTAAAATTAACTAGACATCCACACAAAAAAACTGCACGTTGACCACTTTCTCTGTACAAGCATAAGTATTTTTAATAAATAAAAACATTAATAGCATTTTATGCAACAGAAATCATATAAAATGAAATATTTAACCTAAGATTAAAAATTAAGGCAACACGAATCTTGGCGCAAAAGGGACGGCATCTGGTTGTCTTCAATATCCAGCCGACGGCCAGGATTCTCCCGACCTAGAGCTTATTCCATCCCAATTTCCCGCCACCCGGCCACCTCCCTGGTCGGCATCACCGCCACCGCCTTCGTTGAAGTAGGGGCTATCGCCGGCCGGCAGCACGACCGTCGGAGGGGCGATTTCTGGCGATCCCAACACTTGAGTTTTTCCCGAAAGACCAGGAAATCGAAGGCTTTGATCGGGCTCAATTGTGCCCGATTCTCATCCCAAATGAATCCTAGGATCTACCCATAGGAGAAGGAGCAAGGGAGGACCTGAATTGCGGCCTGAGAGAGGGTGACGTGCCTCCTTGCCATTTCCGGCCGCCAATTTGGGTTTTTATGCAACCTCCACAGCAACAGCAAGGTTGAGATTGGAATGGGGGAAATGCCTGCTCTTGTCCTGGTGAAGGTTCTTGAAGAAGGAATTGGGGAGAGGAGGCTTGTAAATTCCCAATTCATCAAAGCACCATTAATGACCGTTTAACCTAATTTTCAGTTTCAGCCAAATTGAGTGGGCTGAGCCACCCCACTGGCCGGCCACCTCCTGGAAACTCTTCCCCTGCCTCTGAGTAAAAGCCCCATCAAAGTGAGAGGTTATGAAACCTCCATAACCAAGATGACCATTATGCCCCCATTTTCTCTCTCCTCTAAAGTGGGGTAACCTCCTCCCTCTCTCTCCTAGTCATCACTCTATGAATTTGGTGGGCCCAAAATGTGTCTCTCCCCTACTTAGACTAATGGGCCACACCACTTGGGCTTGGCCCACTTGAATTGGGGTAGGTTAACCTAAGTTGACTACTTTGACCCATGGGTTGACTTTGGTCAACTTGACTATTTGGGTTGACCCCAAGGGGTCCTTGGTGACCCCTTGGCTTCTCTTAAGGTCTAGGAAGGGTTGTTTAGGGTTGACTTGGAACCTTGGAGGTCACTTGCCCCTTAGTTAGGGCACCTTGACCATTTTACGGCTAGGGTAGACTTGGGTCAACATGGACTCTAAGGTTTACCCCAATGGACTTTTGGTGACCCATTGACTTCACCATAGGTGTAGGAAGACATAGGTGGGTTTGGTTGGGCACATTAGGGGCAAATTGCCCTTAGTTAGGTCACCTTGCCCAATTTAGGACTAGGATGATCCTAGGTCAACTTGGCCACCCTGGATTGACTCCAATACACCCTTAGGGCTCTAATGGACCTTCCAATAGGGTTGTGAGGTTGTGGTTGGGCATTGGAGTCATGGTTAATCCCCATGATCATCCTAAACTAGTGTTTAAAACCTACTATTTGTAGGCCATAGTGATCTCACCTATATTCCTAGGTCAACTCGGTCTTCATGGGCTTCCTAGGGTTTTGTCATGACCTAGTCATGAAAAAACCATTCCTAGGGGTCTAATTGTTTGAGGGATATTACAAATCCCAATACATAAACAAAAAAATTTCATCCTCAAAATTTAAGTTAGGCCTATGGGGTTTCAAGTATGAGAAATAAAATGAAACATCCCGAGAGGTTGTAAGGAATACCTGACTGAAAAGCTCTGGGTACTTTTGTTGCATCAAATCCTATGGCTCCTATGTATGCTCCTCATGCCCATGATTCCTCCACAAGACCTTGACCAATGGGACCTTCTTGCGTCGCAAGACCAATATCCCAGTATTGTCTATCCGGATCGGCTCCAGGTGCTCTGATCGATCAAAAGATCTAGGCCCATCTGTAGTCGTAATCTGCTGATGTGGCCGAAGTAGAGCTCTCCTCAGGGAGGAGACGTGAAAGAAGTCGTGCAAACCCGCTAGCTCTTGTGGAAGCTCTAGTCTTATGGCAAGGGGTCGATCCGTTCCAGGATCCTGTAAGGCCCCATGTATCTCTGACTGAGCTTCTTCCGACCACGCACCCGCGAGACTCCATGCATCAGTCAGATTTTCAAGAATACCCGGTCTCCTACCTGAAACTCTACCTGACGATGTCAACCATCGTAATACTTAGCCTGCCTGCTCTGGGCCTCCAATATCCTATCTCGTATCAATTGAACCTAAGCATCTATATCCTCGCAAAATCCGAGCCTAATTCCTTCAGATCCTCATCATGTATCCAAGACAAAGGAGTCCTGCATCTCCGTCTGTATAAAGCCTCATAAGGGGATATGCCGATGCTGGACTGGTGGCTGTTGTTGTACGAGAACTCGATCAGCGGTAGCTGCCTCTCCCACGGCTCTTCGCGGTCCAGTATACACAGACGCAGTAAATCCTCGAGGGTCTGATTGGTGCGTTTGTCTGTCCATCTATCTAAGGGTGTAAGGAGGTACTAAAAGTCATCTGTGACCCCAAATAAGCCTGAACCGCCCTCCATTCCTTAGACATGAATCGTCCATCACGATCAGATACTATCGTCCTCAGCACTCCATGATATCGAACGAACTGCTCCACAAACTTCTGTACCAAGTCACCCACCGGAGTGTCCTTCCTGATCGGTAGAAACCTGGCCACTTTTGTCAATCGTTCGACGATCACCCATATCGAGTCATTCCCCGCATGTGATTGAGGAATACCATGTATGAAATCCATGGCGATGTAGTTGAACTCACACTCTGGCACCGGAAGTGGCTGCAATAATCCGGCCGGGTTCCTATACTCCGCTTTCACCAACTGACAAGCCTCATAGTGGGTCATAAACTAGGTCACATCCCTCTTCATGACCGACCAGTACATTTGTTGGAACACCCTATTACTAATTTGGGCAAGGATCACTATGTATTTAGGATATCTGTTTGACCTAGTTGTATAGTTGAAAAGGCCAAGTTAGAATGTGTCTAGGGCTTAGAACATAGGTTTGAAGCTGCCCCCAGGACCATTCAAGATCAGGAATCAAAGCTGAGACAAATGTTAAAAATAGTCGAGCTCAGGTCGACTATCGTCGAGCTTCAGTCTGACGATCGTCGAGCTTGGATCAGCGCCCGGCCTTTAGCTATTTCTTTGTCGTCAAGCTTAGATAGACGCTCTGTTGCTGAGCTTAGATCGATGATTTGTCGACAAGCTTAGATCGACGCTCTGTAGCTGAGCTTAGATTGACGCTTTGTCGTCAAGCTTAGATCGACGCTTTGTCATCAAGCTTAGATCGACGCTTTATCGTCAAGCTTAGATCGACGCTCTGTTGCTGAGCTTAGATCGACGCTTTGTCATCAAGCTTAGATCGACGCTTTGTCATCAAGCTTAGATCGACGCTCTGTTGTTGATCTTAGATCGACGCTTTGTCGTCAAGCTTAGATCGACGCTTTGTCATCAAGCTTAGATCGACGCTCTGTTGCTGAGCTTAGATCGACGCTTTGTCATCAAGCTCAAGATCGACTATTTCTGATTTAGTAAGGTCGACGATGTCTGCCTCAGCCAGGACGACGTTTTCTGGTGAGCTCAGGTCGATGTTTTTTCCCTGAGTTCAGATCGACGTTTTCTGTTGAAGCTAAGGTCGACGATTTATGTCCAAATCAGGTCGACGCTTTCTGTCTGTTTCTTATCTCCATTTTCTCCGAGCTCAGATCGACTATTTCTGTTCCAGTTCAATTTCATTAACTCTGAGCTCTGGTCGACGATAGTCAATCTCAGATCGACTATTTCTTGATGAGGTCGACGTTTTCTGCTTTCAAGTCAATATCAGTTATGGAATTATTTCAAATTCTTTCAGAGTTAATTGCTGTATTAATGGCAAAAGATTTCCTAGCCGTTTCAAGCTATCTGATGCAAATGTCAAGGAAGGTAAAAATGGAATATTGCTAATGGACTTTCCCTAGAGACAAATGATGTTTTTGGAAATCATTCAAGACTGTTTATTCGGCCATTCAAGTCAAGAATTCATTATTATTCTCTCAGTTCTCTTGGAGATCTATTGAGCTGAAGAAAAGAGAGACACAAGAAGATAGATCTTACAACACCAACACCAAGAGACACAAGAATTGCATTACTGAAGAAGAACAACAAAAATTCTCTAATCAAGTTTTCATCTTCTGTGACTAAAAGATCTGCTTCAAGTGCTAAAAAGGCTTCATCATTCAAGTCTCCAGACAACTCACTTTTCAGCCTTGCTGAAATCATCATTTGCTGGAGAAGTCTCATTGAAGGCCTATCAACCTGTGCAAAGCTTCTACTCCTGAGCCTACTGCTAATCTCAGGGGGAGCTTTGACATCTTCATCAAATCCTCTTGTGCTTCTCTCATTTGATTGAGAACAGAGAAGACACCTTCAACTCCTTTTTATTTTACTGTTGTAAAAGGGTTATCAAGACTCCCTTCAAAAGTTTTGAGTGTGGTTCTGAGAGCCTTGTCAAAACTCAGTGGTGGCAAGACACCTGATCAAAAAATCTAGTTTTGGTATTTGAGCACCTTATCAAAAGCTCTTTGGTGTCAGGACACCTGATCAACTCTCCTGAGTGGATTCCTACCAAGGGTGGTAGAAGAGTGGACGTACCCAAGTTGTTGGGGAACCACTATAGCTCCTTGTGTCGTCTGCTTTGCTGTGTGGTTATCTTTGCTTTGTGCTATGTGTTTCTTTAATTTTTATTTTATCTTTGTTTCATAGCAAGCACATGTACACTTAAATATAAATTAAATCTTAATCTGCCATATTTCTTTTAAACTGAAAATTATTTTAAAATACTCTATTCACCCCCCCTCTAGAGTGAAGGTAGATCTCTCTTCCGCACTTTCAATTAGTATCAGAGGGAGGTTGGTTGTCTAACAACTAAATCTTCACTAGATTGGTTGTACAGGCTAACACCTGAACCAAAAGATCTCTGAAAAAGATCAACCTTCTATAAAGGCTTGTTATTAGTTGTATTATATTTATTTTTATATAAAACCATGGCATAGAATAAAGACTATGCTAACACCAGACCACCAGTGTGCAATCTTTCAAAGTTTGCACTCTGGAAGGCAAGGATTAAATTATACATGAATTCTATTGACGAAGATATTTTTAATTCTGTTTTGACAGTGTGCCCAACTCCACCAGCAAGCTCAAGTACAAATGCTGTTCCACCTCCTTCTAGAACAGATGCAGATATAAAGAAGTGGAAGACTGCAGATGCCAAGGCTATGAACATCTTAGCCCAGACAATGTCTGATGAGATTTTTTAGAAGGTAGCTAAATGCAATTCAGCTAAGGAAATTTGGGACAAACTTTCAGATATTGTCTCAGGATCTGCTGACGAAAGAAAAGACAGAAGATCTCACCTCATAACCCAATATGAGAATTTTAAGAAAGGAGAGACTGAGTCAGTAGCAGATATGTACAACAGATTGAGTCTGATTGTCAATGAGTTAAAGACCTTGGATAAAGACATCTCATTAACTGAGCTTAATGACAAGATCCTAATGTGCTTCCCCAGCACTTGGGATTCAAGAATCTGGCCAATTAAAGATGCCAGAAGTCTAAGTGAAATTACTACTGAAGCTCTCCTAGGCAAGCTCAAATCTTATGTGCTGCTCATCAGAAACAGAGAAGAAGAACAGAAGGCTGCCTCACCAGCCATAAAGAAAGAGAAGTCAATAGCTTTCAAAGCTATTGAGGACCTGCCTGAAGAAAAGCTCACAGTCAATGAGGAATTGGTCAGTCTATTGGCCAAAAGATTCTACAAACTGGCAAGAAAAGACTTCAGAAAAAGGCCATACAAAGGACATGATAAGCCAAGGTATGATAAGACAAATAACAACAAAGAAATTATTTGCTTTGGTTGCAGGAAACCAGGCCACATTGTGCCTGATTGTCCAGAAAACAAGAATAAGGACAAGAAGGATAGAAGAGAAAGAAGAAGAGAGAAAGATTACAAGAAGAACAGCTAAGACAAAGACTCCTCCAGCAAGAACAAGAATACAAGGAAGTGTTTTGTTGCTGAGACATGGAGTGAAATAGAAGAGGATTCTGAAACTTCATCCAGCTCCAGTGATGATGAAGATGATGCTGATGAAAAAGAATTTTGCATGATGGCTATCAATGCCTCACAGCAAAACTCTAATGCTGAATCAGAATCAGATTCAGAAATTCAACCAGAAGAAGATCAGGTAATCAGCTCTTTTGATTTTACTTCTGAGGACTTTATAATTGAATTTAATACACTGTGCTTAGATCTGCTAAAATCTGTGAAAGAGATAATCTCTCTCAGAAATCAATTATCTGAATATAGTGTCCTAAACTCAAATAACCTGAAACTCTCTGAGGAGTTGGAATGTTGTAGGGAGGAGATAGCTTCACTAAAAAGTGAACTGTCAAAAGCCAAAAAGTTTGAAGAATCCCTCAATGGGAGAAGTATCAGACTGATGGACATCACAAGCATAGTGAACTCTAGACTTAATAATACACTGGGCTTGGGTACTTCATCCAGCCAACCTACAATATTAACAACTCCAATCAAATTTGTCTCTGACAAAGGGAAGGGAGTAGTAGAGGTAGCTAGGAAGAATGCTGATCTGCCAAAGAAAATCATGGTTCAGCAGAAAGCGTCGAGCAGAGGTCGACGATCTTCGAACAGAGCTCGACGACATAAGGCTGAAACGTCAAACTCAGCTCAACGCTTTCTGGACTCTGAAGTTCAGCACTGGCGATCTTCGAACGGAGCTCGACGATCCTACCCAGGAACGTCGACCTCAGCTCGAAGATCTCTGAACGGAGCTCAGAGCCGTGAACATGCTTTCAGAAGCAAATCTAAATTAAATCCTAGAAGTCCTGCATCCCAATATTTCAACCCTTATACTGAATGGATAGTATCTCCTAGGAGATATCATCCTGAGGGTTATAAGAGTCAACCTGGGATGTCTTTTATTTCAGATTTTAAAGGCTATCAACCTAGGCCCAAGGTAAACTGGGTCAAAAACAAATAAAATGTTTATGTGCAGATGAAGACCTATCTAGTATCTAACCAACAATGGTATCTGGATAGTGGGTGCTCAAAGCACATGACAGGGAACAAGGAGAACCTATCATCCTTCATAACCAAACTTGGACCCAAAGTGTTTTTTGGTGATTCAAATTTTGGCCAAACCAAAGGATATGGTGCTGTTCAGATAGGCTCAGTCACTTTCAAGAAAGTGGCATATGTTGAAGGACTGAAGCACAACCTGATAAGCATCAGTCAGCTATGTGATGAAGGATATAAAGTGACCTTCAACAAATCCCTGTGCAAGATCAAGTCAGAAAATAACACAACTGTGTTAACAGGTAAAAGGAAAGGTAACATCTATCTAGTAAATTTTCTTTCAGCCCATACAGACATTTGTTTATCAATTCAGTATGCAAGCCAAATGATTTATGGCATAAAAGATTGGGACATTTAAACCTTAGAACCATTGCTAGGCTCTCCAAGGACAACCTTGTTAGAGGACTACCTTCTGGCCCCTACAAGAAGGAAGGACTCTGCAG
This sequence comes from Platanthera zijinensis, assembly GCA_039513925.1. Taxonomy (NCBI): domain Eukaryota; kingdom Viridiplantae; phylum Streptophyta; class Magnoliopsida; order Asparagales; family Orchidaceae; genus Platanthera; species Platanthera zijinensis. Next base: position 130,074,267 of record CM077083.1, read on the forward strand.
GGCTTGTCAATTAGGCAAGCAAACTAAAAATAGCTTTAAGTCACTTAATAAGAGTGATTCACCTAGGATTTTGTATCGGTTACACATGGACCTTTTTGGACCCATTACAGTACAAAGCTTAGGAGGGAAATCTTATGCTTTAGTGATTGTAGATGACTTCTCTAGATTCACTTGGGTATTCTTTCTGAGGAAGAAGTCTGATAACTTTAAGTGTTTGATAGAGTTTCTCAAATGCATACAGATTGAGTTCAACACTCACATTGCCCTGATCAGAAGTGATCATGGGATAGAGTTTGATTCTCTTCTTATGCAAGAGTTCTGTCAAAGTGAAGGGATCAGGCACACTTTCTCAGCTTCTAGAACTCCTCAACAAAATGGGGTAGCTGAAAGGAAAAATAGAACCCTAATTGAATCTGCTACTATATTGTTGACAGATGCTCACCTACCTCTATCCTTTTGGGCTGAGGCAGTGAACACCTCCAACTATGTGTTGAATAGAAGTTTAATACATAAACTGAAGGGTAAGACTCCCTATGAATTGCTCAAAGGGAAGAAACCTAAAGTAGATTATTTTAAAAATTTTGGCTGTACTTGTTATATTCATAATAATGACAAGAAGTATTTAGCAAAATTCCAAGCTAAAGCTGATGAAGGAGTGTTTCTGAGATACTCCATGATCAGCAAGGCTTATAGGGTGTATAATAAATCTTCTTGTAAAATTGAAGAATCTATTCATGTTACTTTTGATGAGACTAACATGTGTTATAAGGAGAAGTCTACTTCTACCATAGAACCTCTGCAGGTACACTCTATTTCAGAAAGTATGGACAGATTACAGGTTAAAGAAGAGGATACAGCAATTCAACCTATTCAGTAAAAGAATGAGAGCAGTGATGATGAAGAAGAAGTTCAACCTCTTGAAGAAAATCATCCTAAAGAGCCAGTTGTTATTCCACAAGAGGAAACAACAACACAAGTTGGTGAACAATCAACATCCCCTGTTGATCTAGTAATAACAAGAGATCATCCAATCTCCCAAGTGATTGGAGACATCTCAACTGGTGTGCAAACCCGAAATCAGGTCAACCAGTACCTGATGCACACTTGTTTTCTATCTCAAGTTGAGCCTCAATCCATTCAAGATGCAGAGCAAGATCCACACTGGATCATTGCAATGCAAGAGGAGTTGCATCAATTTGAAAGGAATAAAGTTTGGGAACTAGTGCCTAAGCCAAAGGATCACTCCATTGTTGGAACAAAGTGGGTGTTCAGAAATAAGCTGGATGATCAAGGAGTTATTGTCAGAAACAAGGCAAGGCTAGTTGCTCAAGGCTACTCTCAACAAGAAGGAATAGACTATGACCAGACCTTTGCACCAGTTGCAAGGTTAGAGGCCATTAGAATATTCCTAGCTTATGCTGCTCACAAGGGATTCAAGGTCTACTAGATGGATGTGAAGAGTGCATTTCTCAATGGAGACATCAAAGAGGAAGTCTATGTTAGACAACCTCCAGGTTTTATCTCTCTAACTCATCCTGATCATGTTTTCAAATTGCATAAAGCATTATATGGTCTCAAGCAAGCTCCTAGAGCATGGTATGAGACCCTAGCATGCTTTCTTCTAGAAAATGATTTTATAAGGGGTAGAGTAGACCAAACTCTTTTTATTAGAATCCATAAGTCCCATACCCTACTAGTACAAATTTATGTAGATGATATCATATTTGGATCTACTGATTCAAATTTATACAGAAGGTTTTCCAACCTGATGCATTCCAAATTTGAAATGAGTAGCATGGGTGAGCTCTCCTTCTTCTTAGGATTGCAAGTAAAATAACATGCTGAAGGCATATTTATTTCCCAAACCAAGTATGCTAAAGAATTGGTTAAGAAATTTGGTATGTCTGAGGCATCTTGTATGAAAACACTCATGCCTACCAATGCTGTATTGGATGTTGATGAGCATGGCAAACATGTTGATCAGACAACATATAGAGCAATGATTAGCTCTCTATTGTACCTTACAGCTAGTAGACCAGATATAATGTTTGCTACATGCATATGTGCTAGATTCCAAGTAAGCCCTAGAGATTCACACCTAACTCTAGTTAAAAGGATTCTTAGATATGTAAAAAGTTGTCCAAATCTAGGACTCTAGTATCCAAAAGACTCAGGATTTGAACTAACTGGATTTTCAGATGCTGATTATGCTGGATGCAGGGTAGACAGGAAAAGCACTAGTGGAACTTGTCAGTTACTTGGTGACAGACTTGTCTCCTGGTTTTGTAAGAAGCAAACATCTGTGTCAACTTCAACTGCTGAAGCTGAATATATGGCTGCAGGCAGTTGCTGTTCACAAATATTGTGGATACAAAATCAGCTCATAGGCTATGGCTACAACTTAGAGAAGTCTAAATTTTTTTGTGATAATACTAGTGCTATCTCTATAGCACAAAATCCAGTCCTCCATAGTAGGACAAAACATATAAAGATTAGGCATTACTTTTTAAGGGATAATGTAGAGAAAAATAAAATTGAACTTCAATATATCCCAACTGATTTGCAAAGGGGAGATATTTTCACCAAACCATTGGATGAGAAGAAGCATACCTTCTTCCTAAATCAGTTAGGAATGCTAGATGGAGGAAGTTTAAATTAAATCCCAAGATTTCAAAAGCTAAAAACAGACCAAGACTAGGCTAAAAAATATTATATTTTCTAGTGTCTATAATATATATTTTGTCTCTGAACTAAGATCGACGTTTTCTCAGAAAACGTCGAACAGAGATCGACGTTTTTCTCAAAAGCGTCGACCGGAGATTGACGTTCTACAAAAACATCGATCGAAGTTCAGCTTCCTTAGTTAGCACTAGTTTCTTCCTTCTGACTAGTCGCCGTCGAGCTGAGCTCGACGCTATTTAATAGCGTTGAATGGAGTTTGACGCAGTTAAAGACTCTTCAGTTTTCCCTATTAGCCTCGGACGTCGAACGGAGATCGATGCTTTTCCCTAAAGCGTCGATCGGAGTTCAACGTTGTCCAAAAATGTTGACCGAAGTTCATCGCTTTCAGATAGCGCGTCTATCTATCTTCTGATTAGTCGTCGTCGAGCTGAGCTCGACGCTATTTAATAGCGTTGAACGGAGTTCAACGTCATTAAAGACTCTTCAGTTTCCCCGTCAGCCGAAAACTTCGAACGGAGTTTGACGGTTTTTCCTTTTCCGTGTCAAACCCTAATATAAAATCATTTTTCGGCTGACCGTTCGTCGCTTTCGCCTTCATTCTCTCTGCAAATTTTCTTCTTCCCTCCAAAACTCTCTACACTTGGTCTTGTTTGTTGAACTTTTGCAGGTATAGATGGCAGCGACAGTCACTATTCTCTCCAAAATGAAGTTCGATACAGGATTTGACATCGACATGGACTCTTTCGACGGCAGCGATCAGCGCTTCAAGGACATTCTGAATCTTTGTCGCGACCAGCAGCTAGTGCGGTTGATGTCAACCAGAATTAAGATTGTAGCAAATGAGATTAAAGAATGGGTATTTTCAGCAACAGTTGAGAATGAGACTACTATTATCGGAACAATCAGCGGAACGAAGGTACCGCTATCCCCAAATCTCCTGACGGAAGTGTTCGCTCTCAGTTCTGGAAATGATTCCTTCGCTTTGTCTGGAGAGGAAGTTAAATCGTTGTTAGAACGAATGGGTTATTCTGTCGCGAACCCTAACAGGTTATTGAAGAAGGATTTGGCTATTGAGTTTCAATTTCTCGCCGACATTACGGGAAAAGTGCTTTTGGCAAAGCACTCGGCGCATGATACAATCACGCAGTATCAGTTGAATTTGATGGGTGCAATTGTTGACAGAAAGAAAGTGGATTGGGGAACAATCGTTTTTAACTCAATCAAGAAGAAGATTAGCAAGTCTTCTGTGAATTTTGGAAGGATTTTAGGAGTATTTCTGCACTCCAGGTGCCCAGAATTGCTGATTTCTACTGGGATGCACATAAATGCTTCAAAGAGGCTATCCTGTGCCCTATTCAGCAAGTGGGACAGGCAGATCCTCAAACCCAACAGGGCTGCTGCTGTAACAATTGCTTCAGGCACAAGGTCTTTATCAGTCTCTTCCCCTGCAGCATCTCTTGAGGGATTGCCTGCCTCCTCTTCTACTCCTATTTCTCCTCCTCCCCTTGTCTCTTCCTTGCTTTCCTCTTCTCCCATTCAGCCTGTCATCTCCTCCCCCATCACCACTTCATTACCTTCTTCATCTTCTCCAGCCACCATTTCAGAATCATTCCACCCTCTTTTCTATTATCCATCAATTGACTCTTCCATTTTGGATGATTCCTTCATGGATGATTCTCCCTCCTCCTCTCTTGATCCTCCATCCTCCTCCTCTTACCAACAATTGTTGTATGACATTTTGGATCAACCCTCTTTCTTACCATCCACCTCCATTCCTATACCATCCATATCCACCATCCCTATATCCCAGCCATCCATCCCTCCTTTCTCACCTTCAAGTCATGTAGCCACTTCTTCAGTCCCAGCCACCTCTTCATTCACCTCTACTCATGTCTCTCTTGAGCAAGTGGATCTCCCGAGTCTGGCCGATAGGCTATATGAGCTACTGGCTCCCAAGCTAGTGGCTTTACTGGAGACCTCCTTGGCTCCACTCCAGAAGTCCATTCAGAAGCTATCCTCCAGACTCTCCGCTCTCTCTTCTCCGCAGGCCAATCCTTCATTTAGGTGCCTTGATCCAGCTCCGTCTGCATCAAGCCAGGGGAGATGCCTTATGAAGCTATTGAAGCTGCTGCTGCTCCTCTAGCTATATTGCCTGCTGCTGATACTGCTGCTCCAGTGCTGTTATTTACGGTGGACCTCAAGTCACTGCTGAGTAGTTTTGATTCTATCTACCATCAAATTGCACCAGTTCCTGTTCAGAAAGCTGAAGATTTTACTAAGGCCATTGTGCCTCTTTCAATGTGTGATCCCAGTATAATTGAATCTTATGTCAATTCTCTTAAAGCTGTGGATGTTGGTTCTGTTTGTGCTGCTGCTGCTGATGATGAAGTTATGACTGTTGTTTTGTCTGCTTAGATTTCTGCTGCTGATGATATGATTGTTGATGTTTCTGCTCCTGCTGATACTGTTTGTTCTGCTGCTGTACCTTCTCCTCCTGCTCCTGCTGTCTCTGAAAAGCTCAAAGTTCAAGAAGATTATATCAGAAGGATCGACGATCTATATGATCAACCTCAAAGTTTTGAAAGCGATCAGTTCCAAACAGAATCTGATGACTCTTATGGTACTATTGTAAGGAAAAGAAAAGCAAGAAGCAAAGCTCTGAAAAGAGTTCGTCTCGAAAAAGCCAAGAATTCAAATGATGTACCCTACTATATATTGCATGATTGCCAAATTACTGAGCCGTGGATGTAATACTCCAAAAATCAATTGAAGGCAATGAAGAAAAAGAGAAAATTTGACAGGTATGAGAAAGGCTCCTCTAAGTTTCAGCCTCCTCCTCCTCCTCCTCCAGATTCTCGATCAGGTGGAGGCTCAGCTTCTCTACCTTCGGCTCCAAAGCAAAGCCCTTCTCAACCATCTCAAAGATATCCTCCCAGAGGGCATTATCAAAGAGGCAATCAGTCCAGAAGAGGACAGTATAGAGGTAATCAAAGAGACTACAGAACTCAAAGGGAAGGACAAAGGCAACCTGACACATCTCAAGGTCCTTACCCATATAAGTTCAGAGAAATTGTTGAATCAAGAACTGCTGCTGCTCCTCAAACCATTAACAGATATGAAGCTCCTATTCCTTTTGAGGATCCTGAAAATAATCCTAATTCCTGGACTGCCAGGATGAAAGAACTTGTTGCCTTGGACCAGCTGAAGAAGGCAAGAGAGAAAGGCAAGGCCACCTCAAACATCTCCACTCTGTCCGAGCAAAGAAAAGCAGAGTTGGAAAGGTATTCTTCAAGGAAATTCTTTGATCCTGTAGATTATTTGAAGCTGCATCCTGAGGCTGTGGTTCCCAGAGCAAAAGCTCAAACCTCCTTAGGTGCAGAAGATGACAGGAGATCAAAGAAGGAATCCCTTAATCCCAACAGGGAAATTCTGTTCAAGAAAGGAAGTAAAAAGGAATGATTTTTGTATGCAGATGGCTCATTCATTTCTTAAATATCTTGCTGAGGTTCTATCAGATTGCTGCTATGTTGTTTGTTGCTTTAATTTTTGTTGCTTGATTGCATTTGTTGTTGTATTTTATTCTAAGTCCTGTAAATAGTAATCCTAACCCAAATAGGGGGAGATTGTTGGAACACCCTATTACTAATTTGGGCAAGGATCACTATGTATTTAGGATATCTGTTTGACCTAGTTGTATAGTTGAAAAGGTCAAGTTAGAATGTGTCTTGGGCTTAGAACTTAGGTTTGAAGCTGCCCCCAGGACCATTCAAGATCAGGAATCAAAGCTGAGACAAATGTTAAAAATAATCGAGCTCAGGTCGACTCTCGTCGAGCTTCAGTCTGACGATCGTCGAGCTTGGATCAGCGCCCGGCCTTCAGTTATTTCTTTGTCGTCAAGCTTAGATCGACGCTCTGTTGCTGAGCTTAGATCGACGCTTTGTCGTCAAGATTAGATCGACGCTCTGTAGCTGAGCTTAGATCGATGCTTTGTCGTCAAGCTTAGATCGACGCTTTGTCGTCAAGCTTAGATCAACGCTCTATCGTCAAGCTTAGATCGACGCTCTGTTACTGAGCTTAGATCGACGCTTTGTCGTCAAGCTTAGATCGACGCTCTGTTGCTGAGCTTAGATCGACGCTTTGTCGTCAAGCTTAGATCGACGCTTTGTCGTCAAGCTTAGATCGACGCTCTATTGCTGAGCTTAGATCGACGCTTTGTCGTCAAGCTCAAGATCGACTATTTCTGATTTAGTAAGGTCGACGATGTCTGCCTCAGCCAGGTCGACGTTTTCTGGTGAGCTCAGGTTAACGTTTTTTTCCCTGATTTCAGATCGACGTTTTCTGTTGAAGCTAAGGTCGACGATTTATGTCCAAATCAGGTCGACGCTTTCTGTCTGTTGCTTATCTCCATTTTCTCCGAGCTCAGATCGACTATTTCTGTTCCAGTTCAATTTCATTAACTCTGAGCTCTGGTCAACGATAGTCGATCTCAGATCGACTATTTCTTGATGAGGTCGACGTTTTCTGCTATCAAGTCAATATCAGTTATGGAATTATTTCAAATTCTTTCAGAGTTAATTGCTGCATTAATGGCAAAAGATTTCCTAGCCGTTTCAAGCTATCTGATGCAAATGTCAAGGAAGGTAAAAATGGAATATTGCTAATGGACTTTCCCTAGAGACAAATGATGTTTTTGGAAATCATTCAAGACTTTTTATTCGGCCATTCAAGTCAAGAATTCATTATTATTCTCTCAGTTCTCTTGAGATCTATTGAGCTGAAGAAAAGAGAGACACAAGAAGACAGATCTTACAACACCAACACCAAGAGACACAAGAATTCTCTAATCAAGTTTTCATCTTCTGTGACTAAAAGATCTGCTTCAAGTGCTAAAAAGGCTTCATCATTCAAGTCTCCAAACAACTCACTTTTCAGCCTTGCTGAAATCATCATTTGCTGGAGAAGTCTCATTGAAGGCCTATCACCCTATGCAAAGCTTCTACTCCTGAACCTACTGCTAATCTCTGGGGGAGCTTTGACATCTTCATCAAATCCTCTTGTGATTCTCTCATTTGATTGAGAACAGAGAAGACACCTTCAACTCTTTTTTATTTTACTGCTGTAAAAGGGTTATCAAGACTCCCTTCAAAAGTTTTGAGTGTGGTTCTGAGAGCCTTGTCAAAACTCAGTGGTGGCAAGACACCTGATCAAAAAATCTAGTTTTGGTTTTTGAGCACCTTATCAAAAGCTCTTTGGTGTCAGGACACCTGATCAACTCTTCCTGAGTGGATTCCTACCAAGGGTGGTAGAAGAGTGGACGTACCCAAGTTGTTGGGGAACCACTATAGCTCCTTGTGTCGTCTGCTTTGCTGTGTGGTTATCTTTGCTTTGTGCTGTGTGTTTCTTTAGTTTTTATTTTATCTTTGTTTCATAGCAAGCACATATACACTTAAATATAAATTAAATCTTAATCTGCCTTATTTCTTTTAAACTGAAAATTATTTTAAAATACTCTATTCACCCCCCCCCCCCCTCTAGAGTGAAGGTAGATCTCTCTTCCGCACTTTCAACATTGTCCTCTTTAGGTCGGCCGTCATCTTGGTGATGCCTGGGTGCACTGAATACCTGCTATAGTGAGCCTCAGTCATGATGTCCTCCCAAATTCTGCCCCCATTTGGTATGTACACTCTGCCTCTAAAGCATAACAGCTTGTCTCTCTCTGTATATTCCTAAGCCATACCTGCCTCCAAGGTCCTGAATACTGGATCCAGCTTGTCATACCTTCTCTGCTCATCTCTGATACGATCCTTAATTTCATCGATGGCAACCAATGATGATAGGTACTCCCGGTATAGCTCTGGGTGATCCAAGGACACCAGGGATATCTGCATCTTCTCTAACATCTACACCAACTCCATGGCCATCAGCTGAGGTCCTGCTCCTGAGGTAGTATCCATCCGGGTTAGCACATCAACCACCACATTCGCCTTCCCTGGGTGATAGTGTATCATGCAACACCCTTATCCGTCACATGGAATATAGCAGTGGGTCCAGCCGGGGTCCGATGCCATAAACTATAGACAAACCGAAGGGTTACTAAATGAAACCATCCTTACAATAACACATGACCTACAAATAGTACATACTAGCGGAAGCATTTTAAATGTTGCAAAGAAAAAACCCAAGTCACAGCATAAATGTCCACTAAAACCCCAAAGTAGGAATAAGCATACAAATACACAAAGTACTTGGCCTTATGGCCTTAGAAGAGTTTACTTTAAACAATAAGTGTCTTCCAAACATCGGCACGCAGGCCGTTCACAAATGAGTATAAAAGTAAGTGCTCGCATTGGCCTTCAAGGGCCGGCTCAGGAATAAGGGCTTCAGCCCGCTATTTGCCACTAGGCTCCGCAGCACCTGCAATCAACAATCCACTTTAGCGGTGGAAAACAAAATCAACGGTCTCCTAAAGCTGCCCGAATTATAATTACCCCGCCTCTAATCAGGGTGGTGGTGTTCCTTCCCTACATATTATTAGTATAACCAAACAGTATAGTGAAATAACACTACACCACAGGCGTAGGAACATACGGCCACACACTCTGTGCACTCTGGGAATATTCTCAGAGAACTCGGTCCACCACCGCCCCTAGGATGGCAATATCGTGAGCTAACAGTCTTTTACACCCGAAGCTTAATACCAGCCCTATATGCCATCGGTAGGCTTCTTAAACCGAACCATATGAGTGGGTACGGTTTCACTCAACTCGTTGCTCACACCGCCATAACAATTCAAGTCATCGACATGAGTTAAGCTTCCCCGAAGCCCGAATATCCATCAAACAAAAGTACATATCCCGGTTATGCACAAGGTTGGCTCCCAGGCCACCAAGACGGTAGAACTTTGCTTCTGCCCAGATTTCTGGGTTCACCTTGGAGTTAATCCCCAAGACTCCCTATTGCAATCTACTGCGTAGAAAACCCGAAAAACAAACGGCAAGGTGTCTTCTCCGGCACTATAATCATAATGAAAATATCACTGATCCAGACCAACTCGTTCGGGTAGGCTTAGGACACCATGCCTATTTTTGTACTTCGATTCCGGACTCTACATGCAAAATAATGGGGACTATTCATGTCCAACCGAAAGAATACCTCGCACTCACCGCTCACTCGCAGGAGGGAGTTTCCTATGCAAAAAGGAAGAAGACTTCACATGTCCAAGAAGAGAATCATTACCCTTGCGGTTCGCTTTGGCGCCATGAAGAAGATAAGAAACTTATACGGATGAAAAGCACCGCAATGGCCTCGCCTCCACTGATCTAGACTCGGCTTGAGAATCGGGGCTCTGAAGCTCCACCGGCGGTCGGATTCCTCCTTCACCTTCCTCCTTGCTCTCCCCTCTCTCTAACCCTTTAAAAAGAGAATGGGTGAAGAGAAATGAGGGTAAAACCCTAATCTTTCGGCCATATACAAGCAGGGGAAAGGGTTAGCCGTCGGATCCTATTTGAAGGAAATGAACGGCCATGATTCGCCCTGAAAATAACTTTCGTGGGCCGAACAGGGCTTGTGACATGCCTGTTTCATAGGCTGTGTTCCACACTCGCCGTAATCTAGTAAACACAGAATAGGACACGACCTTTGACACGGCTTAGGACACACCTGTATCGACCATGGACACGCCCGTGTTATAGGTCGTGTGCCCCAATCGACATTGAAACAGTCGTATCCCGAACAAGACACAGCCTTGTGGCACGCCCGTGTCATAGGCCGTGTGCCAGACATACCTTTGGACACGCCCGTGTCCCTGACCGTGTAACTCTCTCGACATAGCCTATCATAACAGAGAGCAAGACACGGCCCATGACACGCCCGTGTCATAGGCCGTGTGCCCGACCTGGCTTGACTCCGAAGAACGTTGACTGGATTTCATCGACCTCAGGCATGACACGACCATAAACACGCTCGTGTCACAGGCCGTGTGAACCTAATCAGGCACCAAATATGCCTTCGAGCGTTATCCATTCCTTAATGAGTTTTGGGGCATTACAATTCTCTCCCTCTTAAAAGAATTTCACCTCGAAATTTCAGAATGGAAGAGGTATACAAAACTAAACGGTACCTGAGTGAAATAACTTGGGATACTCCTCATGCATGGTCTACTCTCGCTCCCACAAAAGCTCCTCATGACCGCAGTGTCCCATCAGACTTTGACTATCTTGATGTCTTTGTTACGAAGTCGCTTGACTTTAAAGTCCTCAACGCGAACGGGCTTGACCTTCGTTGTCAACCCATTATCAACCGGTACCTGATCGACCGCAATCATTTGTGAAGGCTCTTGGACCACCTTCCGCAACACCGATATATGGAATACATCGTGTAGACCACTCAATTCCACTAATAGCTTCAGTCGATAAGCCGCTTCACCAATTCGCTCTAGTATCTCAAATGGTCCAAGGTACCTCGGGCTAAGCTTCTTCAAGCGTCGTACCCGTGAAATACCCTTGAGCGCCTTAATCTTCAAATATACCAAGTCTCCAACAGCGAACTCAACACTTCTATTGTCACAACCCACATTTTCTAAACAATTATATAATATCAGAGAAAGGGAAATACGTGTTGTGATGCCACGTCGTGTAGGGGATAACTGCACACGCTCAGGCCAAACCCCAGACTCTACACCTTTGGAGAAATTAGAGTTTAATATGAAGGAAAACCGTTTAGGTTTGTTGGTCGTATCCCTCAGCACAGTGGATCAGCTAGTCCACAATTAAAAGTATATTTATACGAAGCAGAAAATACTCTAGTTAGCTTGATTTGACATCCTATATGAGGATAAACATCCCCAAAAGACAACGAGAGAAATACAGGACTCTAGATTTATCATAGTATAAGAAAATAACTTTTACGTTATTTAGAAAGTAATGCTTTAGGTTTTATAAATATGAGAAGCATGAGGTACATATAGTGATACTTTTAGGTTTCAAAATACCTAACATTCAACCTGGCATAAAGCATTCCCAGCAGCAAGTAAACAACCTCCAAAAAAGGGCAAAATAGTACTTATTAGTTCATATATAGTATCACAAGTAAACCACCAGTGGGCGTCAACAACCTGACACAAACCCACTAGTGAGTATGTATGTCTATCCAGAAAGAAGCAAACTACCTCACAAGGTCGAAGAACAATGATCTAGGCAACCCAGGAGGTCACAAGCAAGCTCCACCAAAACACTAGACGCTCAACCGGCTACAACCTGAACCTAAGGCATTCAAATAAAGAACGCCTCAACAAGTAAATAATCAATAGAAACTGGAGCAGTAAAAAAAGGGCTTACCAACCCAATAATAAGTGCTATTAAAAGAGCAAAAAGGAACTGAACAATACAGTATGGGTAAAAGACTGCCCAAGGCAACAACCCAATGCACCAAGTGCGAGAAAAAAATAACATGCCCTGCTAAAACTGTAGAAGCACAAGGCAAGCATATGCCAAAATAACCACTTAAAGAAAAGAACAAATAGTCCTAACTTGTGAATCATTAGCAGTGGGAGAGCCATGGGTCTGGGTTGCTGACCAAAAAATCAGTCCTCATCCAAACACCCAGACCCATAAATACTCAAGGGTACAATGGTGGCAGCCTAAAGGTCCAACACACCAACAAAACCAGCCCAAACCAGGGGAAAAAATGGTACCAACTTACCAATGAAACAAGCCCAAACCAGGGCCAAAATGGTAGCGACACACCAACAAAACCTTCCCAAACCAGGACCCAAAATGGTGGGACCACGGCTCTACACCCAAACCTCCCCTTATAGAGTCAACAAGCAAACCACTTGCTATAATTCACGACTCGGTCTGCATAACCAGCCGAAAATATCAATGAATCGACATAAACCCACCCTAACCATACTCGGGAGAAAATACCAGCTTAAGGTAAAAGCGTCGAGTCCACTCGATGTCCAAACGCTAAGCAAAAAATGGAGTCGAGTCAACTCGACGCCAAAAGACTTAGCCACAAAAGATGATGGCGTTGAGTGAGTTCAACTAACTCAACACCAAAAGACTTAGAGAAACGTCTTTTGGATAGATTGCGTTGAGTGAGTTCAGCTCACTCAACGCCAAAAGACTTAGAAAAATTTACTGGACAATGTCGGTGAGTGAGTGCACCTCACTCAATGCCAAAACCAGACGACGTTTAGTGAGCACCACTCACTCAACGCCAAAAGAATTAGGCAAAACCATCTTTGGAAAATGGCGTCGAGTGAGTGCACCTCACTCAATGCCAAAAGTAGACGGCATTGAGTGAGCTCCACTCACTCAACGCCCTTTCCCTGGACTATGGCGTTAAGTGAGTCGACCTCACTCAACGACAAAGGCAGACGGCGTTGAGTGATCTCCACTCACTCAACGCCAAAAGACTTGGCAAAAATTTCTAGGCAATGGCGTTGAGTGAGTGCACCTCACTCAACACCAAATGGCTGACGGCGTTGAGTGAGCTCCACTCACTCAATGCCAAAAGACTTAGAAAAAAATTCCTCTTGCAAAATGGCGTTGAGTGAGTGCAACTAACTCAATGCCTAAGGTAGACAGTATTGAGTGAGCTCCACTCACTCAATGCCAATAAACGTATAAGAAAATCATCTGGCAAGATGGCATTGAGTGAGTGCAGCTCCCTCAATGCCAAAGGCAAACGGCGTTGAGTGAGCTCCACTCACTCAACGCTTATGGACTTAGCTTCCAGAGCAAACAGCCAGGCATTGAGTGAGCTCCACTCACTCAACGCTTTTGGACTTAGACGCAAGACCACATCAGCTAGGCGTTGAGTGTGTCCACTAAACTCAACGCTTTAAGACATAGCTAAAAATCAACTCAAAGCCAGCAACTCGAGAGATATTACTTGGCTAAAAAAATTCCTTTCTACCCCTTCTACCCGGCTAAAGCTATTTACCAAGCTAGGCTAAACTTAATAAACTAACCAGCTACCTACAGCCACTGCCTGGACACACTTGGACACAAGGCCAACATCAAAGAGAGAGAAAAACAAAAAAATCTGGGCAAAAAATTGGGCTCTAGACAAAGCTGGCAACAACCCTAGCTTCTAAAGTGAACCCACGAAACAACAGAATTAAAAATACATATATATGGACAAGATTGGCAAGTGTAAAGAGCACCACTTGCCTCCACCTTCCGGATAGAAGCTGCTCTCCCAATCCAGCACAGCTAGGCCACAAACTGGCCACAAAATAGCAACCTGAAGATAAAATAGGGGGAAAACCTGAGAAATCTGATAGCCTCAAGCGTCTTAAATAGCCCTAGAGCACGGAAAACATACCTAGGATGGAAGACCTAACAGAGAGCAGCCCAAATCTGCCTATTCTCGAGGAAACCGAGAATGAACTCCCGCGAAAAAGTCGGCCAAAAGATGTAGAAATCTTCTGCCCGAAACCAGAGATGGAGGCTAACTGATTTTCTCTTTGGGGAAGAAGAAGAGGGATATATTAAACTAAGCTAGCAACTATATTATATATTATCACCAGCCACCAAGCTAATATAATAATGCTAGTATACTATTATAATTTAGTCTTAGTTGGCTACAACTTCTACCGCCACCAGCTAGATGATATTACAGCCACTTTGCTAATAAAAGAATATTAGTCCGCCACATGTTATTAAAATATGCTATATTATTAAAGCTACACCCACTTGAGTCCACAATTAACCAAATAACATGTCAAAACGACGCGAAAATTCAAAGTATCTCAGAATTTAACGAAATTCACACCGTAGCTAAATATCCACGCTACAAATCTAGTGGCGGCATCAAAATCATCATCCGCAAACCAAAACTCGGGCTAATATTTATCGAAGCCAAAACACAAGCATTCCCGAAGAGGCTCCACCGAGTCACCAAAGCAGACTCTGGCTTGCTAGGGAATCTTGCAAACAGGCTACAAAATAAGCCACTCAAGGGCCTAACGAGCTAAGATCACGCTCTGACAACGGCAAGGGCCAGAAATTCATCAACGTAACGCCAAACAAAAATTAAACAGTCGCAGAAAAACCGGGGGCGTTACAGTCACTCCCCCTTAAAGAAAATTTCGCCCCGAAACTTTACGCACAATACTTATACCAAAGAAGAAACATAACATACGGAGAGGGAAACAGAAGAAAACATACCAGGCAAACTCACGGGAACAGATGAGGGTTAGCCTCCCTCATAGCCGACTCCAACTCCCAAGTCGCGCTCTCCATGTCCTGGTTCCTCCATAAAACTTTTACCACAGGAATTCTCTTCCTCCGCAGCACGCGATCTTGTGAATCAAAAATGCGGACTGACATCTCTACATATGAAAGTTTTGGCTCTAACTGAGGCACAAAATCCAAAACTTGCGTGTTGATTAGCACACACTTCCGCAGTTGGCTTTCATGAAAAACATCGTGAACACCAGGGAAGTTTGTGGGCAAATCCAACTTATAAGCTGATATACCAATCCGTTCAACATTCTTGAACGTTCCCAAAAACCTTGGGTCAAACTTCCGATCCTTTCCAAATCTCTTGATGCCAGCCATCGGGGAAACTTTAAGAAATACAAAGTCCCCCACAGCAAACTCCAAATCCGATCTACGTCGGTTGGCATTCTTCTCATAACGTTCTTAAGCTATCTGAAGCTTCTCTCGAATAAGCTTTACAGTAACTTCCAATTCTTCCAGCGCATCCGGACCCAACAAAACTTTCTCGCCAACCTCAGTCCAAAAGAGGGGAGTTCTGCAGCGCCTCCCATACAGAGCTTCAAAAGGAGCCATTTGCAGGCTTTCTTGATAACTATTGTTATACGCAAATTCCATAAGCCGCAAATGCTCATCCCACGCTCCTCTGTGGTCTAAAGTGTAGCATCGAATCATATCCTCCACTATTTTATTCACTCGCTCTGTCTTACCATTGGTCTGCGGGTGGTATGCGGTCGAATACCTCAAATTCGTACCCAAACCTTCTTGCAAACTCTTTTAGAAGCGAGATGTAAACCGGGAGTCTCGGTCTGAAATGATGCTGACTGGAATACCATGCAATCGGATAACCTCATTCACATATAGTTCAGTTATCTTCTTCATCGGATAGTCAATCTTATAGGGGACGAAGTGAGCACACTTCGTTAATCTATCCATAATCACCAAAACTGAATCATATCCCCTAAGAGATCGCGGTAAACCCGTGATGAAATACATTGAAATGCTTTCCCATTTCCAAGTAGGAATTTCCAACGGTGTTAACTTTCCACCAGGCCTTCCATGATCGGCCTTCACATGCTCGCAAGTATAACACTCTGAAACAATTCTAGCTATATCATTCTTCATCCCATTCCACCTGGCAATATGCTTCAAGTCATGATACATCTTGATAGATCCTGGATGATAGGCAATGCTCGAACCGTGAGCTTCTCTGCATAACATATCCCGGATGTCCATAACAGCGGGGATACAAAATCTATCGCAGTACTTCAACGTAACCGCATCATCAATTGTAAAATAAGGTAACTCCCCTTTCTCAGCTCGAAGATATAAATGCAATAGATCTGAATCATCTTTCTGATGTAATCTCGTCAGGGAAATCCAAGAAGGCTCTGCTGTCACCAAACTACTCGGCAAATCACAGCACCCCACAGAAATGTCCATAAAAAGAAATTCTTCCACCAACCGCTCGGCGGAGAGATTACAAATCCCCTCGTCTTCATCCTTAGGGAATCGGCCCCACGTTAGCCTTACCCGGATGGTACTGGATCTCAACATCGTAGTCGGCAACATACTCCAACCATCGCCGCTAGCGCAGATTTAATTCCTTCTGGGTAAATACATACTTTAAACTCTTATGATAAGTAAAAATCTTACACTGAGCGCCATAAAGTGGATGTCTCCACAACTTCAGCGCAAAAAACACAGCTGTAAATTCCAAGTCATGTGTAGGGTTGTTCTTCTCATGAGTCTTCAATTGCCTGGACCCAACGCAATAACTTTCCCGTCTTGCATCAACATGCACCCAAGTTCAACATGTGATGCATCCACAAAAACATCATAACCCATGCCCTCCATAGGCAGAGTCAAAATAGGAGCAGTGCACAATCTGTTCTTGAGCTCAAGGAATGCTTCCTCACACTTATCAGTCCAAACAAAAGCCACATTTTTCTGAGTCAATCGAGTCAACGGTGCAGCTAAGGTAGAGAAACCTTCCACAAATCTTCTGAAATAGCCTGCCAACCTTAAGAAGCAATGAATCTCCTTGGGTGTGTAAGTTTTCCTCCATTCCAACACTGCAGCTATCTTCTCTGGGTCAACTGAAATCCCATGCCTATTAATCACATGGCCCCGAAATGAAACCTGAGGAAACCAAAACTTACTCCACTTGGTGAATAACTTATGGTGCCTCAAAGCAGATAAAACCAAACGCAAATGTTGTTCATGCTCCTCAGCATTGCGGGAATAGATCAGAACATCGTCAATAAACACGACTACAAACTTATCCAAGAAGTCTTTGAACACTCGATTCATAATATCCATAAAGGCCGAGGGCGTATTGGTCAAACCAAACGACATAACACGGAAATGAAAATTCCTATGCCTCGATCGAAAAGCAGTCCGTGGAATATCTGACTCACGGACCCGGAGCTGATGATAACCAGAACAAAGATCAATCTTTGAAAACACTGCGCTACCGCACAACTGATCGAACAAATCATCGATCCTTGGCTAGGGATACTTGCTCTTAATCGTGACTTTATTTAGCACTCTATAATCGATGCAAAGCCGCATCGATCCATTCTTCTTAACAAACAAAACAGGAGCACCCCAAGGAGACGAACTTGGCCTGATAAAACCCTTTTCTAACAACCCGTCCAGCTGGATACGCAAGTCTGCCAGCTCTTGCGGGGCCATCTAGTACGGCGCCTGCGCAATAGGATGCGTACCCGGCTCCAAATCAATCACAAACTCAATATCTCGATCGGGTGGAAGACTAGGAAGATCATCAGGAAACACATCAGCAAACTCACGCACAATAGGAATATCTTCGAGACGCAACAGAATACAAACGGTCCCCACAACTGAGACCAAACAAGCAAAACAGCCAGAAACTAACAATGTCTGAGCACATATCGCAGAAATGACTAGAGAATCCTGACGCGAATCACCATAAACACCCCCAAGATGACTGTTGTCCTTCTTGAAGTCCAAGCGCTTGCCCTTGCACTGAATCACCGCATCGTACCTGGATAACCAGTCCATGCCCAAGATAACATAAAAATCTTCCAAGTAAATAACCTTCAGATCTGCCCTTGCTACAAAATCCCCTAACATAATTGAACATTCCTGAATGCCCTGATCTGAAACCACAGAATCACTAGAAGGGAACTTGACGCAAAAGGCATCCCCAACTCGATCTAGATCCAACCGTTATCGATCCACGAAGGCTCTAGCCACAAATAAGTGGGTAGCACAAGAGTCGAAAAGAACACGCTCCCAATGGTTCTTTACCTTAAAGCTTCCTAAAAATTGCACACGCATCTAAGGAAACAATAAATATAACAACAAACAAAACCATTTAAAATGAGGTAAAAAGTCTAACCTGAAATAACCTGAGTCGAAGTCTGCGCTTCTTTTGAGGAAATCACGTTCAGCTTTCCCTTACCTTTATCCATTTTCTGAGGCGGTGGCAATGCCTGGAGTGGCAATGCCTGGAATGGCACTGGCTACATCATAGGCTGGGTGTGGGCACTTAGCCTTGATGTGTCCTTCCTGACCGCAATGAAAACAACTTCTTGTCTTCATCTTGCCCTTTCCCCAGCAATGGGCAGCATCATGCCCTGGCCCCTTAAATGCTGAACCGAATAACTCTTTCCTGGGAGTACCTTGAATTGCATGCACCATTTCCTTCTTCTGAACTCCTAACCATTTGAAACATCTCTCAAAGGGGTGGCCTGACTGGCCACAGAAGCAACAAACATCCTTGCTCTTTTTCTTTGAAGCAACACCAGGTACCTGAAGGCTCCTTCCTTAACCCAACTTCCTCTTATCTTTTATCATCAACTGCCCTCTTTGCTTGGCATTCTAAATTGCCTCAACTCTCAAAGCAGCTTCCACCACTCCAGCATAGGTTGCTGATCCATAAGCACTTGCTAATTACTGGACATCACTTCTTAGGCCACTGAGAAAACGCTTAACTCGATCCGCCTCGGAACCTACCATGTCAGGGGCAAACCGACTCAGTTTGCTGAACTCGATCTCATACTCACTAACTATGAGCTGTCTCTGCTTCAAATGTAAGAACTCATTCCTCAGGCGGTCCCGCTCGACCGAGGGTAGAAACTTTCCTAATAGCATTTCCTTAAATGACTCCCATGAACATCCTTCCTTCAAGCTCTCCTTTTCTCGCAACCACCAACTCTTTGCAAGCCCCTTTAGCTGATATGCGGCGATCATCACTCTTTGATCGTCCGTGACTCCAGAATAATAAAAAACCTCCTCAATTGCTATCAGCCAATCATCTAAGACCATAAAGTCTGCTTTTCCATCATAAGTAGGTGGTCCAAGTCGCTAAAACTAAGAGATAAATGTCATCTCTGGTGGAACCACTACTGGAGGAACAAGAGGAGCAAGAGGGGCAGGAACAGCTGGACCCACAACAGCGTTCTGCACTCTCAGAGCTATCCCAGA
The DNA here is from genome assembly GCA_039513925.1 of Platanthera zijinensis. Taxonomy (NCBI): domain Eukaryota; kingdom Viridiplantae; phylum Streptophyta; class Magnoliopsida; order Asparagales; family Orchidaceae; genus Platanthera; species Platanthera zijinensis. Next base: position 130,093,649 of record CM077083.1, read on the forward strand.
CAAAACTGATACCAATGACTGAATCTGGGACTGCACATCCACCAATTGCCTAGACAAGGCCTCATTGCTCTGTCGCATACCTTCTATATTTGCATCACTCTAAGCACCCAAAGACTCGCCCTCAGATTGGGGAGTCTGCCTCATCGCAGGACGCTTCGACATCCTATAATCGAATTAGCACAAATCAAGACCTAGCCCAACATCTAACACAAAACTACACGGTACAGACAAACATACTTCAATATGAACTTCAACTGCTAACTTGCTCTGGGATTTTTCAATGATGATGTTATGCCTAACCTAAGATGATTCACCATCATCGCACTAACTCATGTGCCTAGACCATGAATGCATGAATTTATCTTCCTTTTGACTCAAAACTCATGTGTGTACATGTGTCATCATGTAAATCTTTAGCGTGGCACGTTGTGCTTACAATATGTTATGCTATGCATGTGGTGTTATGCAGTCTAAAAAGTCCTTAATGCATTTTATGAGCGGTGTACACATGCAATGTTATGCATCCCATACTACATAACATTACATGCAACGAAAAGAGAAAATGTGCTAATGGGCATTCATGTGGTGAGGTTATGTATCCCATACTACATAACCCTCACATGTTGCCACCTATGGTGGATCCATATACAAAAACATATTATGTATCCCATACTACATAATATGCCCCGTATACTTCTTGTCATGCTAATGAGTGTAGTGTTAATGCTTCAGCAAAGACATACTGAGGACACATCGGTGTGTGTATGATATGACACTAAAAAAACTACACTAATAAGGAAAGGTTGCGTGACCAATTGTCAAGCAACCTTCCTCTGATACCAACTGTCATAACCCGCATTTTCTCAACAATTATATAATATCAGAGCAAGGGAAAATACATGTCATGATGCCACGTCGTGCAGGGGATAACTGCACGCGCTCAGGGAAACCCCAGACTCTACACATTTGGAGAAATTAGAGTTTAATATAAAGGAAGATCATTTAGGTTTGCTGGCCGTATCACTCGTCACAGTGGATCAGCTAGTCCACAATTAAAAGTATATGTATACGCAGCGGAAAATACTCTAGTTAGCTTGATTTGACATCCTATATGAGTATAAACGTCCCCAAAGGACAACTAATGAAATACAGGACTCTAGATTTATCATAGTATAAGAAAATAAATTTTACGTTCTTTGGAAAGTAATGCATTAGGTTTTATAAATATGAGATGCATTAGGTACATATAGTAATACTTTTAGGTTTCAAAATACCTAACATGCAACCTAGCATAAACCATTCCCAGCAGCAAGTAAAAAACCTCCAAAACAGGCAAAATATCAGTTATTACTTCATATATAGTATAACAAATAAACCATCAGTGGGTGTCAACAACCTGATACGAACCCACAAGTGAGTATGTATGTCTATCCAGAAAGAAGCAAACTACCTCACAAGGTCAAAGAACAATGATCTCGGCAACCCAGGAGGTCACAAGCAAGCTCCACCAAAACACTAGCCGCTCAACCGGCAATAACCTGAACCTAAGGCATTATAAGAAAGAACGCCTCAGCAAGTAAATAATCAGTGGAAACTGGAGCAGTAAAAAGAAGGGCTTACCAATCCAACAACAAGTGCTATTAAAAGAGCAAAAAGGAACTGAACAATACATTAAGGGTAAAATACTACCCAAGGCAACAACCCAATGCACCAAGTGCGAGATAAAAACAACATGCCCTGCTAAAACTGTAGAAGCACAAGACAAGCATATGCCAAATTAATCACTTAAAGAAAAGAGTTAATAGTCCTAACTTGTGAATCATTAGCAGTGGGAGAGCCATGGGTCTGGGTTGGTGACCAAAAAAACAGTCCTCATCCAAACACCCAGACCCATAAATACTAAAGGGTACAACAGTGGCAGCCTAAAGGTCCAACACACCAACAAAACCAGCACAAACTAGGGCCAAAAATGGTACAAACTTACCAAGTAAACCAGCGCAAACCAGGGCCAAAATGGTACCAACACACAAACAAAACCAGCCCAAACCAGGGCCAAAATGGTGGGACCACGACTCTACACCCAAACCTCCCCTTACAGAGTCAACAAGCAAACCACTTACTATAATTCACGACTCGGCCTGCATAACCAGCCGAAAATATCAACGAATCGACATAAACCCACCCTAACCATACTCAGGAGAAAACACCAGCTTAAGGTAAAAGCGTCAAGTCCACTCAACGTCCAAAATGCTAAGCCAGAAATGGAGTCGAGTCAACTCGACGCCAAAAGACTTAGACGCAAAAGATGATGGCGTTGAGTGAGTTCAACTCACTCAACGCCAAAAGACTTAGAGAAACATCTTCTGGATAGATGGCGTTGAGTGAGTTCAGCTCACTAAACACAAAAGACTTAGAAAAATTGATTGGACAATGGCGGTGAGTGAGTGCACCTCACTCAACCCCAAAAGCAGACAGCGTTTAGTGACCACCACTCACTAAATGCCAAAAGACTTAGGCAAAACAATCTTTGGGCAATGGAATTGAGTGAGTGCACCTCACTCAATGCCAAAAGAAGACGGTGTTGAGTGAGCTCCATGATGCGTGGAAAACGGCAAGCGCACCGGTCGCACAAGTAATAAAGTTTGGGAATAAATCCCCGAGTGTCGGTCTCTTGAGGAACACAGTAGGGGATGAGTTAATGTCGAGGAGGACTTGAGATTGAAGTCCTCGGGGCGAAGGTAACGATGGGGGTTTTGGTGGTTGTGGAAAATAAAGTAAAAATCTAACAACTACTCCTATGCAACGCCGCTATGCGATGCTTCGCCAGGCGGGATGGAAACTACACGGGCCGCTATGCACCGAATCGCTTGGCGGATGGAAGAGTAGGCTAGCGGATGAGGTGGAGAGAACGGCGGAAATCCTACTATGCAGGCCGCTATGCACTGCTTCGCCAGGCGGGATGGAAACTACACGGGCCGCTATGCACCGAATCGCTTGGCGGATGGAAGAGTAGGCTAGCGGATGAGGTGGTGAGAATGGCGGAATGAGGGTCGTGGGCACCTCTTCGCAACGCACGCCACTAGCAATTGCTAGTGCGGCAAGGGTGGATGGATGGCGGAATAACAAGGCGCACCTCAAGCAATAATAACAAAATCACAATAACTCACATAGACATGAATAAGTGAAAATGCTAATCAATAAAAATACTTCATCAATACATAGAGTTAAACTAAGCTATCAAATACAAGAGAAAGAGGTGTGCGAATCGACCGAATCCGAAGCCTTGTTGAGGGTTCACGGTTGGAATCCCGGGTTGTCAATCCGAGTCCAAGCTCGGTCCTCAACTGCGTCCGGGGTAGAGGAGGCTGTCACTCACTCCCAATGGACCCGTCTTCTTCGTTGAAATGATCCGTAGATTGCGGCTCCGGCCCTTCCTTGCTTGATGGAGAAAGCTCGGTCAAAACTCCGCTTGAAACTTGAGGATGAAGGAGGAGGCCGAGAGGATGCTCCGGCGTTGATTTGGCGTTGTAAGCTTGCCCGGAGACCCTCCCTAAGGTGGAAGATGAAGGGAGATGGCGGAAACCCTCGTTCGGGACGAGAAACGGCGGAAAATCGCGGAAGATTGATCTCTCCCGAAATTAGGGCGGACCTGCGCTATTTATAGAAAACAGATTTAAACAGCGCGCACGATCACCGGCGCACGACCAGTGGTCGTGCGCGGTATGGCCTGTGATCGTGCGATATGGAGGCAGAAAAGTGGAAAAAGATGTCATGACTGCGCACGACCGGCAACGCACGAGCAGTGATCGTGCGCGGTATGGCTGGTGATCGTGCGATATGCCGGGACAGAACTTTCACAGGAGAGGTTATGGCTGCGCACGACCGATGATCGTGCGCCAAAGAGGTCGATGGTCGTGCGTGGGTAAAAACGCACGACCATTGACTCCTTTGCCAAAAATGGGGAAAGTTCGATGCCGGACGCCCACACGATCCCAGAACCTGCAGGAAAACTGGACGGGATGTCGATCATGGCAGTCACAGACATAAATAATATGCAAACAAAAAGGGAAATACACACACGCACAGAAATAGGCTAATAAAGTGCACAAGACGTGGAATAACCGTAGCGAACCAAAAGGAGTGCAAATGACGCTAAACGGTGTGCAAAGACAAGAAAATAAGCCCAGATGAGTCCGAAAATAGGTATATAAAGAGGACTCATCACACCCCCAGACTTAACCGTTTGCGCGTCCCGAGCAAACAAAACCTAAGCAGACAGGGAAAATGAACTAGCTAACAAAGAAATTGCAAAACGGAGTACCATGCGAAGTCGCATGCTCGCGTGCATAAAAAATAAAGTAGAGGAAATTTTTAAGCATACAAAATATTTTATATTTTTCACAATGCGTAACAAAAAGGTATTACTACTCAAAAGTAGAATCACGGTGAATCATCCGGTCCTACGCAGGAAGAAAGTAGACAGGCCACTAAGGTGAGCATTGCCGAAGACCGGGGCTCAAGATTACCCCCAAAGGAATCCACCAATGTCGGAAACCATAAGCTTGCCCGTTCGCACTCTCTCCACGGCACTAGTCAACTCAAGCGCAAGTCCGTAGGACTTCGGGTAATAATGGGGCTTGGGTTACGGTGAGGAAAACAACGATAAACAAGATGGGTATGCACCTAACCCAAATGAGCTAACGAACAAAACTAGTACCCGCTGCCCACAAAATAAACACGGGTGCACCACACCCCCAGACTTAACTTTTACTAAATGGGTGTGTGCACCGCCTACTCCAAATCCAAATCATCTCAAATAAAGATTTTCAATTAAACTTTTTCTTTTTCTTTTTCTTTTCTCTTTTTCTCTTTTTCAAATATTTATCTTTTCTTTTTTTCATCTTTTTATTTTCACAATTTCAGCAGATATAACATGGAAGCACTTCCACATTTTCACAAATAATAACACCACATCACAACCCAACATGAAAATATAAAACATTAAGCTCGACTTGGGTGCGCGACTAGGATAGGCTATAAGGCTTTGGTGAAATATAGGTGGAGCTGAATCAAAAGAAGGGTAGGCACAACGGGGCTTAGCGAGGATATGACGTTAGGAACGGTACAAAGCTCAACCGGGCCAAAAGATGGCCTACATCACTCTCACGCTAGACTAACCGTGTACCAATGCTTCAAGAATAGCTTGGGGCAAGTTCTTAGCAACCGAGAAAGATAATCCTTCCTCCCGACTCAAGCAATACGAGTCTAGTGGCGGCTACACACATTCCTACGCTACCGTTTGATTCACACCGGATTCACCAACTTTTGAGTAGAATAAAAAAGAATTTACGCAGATAGAAAAATATAAAGCTATAAGCATACAGAAAAATTAAATCTACTCAAATTTCTATACAAAACGAGAGCAGTTGACTAGAAACACAGCAAGGCCAACATTTTACTCCGTCGCGCAATCCTGAATTAGCACAGAAATTTTCCAAGTCTAACAAAGACACAAGTTCAACTCGTGACACGCAAACCGCTAAGCTCGCGCTCATGTGGGTGCAGTGGTGTGCGATGCAATGAACTTAAACAAAATAATAATGTAAAAGCTTCTAGTATGCAAAAGAAATGTGCACGTGCAAAAGGTAAACTGACTCTCCCCCAGACTTAAACTAAACAACACATCAAATGATAGAGAAATTTAAATCAAAAAGAGCTAAGGGAAGAGGTTACCCAATGCTCAGCTAGTGAGCATACCAGAAGATGCGTGAAAACTAGGAGCAGGCCCGCCATACGAAGAATCACAACCCCGCCAATGCGTAGTATCCATGAATACCTGCAGGGGTGAGCTCCGCAAAAACAAAAGAAAAATATACAAAAAGAAATACTAAACTAAGCTAGACATACAAAAAGAAAAATGCAGAAAATGAAAGATAAGCACTGGGGTTATTGTCATCCCAGTACGACTTATTCAGCAAAAGAAAAGTTCTAGCTAATGGGCCTATGAAAAGAAAAGTGCACAGGCAACTGTTCTAATATCCGTGTCGGTAACGGGTACCGATACGGTGATAGCACAGTTACCCCTCTACCTAGATAATAATACCTGTGACGCACAGGTAGAGGAAGCAGGAAATAAGATGAGGAGGCGACCTGGTCCTCGCTCATCTCATCACAAAAAGAATCCTTGCCTAGCAAGGTATCGTCCACCACAAGCTCGTTGGGGGCGAAGGTGTAGGCAGAGGCTTCAACTGCAAAAGGAGTAGGAAACTCCTCACGCAAGCTGAGGCACTCGCCGACAACCTGAGCACAAGGCTCAATGTCAACCCAACTCACCTGCAGGGAGTCAACCCGCACAGGCGCAGAAGGAGAAGGGGGGTCAAGGAATAAAGGAGACGAAGAACATAAGGAAATAATCGGGGGAGTGGTCCCGGTCTCACTCCCAGCAGGCTCCAAACAATGATCATCGTCGGTGTCATGTGAGTCATGGCGAGGGGAAGCTGAGACCATGAGGTCCTCGGTGGTGATTCGGACCCCCTCATCCAACAAGGAAGTAGAAACCTCCTCGCCGGCAAGGATTTCCTCATCACACCTCGGTACGTCACGGTGTTCCAAGACATAGTACTCACCATTGATGAGAATAATGTCCTCGTCACACCACGGCGCATCCTCATATTCCCAATTCCCGCAGGGCACAACATCATTGACCGACTCACTAGAAATGGGAGTAGGTAATTCATGCAAAGAAAGCGGAGGAGCAACATCATCAGAGATAATATGCGCAGGTTCCTCCGGGGGTGAATCAAAAATAGGGGAAGAAGGCACAAGGAGAGAAGGCGCCGCAATGTCGTCGCACTGACCAGTAGAAAGTCTGATGGGTGTATCCACAGCAGTCCCCCATAGACAAGGTGGTACTGCGGATACATCATCAGAATCAGAAGGAGCGGCCATTTGAGAGGTGGATGAGACGATCCGGATATCCGGTTCATCATCCGCCTCCATCTGGCGCTGAAATTCTGCGCAATCTTTCAACACATGGTCGGTGCTATGACAACACAAACACCGTTTTCCATTACTCCTCGGTCCAGAAGGGACCGGAGAGGAATATGAAAAAGGTGAAGGCGGAGAAGAGTAGTGACCATAAGACTGGGGTGCGGTGTATGAAGTACCATAAGACAACGGTGCTCCATACACTGAACCACGAGAATTATGCTCCCATTCTTCAGTGGGGCACTCATCACTGTTATGCCTATAATCCCCGCACCAACGGCAACGAATATTCGCATACGAATACATGGTGCAGCAAGAAAGAATTCACCACAAGAATTTTCTAAGCAAAAATTAACTACACACAAGCAGATAAATAAAAAGGAATACCTGCTACTGGAATATAAAAAATTAGAAAAGGAATAAAGAAAAATAAGCAACAAATTATAAAAACTAAAGTAAAGAAAAATAAAACATGGAATGAACAGATGGAAAAGGGCGACTATCTCGCATCTACCTCTTCAAAAACTCAAACGACTGTGTTCCCCGGCAACGGCGCCAAAAACTTGATGCGTGGAAAACGGCAAGCGCACCGGTCGCACAAGTAATAAAGTTTGGGAATAAATCCCCGAGTGTCGGTCTCTTGAGGAACACAGTAGGGGATGAGTTAATGTCGAGGAGGACTTGAGATTGAAGTCCTCGGGGCGAAGGTAACGATGGGGGTTTTGGTGGTTGTGGAAAATAAAGTAAAAATCTAACAACTACTCCTATGCAACGCCGCTATGCGATGCTTCGCCAGGCGGGATGGAAACTACACGGGCCGCTATGCACCGAATCGCTTGGCGGATGGAAGAGTAGGCTAGCGGATGAGGTGGAGAGAACGGCGGAAATCCTACTATGCAGGCCGCTATGCACTGCTTCGCCAGGCGGGATGGAAACTACACGGGCCGCTATGCACCGAATCGCTTGGCGGATGGAAGAGTAGGCTAGCGGATGAGGTGGTGAGAATGGCGGAATGAGGGTCGTGGGCACCTCTTCGCAACGCACGCCACTAGCAATTGCTAGTGCGGCAAGGGTGGATGGATGGCGGAATAACAAGGCGCACCTCAAGCAATAATAACAAAATCACAATAACTCACATAGACATGAATAAGTGAAAATGCTAATCAATAAAAATACTTCATCAATACATAGAGTTAAACTAAGCTATCAAATACAAGAGAAAGAGGTGTGCGAATCGACCGAATCCGAAGCCTTGTTGAGGGTTCACGGTTGGAATCCCGGGTTGTCAATCCGAGTCCAAGCTCGGTCCTCAACTGCGTCCGGGGTAGAGGAGGCTGTCACTCACTCCCAATGGACCCGTCTTCTTCGTTGAAATGATCCGTAGATTGCGGCTCCGGCCCTTCCTTGCTTGATGGAGAAAGCTCGGTCAAAACTCCGCTTGAAACTTGAGGATGAAGGAGGAGGCCGAGAGGATGCTCCGGCGTTGATTTGGCGTTGTAAGCTTGCCCGGAGACCCTCCCTAAGGTGGAAGATGAAGGGAGATGGCGGAAACCCTCGTTCGGGACGAGAAACGGCGGAAAATCGCGGAAGATTGATCTCTCCCGAAATTAGGGCGGACCTGCGCTATTTATAGAAAACAGATTTAAACAGCGCGCACGATCACCGGCGCACGACCAGTGGTCGTGCGCGGTATGGCCTGTGATCGTGCGATATGGAGGCAGAAAAGTGGAAAAAGATGTCATGACTGCGCACGACCGGCAACGCACGAGCAGTGATCGTGCGCGGTATGGCTGGTGATCGTGCGATATGCCGGGACAGAACTTTCACAGGAGAGGTTATGGCTGCGCACGACCGATGATCGTGCGCCAAAGAGGTCGATGGTCGTGCGTGGGTAAAAACGCACGACCATTGACTCCTTTGCCAAAAATGGGGAAAGTTCGATGCCGGACGCCCACACGATCCCAGAACCTGCAGGAAAACTGGACGGGATGTCGATCATGGCAGTCACAGACATAAATAATATGCAAACAAAAAGGGAAATACACACACGCACAGAAATAGGCTAATAAAGTGCACAAGACGTGGAATAACCGTAGCGAACCAAAAGGAGTGCAAATGACGCTAAACGGTGTGCAAAGACAAGAAAATAAGCCCAGATGAGTCCGAAAATAGGTATATAAAGAGGACTCATCACACCCCCAGACTTAACCGTTTGCGCGTCCCGAGCAAACAAAACCTAAGCAGACAGGGAAAATGAACTAGCTAACAAAGAAATTGCAAAACGGAGTACCATGCGAAGTCGCATGCTCGCGTGCATAAAAAATAAAGTAGAGGAAATTTTTAAGCATACAAAATATTTTATATTTTTCACAATGCGTAACAAAAAGGTATTACTACTCAAAAGTAGAATCACGGTGAATCATCCGGTCCTACGCAGGAAGAAAGTAGACAGGCCACTAAGGTGAGCATTGCCGAAGACCGGGGCTCAAGATTACCCCCAAAGGAATCCACCAATGTCGGAAACCATAAGCTTGCCCGTTCGCACTCTCTCCACGGCACTAGTCAACTCAAGCGCAAGTCCGTAGGACTTCGGGTAATAATGGGGCTTGGGTTACGGTGAGGAAAACAACGATAAACAAGATGGGTATGCACCTAACCCAAATGAGCTAACGAACAAAACTAGTACCCGCTGCCCACAAAATAAACACGGGTGCACCACACCCCCAGACTTAACTTTTACTAAATGGGTGTGTGCACCGCCTACTCCAAATCCAAATCATCTCAAATAAAGATTTTCAATTAAACTTTTTCTTTTTCTTTTTCTTTTCTCTTTTTCTCTTTTTCAAATATTTATCTTTTCTTTTTTTCATCTTTTTATTTTCACAATTTCAGCAGATATAACATGGAAGCACTTCCACATTTTCACAAATAATAACACCACATCACAACCCAACATGAAAATATAAAACATTAAGCTCGACTTGGGTGCGCGACTAGGATAGGCTATAAGGCTTTGGTGAAATATAGGTGGAGCTGAATCAAAAGAAGGGTAGGCACAACGGGGCTTAGCGAGGATATGACGTTAGGAACGGTACAAAGCTCAACCGGGCCAAAAGATGGCCTACATCACTCTCACGCTAGACTAACCATGTACCAATGCTTCAAGAATAGCTTGGGGCAAGTTCTTAGCAACCGAGAAAGATAATCCTTCCTCCCGACTCAAGCAATACGAGTCTAGTGGCGGCTACACACATTCCTACGCTACCGTTTGATTCACACCGGATTCACCAACTTTTGAGTAGAATAAAAAAGAATTTACGCAGATAGAAAAATATAAAGCTATAAGCATACAGAAAAATTAAATCTACTCAAATTTCTATACAAAACGAGAGCAGTTGACTAGAAACACAGCAAGGCCAACATTTTACTCCGTCGCGCAATCCTGAATTAGCACAGAAATTTTCCAAGTCTAACAAAGACACAAGTTCAACTCGTGACACGCAAACCGCTAAGCTCGCGCTCATGTGGGTGCAGTGGTGTGCGATGCAATGAACTTAAACAAAATAATAATGTAAAAGCTTCTAGTATGCAAAAGAAATGTGCACGTGCAAAAGGTAAACTGACTCTCCCCCAGACTTAAACTAAACAACACATCAAATGATAGAGAAATTTAAATCAAAAAGAGCTAAGGGAAGAGGTTACCCAATGCTCAGCTAGTGAGCATACCAGAAGATGCGTGAAAACTAGGAGCAGGCCCGCCATACGAAGAATCACAACCCCGCCAATGCGTAGTATCCATGAATACCTGCAGGGGTGAGCTCCGCAAAAACAAAAGAAAAATATACAAAAAGAAATACTAAACTAAGCTAGACATACAAAAAGAAAAATGCAGAAAATGAAAGATAAGCACTGGGGTTATTGTCATCCCAGTACGACTTATTCAGCAAAAGAAAAGTTCTAGCTAATGGGCCTATGAAAAGAAAAGTGCACAGGCAACTGTTCTAATATCCGTGTCGGTAACGGGTACCGATACGGTGATAGCACAGTTACCCCTCTACCTAGATAATAATACCTGTGACGCACAGGTAGAGGAAGCAGGAAATAAGATGAGGAGGCGACCTGGTCCTCGCTCATCTCATCACAAAAAGAATCCTTGCCTAGCAAGGTATCGTCCACCACAAGCTCGTTGGGGGCGAAGGTGTAGGCAGAGGCTTCAACTGCAAAAGGAGTAGGAAACTCCTCACGCAAGCTGAGGCACTCGCCGACAACCTGAGCACAAGGCTCAATGTCAACCCAACTCACCTGCAGGGAGTCAACCCGCACAGGCGCAGAAGGAGAAGGGGGGTCAAGGAATAAAGGAGACGAAGAACATAAGGAAATAATCGGGGGAGTGGTCCCGGTCTCACTCCCAGCAGGCTCCAAACAATGATCATCGTCGGTGTCATGTGAGTCATGGCGAGGGGAAGCTGAGACCATGAGGTCCTCGGTGGTGATTCGGACCCCCTCATCCAACAAGGAAGTAGAAACCTCCTCGCCGGCAAGGATTTCCTCATCACACCTCGGTACGTCACGGTGTTCCAAGACATAGTACTCACCATTGATGAGAATAATGTCCTCGTCACACCACGGCGCATCCTCATATTCCCAATTCCCGCAGGGCACAACATCATTGACCGACTCACTAGAAATGGGAGTAGGTAATTCATGCAAAGAAAGCGGAGGAGCAACATCATCAGAGATAATATGCGCAGGTTCCTCCGGGGGTGAATCAAAAATAGGGGAAGAAGGCACAAGGAGAGAAGGCGCCGCAATGTCGTCGCACTGACCAGTAGAAAGTCTGATGGGTGTATCCACAGCAGTCCCCCATAGACAAGGTGGTACTGCGGATACATCATCAGAATCAGAAGGAGCGGCCATTTGAGAGGTGGATGAGACGATCCGGATATCCGGTTCATCATCCGCCTCCATCTGGCGCTGAAATTCTGCGCAATCTTTCAACACATGGTCGGTGCTATGACAACACAAACACCGTTTTCCATTACTCCTCGGTCCAGAAGGGACCGGAGAGGAATATGAAAAAGGTGAAGGCGGAGAAGAGTAGTGACCATAAGACTGGGGTGCGGTGTATGAAGTACCATAAGACAACGGTGCTCCATACACTGAACCACGAGAATTATGCTCCCATTCTTCAGTGGGGCACTCATCACTGTTATGCCTATAATCCCCGCACCAACGGCAACGAATATTCGCATACGAATACATGGTGCAGCAAGAAAGAATTCACCACAAGAATTTTCTAAGCAAAAATTAACTACACACAAGCAGATAAATAAAAAGGAATACCTGCTACTGGAATATAAAAAATTAGAAAAGGAATAAAGAAAAATAAGCAACAAATTATAAAAACTAAAGTAAAGAAAAATAAAACATGGAATGAACAGATGGAAAAGGGCGACTATCTCGCATCTACCTCTTCAAAAACTCAAACGACTGTGTTCCCCGGCAACGGCGCCAAAAACTTGATGCGTGGAAAACGGCAAGCGCACCGGTCGCACAAGTAATAAAGTTTGGGAATAAATCCCCGAGTGTCGGTCTCTTGAGGAACACAGTAGGGGATGAGTTAATGTCGAGGAGGACTTGAGATTGAAGTCCTCGGGGCGAAGGTAACGATGGGGGTTTTGGTGGTTGTGGAAAATAAAGTAAAAATCTAACAACTACTCCTATGCAACGCCGCTATGCGATGCTTCGCCAGGCGGGATGGAAACTACACGGGCCGCTATGCACCGAATCGCTTGGCGGATGGAAGAGTAGGCTAGCGGATGAGGTGGAGAGAACGGCGGAAATCCTACTATGCAGGCCGCTATGCACTGCTTCGCCAGGCGGGATGGAAACTACACGGGCCGCTATGCACCGAATCGCTTGGCGGATGGAAGAGTAGGCTAGCGGATGAGGTGGTGAGAATGGCGGAATGAGGGTCGTGGGCACCTCTTCGCAACGCACGCCACTAGCAATTGCTAGTGCGGCAAGGGTGGATGGATGGCGGAATAACAAGGCGCACCTCAAGCAATAATAACAAAATCACAATAACTCACATAGACATGAATAAGTGAAAATGCTAATCAATAAAAATACTTCATCAATACATAGAGTTAAACTAAGCTATCAAATACAAGAGAAAGAGGTGTGCGAATCGACCGAATCCGAAGCCTTGTTGAGGGTTCACGGTTGGAATCCCGGGTTGTCAATCCGAGTCCAAGCTCGGTCCTCAACTGCGTCCGGGGTAGAGGAGGCTGTCACTCACTCCCAATGGACCCGTCTTCTTCGTTGAAATGATCCGTAGATTGCGGCTCCGGCCCTTCCTTGCTTGATGGAGAAAGCTCGGTCAAAACTCCGCTTGAAACTTGAGGATGAAGGAGGAGGCCGAGAGGATGCTCCGGCGTTGATTTGGCGTTGTAAGCTTGCCCGGAGACCCTCCCTAAGGTGGAAGATGAAGGGAGATGGCGGAAACCCTCGTTCGGGACGAGAAACGGCGGAAAATCGCGGAAGATTGATCTCTCCCGAAATTAGGGCGGACCTGCGCTATTTATAGAAAACAGATTTAAACAGCGCGCACGATCACCGGCGCACGACCAGTGGTCGTGCGCGGTATGGCCTGTGATCGTGCGATATGGAGGCAGAAAAGTGGAAAAAGATGTCATGACTGCGCACGACCGGCAACGCACGAGCAGTGATCGTGCGCGGTATGGCTGGTGATCGTGCGATATGCCGGGACAGAACTTTCACAGGAGAGGTTATGGCTGCGCACGACCGATGATCGTGCGCCAAAGAGGTCGATGGTCGTGCGTGGGTAAAAACGCACGACCATTGACTCCTTTGCCAAAAATGGGGAAAGTTCGATGCCGGACGCCCACACGATCCCAGAACCTGCAGGAAAACTGGACGGGATGTCGATCATGGCAGTCACAGACATAAATAATATGCAAACAAAAAGGGAAATACACACACGCACAGAAATAGGCTAATAAAGTGCACAAGACGTGGAATAACCGTAGCGAACCAAAAGGAGTGCAAATGACGCTAAACGGTGTGCAAAGACAAGAAAATAAGCCCAGATGAGTCCGAAAATAGGTATATAAAGAGGACTCATCACTCCACTCACTCAATTCCCTTTCCCTAGACTTTTGCGTTGAGTGAGTGGACCTCACTCAATGCCAAAGGTAGACGGCGTTGAGTGAGCTCCACTCACTCAATGCCAAAAGACTTGGCAAAACATTCTGGGAAATGGCATTGAGTGAGTGCACCTCACTCAACGCCAAAAGGCTGACAGCGTTGAATGAGCTCCACTCACTCAACGCCAAAAGACTTAGATAAAAATTCCTCTGGCAAGATGGCATTGAGTGAGTGCAGCTCACTCAACGCCAAAGACAGACGGCGTTGAGTGAGCTCCACTCACTCAATACAAAAAGACTTAGAAAAAATTCCTCTGGCAAGATGGCGTTGAGTGTGTGCAGCTCACTCAACGCCAAAGGCAGACGGCGTTGAGTGAGCTCCACTCACTCAACGCTTATGGACTTAGCTTCCAGAGCAAACAACCAGGCGTTGAGTGAGCTCCACTCACTCAACGCTTTTGGACTTAGACGCAAAACCACATCAGCTAGGCGTTGAGTGTGTCCACCACACTCAACGCTTTTGGACTAAGCTAATAATCCACTCAAAGCCTGCAACTCGGGAGCTATTACTTGGCTAAAAAATTCCTTTCTACCCCTTCTACCCGGCTACAGCTACCTACCAAGGTTGGCTAAACTTAGTAAACTAACCAGCTACCTCCAGCCACTGCCTGGACACACCTAGACACAAGGCCAACATCAAAGAGAGAGAAAAACAATAAAATTTGGGCAAAAAATTGGGCTCTGGACAAAGCTGGCAGCAACCCTAGCTTCTAAAGTGAACCCACGAAACAACAACACTAAAAATACATATGTAAGGACAAGCTTGGCAAGGGTAAAGAGCACCACTTGCCTCCACCTTTCGGATAGCAGCAGCTCTCCCAATCCAGCACAGCTAGGCCACAAACCGACCACAAAACAGCAACCTGACACTAAAATAGGGGGAAAACCTGAGAAATCCGACAGCCTCAAGCGTCTAAAATAACCCTAGAGCACAGAAAACATACCTAGGATGGAAGACCTAAGAGAGAGCAGCCCAAATCTTCCTATTCCCGAGGAAACCGAGCTTGAACTCTCGCGAAAAAGTTGGCCAAAAGGTGCAAAAATTTGCTTCCCAAAACCAGAGATGGAGGTTAACTTATTTTCTCTTTGGGGGAGAAGAAGAGGGATATATTAAACTAAGCTAGCAGCTATATTATATATTATCACCTGCCACCAAGCTAATAAAACAATGCCAGTATACTATTATAATATAGTCTTAGTCGGCTAAAACTTCTACCGTCACTAGCTAGATGATATTACAGCCACTTTGCCAATAAAAGAATACTAGTCAGCCACTAGTTATTAAAATATGCCATATTATTAAAGCTACACCCACTTGCTGCCACAATTAACTCGTCAAAACGACGCGAAAATTCCAAGTATCTCGGAATTTAACGAAATTCACACCGTAGCTTAATATCCACGCTACAAATCTAGTGGCGATGTCAAAACCATCATCCGACAAACCAAAACTCAGGCTAATATTTCTCGAAGCCAAAACACAAGCATTCCCGAAGATCCTCCACCGAGTCACCAAAACAGACTCCAGCTTGCTAGGGAATCTTACAAACAGGCTACAAAACAAGCCACTCAAGGGCCTAAACAGCTAAGACCATGCTCTGACAATGGCAAAGGCCAGAAATGCATCAACGTAATGCCAAACAAAGATTAAACAGTCGCAGAAAAACTAGGGGCATTACACCTATGCTTGGAATTATAATATTTAGCCAGCCTGTCTTGAGCGATCAGCAATCGTTCTCGTACAACTCATACCAACGAGGTGGCGTCTTCCCCTTCTTGTCATTTGTACAGCTTTGAATCACCCGTTTCCAACCATTACAACGGCGTGCAACATTTTCTACCATATAGGGCCTCGAATGGCGCCATTTGAATACTCGCTTGGTAGCTGTTGTTATAAGCAAACTCTACCAAGTACAGGTGATCTTTCCATCGATTTCTGAAATCCAAGACGAACATGCGAAGCATGTCCTCCATTGTCATGTTGGCTCTCTTGGTCTGACCATCCGTCTGCAGATGAAAGGACGTGCTGAAACTCAGCTTGGTTCCCAACATTTGTTGCACTAACCTCCAGTCATTGGACGTGAAATGTCCATCTCGGTCACTTACGATGTTGCGGGGTACACCGTGTATTCGAACAATGTTATCTACATAGAGTTTTGCTAGTTCATCCACTGAATCATCCTTCCTATTCTGAATGAAGTGCGACACTTTCGTTAATCGATCTACGATCACCGAGATGGCGTTGTTTCCCTTCTACGACCTTGGCAACCCAAGCACAAAATCCATTGAAATATTGTCGAACATCCACTCCGGGATAGGTAAGGACTATAAGAAACCTCCAAGCTTCTAGCATTCCGCCTTCACCAAAGCGCACGTTTGACACTTCACCACATAAAGTGACACATCCTTCTTAAGCCCTTGCCACCAGAACAACTTTTTCATATCTCTATACATCTTTGTGCTCCCTAGGTGAATCGAGTACTTAGTATGATGAGCCTCGTACATTAATTCCTCCCGTAGTTTATCCACACTTGGGACGCACAAACGACTGTCCTTCCATAACAGGCCATCACATTAAATTGGAAATTTTACTCATCCAAAGCCTTATCCATAAACTGCTTCATGTTATTATCCCGATCCAGAGCTTGTCGAGTCCTATCAGTAAGGTCATATTGCACCTCTGTCCAGATAAGTTGTGCTTCAGCACTAGTCTGCTTGACAACACAAGAGATCTCCAATGCCTCCAAATAACGAATCAAACACTCATCATGTATCGATAACTAGTTGGCCTGTGCGGGAGCCCTGCGACTCAATGTATCAGCAACCGCATTGCCTTTCCCAGGAACATAGTGTATCTTAAAGGTGTAGTAACCCAGGAACTTTATCCACCTCCGTTGCCACATGTTTAGGTCCTTTTGATCCAATAGGTACTTCAGGCTCTTGTGGTCGGTATAGATATCGACCTTCACACCGTACAGGTAGTGCCTCCATAGCTATAGGGCAAATATCACGACCGCTAACTCCAAGTCATGGACCGGATAGTCCCTCTCGTTTACCTTCAGCTGACATGAGTCAAAAGCTATTACACTCCCATACTGCAGTAGAATACAACCCAAACCACTGCCCGAAGCATCACTGTAAATCACAAATCCTTCGGTCCCACTCGGCGAACATAGAATAGGCGTCATGGTCAACAGACTTTTCAGTTCTTCGAAAGCTTATGCGAACTCAGGCGTCAAAACAAACTTCCAATCTTTTTTCATCAAAGTCTTGAGTGGTAACGCTATCCGCAAGAAGTTCTCTACGAAGTGGCTTTAATAGCCTGCAAGCCCTAGAAAACTCTGGACTTCCGCTACCGAAGACAACACAGGCCACTCCCGTATAGCAACTATCTTAGCTGGATCCACAGCAATTCCCTCTCCACTAACTATGTGACCAAGGAACTCTACCGAGGACAACCAAAACTCGAATTTGAGAACTTGGCATACAATTGGTTCCTCCTCAACGTCTCCAACACCAAATGCAGATACTTAAAGTGATCCTCCTCACACTGCAAGTACACTAGTATATCGTCAATAAAGACTATTGTGAAGTGGTTCAGGTACTCTATGAACGTTCTGTTCATCAGATCTATAAACATGGATGGCGCATTAGTCAGCCCAAACGGCATGACTGTGAACTCATAATGCCAATACCGCGTGCTAAAAGCTGTCTTGGGGATGTCACTTTCTCTTATCCTCAACTAGTAATATCCGGACTTAAGATCCAATATAGAGTATACCGATGACCTAACTAACTGATCGAACAGATCATCAATCCTTAGGATCGGATACTTATACTTCTCTGTTAGCTTATTCAACTCCTGATAATTAATACATAGACGTATGCTTCTGTCCTTCTTCTTAACCAAGAGGACCGACGCGCTCCAAGGCGACGAACTTGGACACGCATAACCTTGCTCCAACATCTCTTAAAGTTGTACTTTTAGTTCCGCCATCTCCTTAGGTGCTAACCGATATGGAGAGCGTGACACAGGTTTGGCACCATACCGAACCGACTTAACCACCTGGAGAGCAGACATCAATGTCTTGCTCGACCCCTTTATGCCTGAGAATGTTGTCTCATGCTCTGTATCTAGTCCCAATCTGACCACCTTACGATTGCAATCAATGTACGCACGCTACTTTGATAGCCAATCTAATCCAAAGATCACATCGAACTGTACTATTGGCAGTAATGATGCTCGCAAGTCATAAACGTGACTCCCAAACCTTACCTTTACATAAAAAACTCTATCTGCGCGCATAGAGCACCTGTAGGCAACAACACATCCAATTTTCCCTTTGCCATCGAAGCAGATACTCCGATGCACGATACAAATCCTTCAGACAAAAAGGAGTGTGAAGCTCCCATATCGAACAGTGCTCTCGCTGAATTATCGAAAATCAAAACAAAGTCTAGCACAACTTATAATAAGCTAATATGCGTAAGGAAACAAGTATTTAAAGTTAAACTGCTATAAATTTAAACTGTACCTGTCACCACGTCAGCTTGCTTTATGGCCTCTTGCTGGCCAAGGTTATAAACACTCGGTTTGGCTTGAGCATAGTGTGATGCGGTTGACTCCACTTCCTTGCCCTTCTCCTCATATGTTAGTTCAGATTTTTTCTCGGACATTGGGCGTCCGCTTCGACAATCTCGGGCATAGTGTCCCGGCTTTCCACAATTATAGCATGCACCTGGGGTTTGGCTTGAAGTTGCCCCAGATGCACCAGAAGAAGGGGTTGGACCCGAAGTCCTAGCCTTTTTATTCCACTTAAGAAACACAGATTTTGAGGAGTTCGGCATTTTGGCCTTCGTCTTTTATGCACCATACCGACAATATCGGGCAAGGTGTCCTTCCTTGCCACAAGTATGACAAAAGTAAATAACTTTGCTAGTAAATGTTCTAGCCCTCTTATTCAGCATTGTGTGGTATATAGTCTTTATAAGACCTGCAAGGTTCGGTACCCTACACACTGGCATCTGGTGGGACTTCCCAAAATCTACTTTCAAAGATCTAGCCGACTCCACCAAGGCTCGGAAACCCAATAATTTTTGTCCTAGCAGTAGAACTCGTAACTCGCCATGCAAACCATTATAAAATCTATCGACCATACACTGCTCGCTCTCCAACTCAAAGCCTGGGTAGCATCTTATCATAAGAAACGCCTGCAAATATTCATTAACTGAGTGCGTACCCTGCACTAAAAGCATGTTCAACTGCTGACCCGATGGTCTTCTAAATTCCATTTGCTCCATCACACAACCCGATGTTGAAGCCGCCTCAGGGACAAATGGTTGTACATTCCTTCCATGGTGTGCATTAGTAACAGCGAACACCGCTTCAACTATCCTTCTTATTATTTCAACAGATGGAGGGGTCTCAGGCATGTAACTGGGTGCACTACTTTCCTCAGAAAGCGGTCATTCTGACGTCCCTACGCCACTCCTAGTCACCTATATTCGTACAAAACACCAATAAGAGACCAAAAAAATTGCAAGATGCAATTATAGGAACACGCAAGTTCTTCAAACATGTGTATTTTCATTCCTAAGTGGACATTCATGAGTTCTTTTTATGTTATAACGATGAAGCACATACATGTGCTCACTACCCCTTAAAATAATTTGCCCACAAATTCCAATAAGCAAGACCGATACCAGTCGTCTGATACCAAATTGTAACACCCATATCCATCACATGACATATAGTAGTAGGTTCGGCCGGGGCCCGATGTCATATACCACAGACAGATCGAAGGGTTAATAAATAAAACCATACTTCGAATAACACACGACCTACACATAGCACATACTAGCGAAAGTATTTTAAATGTTAAAAAGAAAAGTACCAAATCCACAACATGAATGTCCACTAAAAACCAAAAGTAGGAATGAGCGTACAAATACACAAAGTACTTGGCCTTATGGCCTTACAAGAGTTTACTTTAAACAATAAGTGTCTTCCAAACATCGGCACGCAGTCCAGTCACACATGAGTATAAAAGTAAACGTTCCCATTGGCCTTCAAGGTCCGGTTCAGGAACAAGGGATTCAGCCCGCTATTTGCCACTAGGCTCCGTAGCACCTGTAATCAACAATCCACCGCAGCGGTGGCAAACAAAGTCAACGGTCAGCTAAAGCTGATCAAATTATAACGTTCCCGCCCCTTAATCGGGGAGGCAGTGCTCCTTCCCTGCATATTATAAGTATAACCAAACAGGATAGTGAAATAAAACTACACCACAGGCATAGGCACACATGACCACACACCCCGTTCACTCAGGGCACATTCTCGATGAACTCAGTCCACCATCGCCCCTAGGACGGCAATAATGTGAGCTAATATTCTTTTTCAGTCGAAGCCTAAGACCCGCCCTTTATGCCATCGGTAGGCCTCTTAAACCGAACCACATAGAGCCGGTACGGTTTCACTCAACTCGTTGTCACACCGCCATAACAATTCAAGTCATCGACACGAGTTAAGCTTCCCCGAAGCCCAAATATCGATCAAATAAAAGTACATAACCCGGTTATGCACAAGGTTGGCTCCCAGGCCACCAAGATGGCAGAACTTTACTTCTGCCCAGATTTTTGTGTGCACTTTGGAGTTAATCCCCAAGACTCCCTGTTGCAATCTACCGTGTAGAAAACCCGAAAAGCAATCTGCACGGAGTCTTCTCCAGCACTACAAGCATAATGAAAACATCACCGATCCAGACCAACTCGTCCGGGTAGGATTCACACACCATGCCTATGTCTGTACTTCGATTTCTTACTCTATATGTAAAACAACGGGGACTATTCATGTCCAATCGAAGGAATACCTCGCACTCATCGCTCACTCACGGGAGGGAGTTTCCTATGCAAAAAGGAAGAGTACTTAACATGTACAAGAAGAAAATCATTACCCATGCAGTTCTCTTTAGCACCATGAAGAAGATAAGAAACTTAGACGGATTAAAAGCACTGCAACGGCCTCGCCTCCACAAATCTGGACTTGGCTCGAGAATCGGGTCTATAAAGCTCCACCAGCAGCCGGATTCCTCCTTAGCCTTCCTCCTTGCTCTCCCCTCTCTCTAACCCTTTAGAAATAGAATGGGTTAAGAGAAATGAGGGTTAAATCCTAATCTCCCGACCATATACCAGCAGGGGAAAGGCTGAGCCATCGGATCCTATTTGAAGGAAATGAACGACAATGATTCGCCCTGAAAATAACATTCCTAGCCCGAACACGGCTTGTGACACGGCTGTGTCATAGTTCTTGTTCCACACTCACCGTAATCCAGTGAACACAGAATAGGACACAACCTCTGACACAGCTTGGGACACGCCCATATCAACCATGGACACGCCCGTGTCATAGGCCGCGTGTAACACCCCTATCCGTCGTATAGCATATAACAGTAGGTTCGGCCGGGGCCCGACGCCATATACTACGGACAGACCGGTTGGTTACGCATTGAAACCATTCAACCAATCATAACGTCCTACACAACACCTAGCGGAAGCAATTTATTAGGTTGCAAAATAAGTAAGAACCCAGACACAGAGCATGAATGTCCACTACAAACCCAGGAATGTAAACATACACAAAAGATAAATGGCCTTAAGGCCTTACACTGTTCTCTTAACAAAAGTAGTGTTTTCCAAACTTCGGCACGCAGGCTGGCCATACATGATAAACGGGAAAGCATAAACAATTAGGCCTTCAAGGGCCGGCGCAGCAACATGGTCTTTAGCACGCTATTTTCCGCTCGGCTCCGTAGCACCTGCAAGCAACAAACCACCGCCCGGTGGCAAACAATAGCAACGGTCAGCAATGCTGACCAAATTATAACGATCCCGCCCCCAAAATCAGGGCGGCGATGCTCTTTCCCTGCACTTTATTAGTAGGCAACAACAATAGTGTAAATACACTTCAACACAGGCGTAGGCTCGCACGGCCATACACCCCATGCACTCAGGGCACATTCACGGCGAACCGGCAAACGTCACGTCAATTCAAGCCATAGACGTTCCCGTTTCACCACCGCCTCTTGGACGGCCAACCAAATGAGCATTTTGCCTTCCTGGCCTTGGTCACGGCAATTTAAGTCATAGACCGCCGAAGACCCTCATCCATGCCAACGGTCCAACCGAACAACATAGACCGGGTACGATTCCGCCTGACCCGTGCTCATATCGCAACGGCAATTTAAGCCATATGCGCAGGTCAAGACTCACCGAGTCCCGTTTCCGCCACAACAATCACATAACCCGGTTATGTTCACGTTGGCTCCCCGGCCACCGTGTTGGCAAAACTCGCTTTTGCCCAGATTTCCGTGTGCACCTTGGAGTTAATCTCCAAGGCTCCCTGATGCAATCTACCACGTAGAAAACCCAAAAAACGCCCAAACACCCGGAGTCTTCCCCGGTTCATATGCAATGCAACAACACCGATCCGGCTCTACTTGTCCGGATAGGCTTCACACACAATGCCTATGTCTGTTTTCACATACGGACTCTACACAAGGGGGACTTTACATATCTACCCCAAGGAACGCTCCAACTCTTCGCTCACTCGCGAGAGAGGGCTTCCCATGCAAAGGGGAAAAGGTCTTCACATGCCCAAGGATGAGAAATCGTTACCCTTGCATTTTTCCGCGGCGCCATCGAAAACTATGTGGTTGGAAAGCACCGCAACGGCGTCACCCCCGCGGAACTGGACTCGGATCGCGATTCGGAGCTCCGAAGCTCCTCCGGCGGCCGGATCTTGGACTCCTCCTTCCTCCTTGCTCTCCCTTCTCTCTAAACTCTTAGAGAGAGAATGGCTAAAGGAAATGAGGATTCCCAACCCTAAATCCCAGCTAAAACCACCCAGGAGCAGCCCCCCACCATCGGATCCAAAGTCAAGGAAACGAACGGCCAAGATTAGATCTGAAATCATAAAATCTGGGCCGAACACGGGTTGCAACACGGCCGTGTGCCTGGCCGTGTTACCCATTCACCGTCTCGACCGATACGAAAAACCAGCACACGGCCTTTGACACGGCCTCCGAAACGCCCGTGTCACCTGTGACACGCCCGTGTCGGGGCCCGTGTCACGCCCCCCGTATGCAATCGGCCAGTTTTCCCAACCCGAGAAGGACACGGCCTGCGACACGGCACCCGATACGGCCGTGTCGAATTTGACACGCCCGTGTCAGGGCCCGTGTCATGGCCCGTGTGCTTTCCCCAGAAAATAGCCCAAAGTGACACGCCCTGGGACACGCCTGTGTCCCAGGCCGTGTGCCTAACACGCCCTGGGACACGCCCGTGTCCCAGGCCGTGTTCCAGCCTTCTACGATCGTCGACCGCCAAAGCGTCGACCGCACGACCCGTGGTCGAACACGCCCTGACACGGCCTCCGACACGCCCGTGTCGAGACCCGTATCACCTGCTTCAAAACCCCGTCTTGGCTTAAAATTCCACCCGTCTCTCTTTTGAGTTTCGGGGTGTTACAACTCTCTCCCACTTAAAAGAATTTCGCCCACGAAATTACTAAAGGAAAGCTATAGGAACTTAAAACTTTTAACGGTACCTGAGCGGAATAACTCCGGGTACTCCTCCTACATGGTTTGCTCCCTTTCCCAAGAGAGCTCCTCCCGACCGCAATTATCCCACCAGACCTTAACCATCCGGATCTCCTTGTTACGGAGCCTCTTGACCTCTGCATCTTCAATACAAACAGGCTTGACCCTAGTCGTCAACCCTTCGTCCACCGGCACTTGATCAACTGCGATCACCTGCGAAGGCTCCTGCACCGCCTTCCGCAACACAGAAATGTGGAATACGTCGTGTATTCCACTCAACTCTACCGATAACTTCAAACGGTAAGCCGCTTCGCCGACCCGCTCCAAAATCTCAAAAGGTCTAAGGTATCTGGGTCTCAGCTTCTTCAAGCGTCTCACCCGCGAAACCCCCTTGAACGGCTTCACTTTCAAGTATACCCAATCGCCTACCGCAAACTCCACGTTCCGGTGCTTGGCATTGTAATACTTAGCATGTCTGTCCTGAGCGATCAACAAGCGCTCCCGAATGATCCGCACCAAAGAAGTAGCATTTTCCACCTCCTGCTTCTTGTACAACCTTGCCTCACCCATTTCAAGCCACGATAACGGCGTGCGACACTTCCTACCATACAGGGCCTCGAAGGGGGCCATTTGTATACTCGCTTGGTAGCCATTATTGTACGCAAATTCCACCAAATATAGGTGGTCCTCCCAATGCTTCCCAAAGTCCAGAACACACATTGTAAGCATGTCCTCCATCGTCCTATTGACTCTCTCGGTCTGCCCATCCGTCTGCGGATGGAAGGCTATGCTGAACTTTAACTTTGTTCCCAGCATCTGCTGCACCAATCTCCAATCATTTGACGTGAACCGCCGATCACGATCACTCACAATGCTACGGGGCACGCCATGCAGCCTAACAATGTTGTCAACATACAACTTCGCCAATTTCTCCACTGGATCATCCTTCCTATGCGGAATTAAGTGCGACACCTTTGTTAACCGATCTACGATCACCCAGATGGCATCGTTCCCCTTCTGCGATCTTGGCAACCTATGCACAAAGTCCATAGATATGTCGTCGAATTTCCACTCCGGTATAGGCAAGGACTTCAGAAATCCTCCCGGCTTTTGGCACACCGCCTTCACCAAGGCGCACGTTTGGCATTTAGCCACAAACAACGCTACGTCTTTCTTAAGCCCCGGCCACCAAAACAACTTTTTGAGATCACGATACATCTTCGTGCTCCCTGGGTGGATTGAGTACTTGGTATGATGAGCCTCGTACATCAACTCCGCCCGGAGGTTACCCCCACTTGGGACGCACAACCGATGATCCTTCCTTAACAAACCATTTACTACCGAGAACTGGGAATTTGACCCAACCAGAGCAGCCTCCATAAGCTCCTTCATGGATTCATCTAACTCCAATGCCTGTCGAACCCGGTCAGCCAGGTCATACTGAACTTCTGTCCAGTTTAACATTGCTTTGGCGCTCGTCTGCCTGTCAACGCAATAGATCTCAAGCTCCTCCAACTCCCGTATCAGCCGCTCATCATGCACTGACAACCAGTTGGCTTGGGCGGGGGCCCTGCGACTCAGCGCATCTGCAACTACGTTGCCCTTCCCGGGTACATAATGTATTTTGAAGGTGTAGTCCCCCAGGAACTCCATCCACCTCCTCTGCCTCATGTTAAGATCCTTCTGATCCAACAAGTACTTTAGGCTCTTGTGATCGGTGTATATATCGACTCTTACGCCGTATAGGTAGTGCCTCCACAACTTGAGTGCAAATTTCACGGCCGCCAACTCCAAGTCGTGCACCGGATAATTTCTATCATGCACCTTCAGCTGACGCGATCCATAAGCTATCACGCTCCCATGCTGCAACAACACGCAGCCCAAACCACTACCCGAGGCGTCACTATACACCTCGAAGCCCTCGGTCCCACTCGGCGAGCTAAGCACTGGCGCCGTGGTCAACCGTCTCTTCAGCTCCTCAAATGCTTGCACGCACTCCTGCGTCCACAAGAATCTCTGATCTTTCCTTGTCAACTTCGTGAGAGGTAGCGCTATCCGCGAGAAGTTCTCTACGAAGCGCCTGTAATATCCGACAAGCCCGAGAAAACTACGGACTTCCGCGACAGAAGACAATGCAGGCCACTCCCGTATCGCAACGATCTTCGCCGGATCCACCGCTATACCTTCCCCACTAACAATGTGACCAAGGAACGCTACTGAGGGTAGCCAGAACTCGCACTTGGAGAATTTCGCATACATCTCATTCCTCCTCTGAGTCTCCAACATTAGATGCAAGTGCTTGAAGTGATCTTCTTCGTACTGCGAGTACACCAATATATCGTCAATAAAGACGATCACAAAGCGATCCAGGAAATCTCGGAACGTCCTGTTCATCGAGTCCATAAACACTGAAGGCGCATTCGTCAGTCCAAATGGCATGACCGTGAACTCGAAATGCCTATATCTTGTGCTGAACGCCATCTTCGGGATATCACATTCCCTTATCCTCAACTGATAGTACCCCGACTTCAAGTCCAACTTAGAATATACCGACAATCTGACTAACTGATCAAAGAGATCATCAATCCTCGGGATCGGGTACTTGTTCTTTTCCGTCAGCTTGTTCAACTCTCTGTAGTCGATACACAACCGCATACTACCATCCTTCTTCTTAACGAAGAGGACCAGTGTGCTCCAAGGCGACGAGCTTGGACGCACATAACCTTGTTCCATCAGCTCCTCTAGCTGAACTTTCAACACTGCCATCTCCTTAGGCGCCAACCTATACGGAGCACGTGACACCAGTTTGGCCCCCGATACGAGCTCGATGGTGAAATCAATCTCTCGCCGCGGTGGGGCCCCGGGAAGATTATCTGGGAACACATCAGGGTATTCACAAACCACGTGGATGCTATCCAATATGGACTTTGGCTCCACAGCCCCCACTATTGCGAAGAACAGCTCTGCACCAGCACGAACTGCCTTTACTACCTGAAGAGCAGACATCAGCGCCTTGCTCGACCCCTTGAGTCCCTCGAATGTTGTCCCCCGCCCAACACCCAGCTTGACCTCCTTTTGGTCACAGTCAATCCAAGCCTTCTGCTCCGAAAGCCAATCCATCCCAAAGATAACGTCAAACTCTACTAGCGGCAGCAATGACGCTAGCAAGTCGAACTCTTGGCTACCAATGTGAACCTTTACGGCGCACACTCTGTCCGCGCGCATCGAGCACCCATTCGGTAGCAGCACATCCAACTTATCCTTCGCCATCAAAGAAGGGGCTCCGATGCGCGATATAAACTTTTTGGACAAGGAGTGTGAAGCTCCCGTGTCGAACAGTGCCTGTGCCGGACTATCGCTAATAACAACAAAGCCTATACAAACAATATTAGGCTAACAAGCAATAGACAACAGTATATAAAGTTAACTTGCTGTAAATTAACTCGTACCTGTCACCACGTCAGCTTGTTTGATGGCCACCAGCTGGCCCAAGTTATAGACTCTAGGCTGAGTCGGAGCATAGTGGGACGCGGTTGACTCCACTGCCTTGCCCTTCTCTTCGTAAGTAGCTCCTTGCTTTCTCTCGGACTTTGAGCGTCCTCTCCAGCAATCGCGGGCAAAGTGCCCAGTCTTTCCATACGTGAAACAAGCGCCCGGGGTTCGGTTGGTAGTTGCCCCCGAGGCACCTGTAGAAGAAGCTGGACCTGACGTCCTAGTCTTCTTGAAGAATTTTCGATAGCCCGACTTCGACGTAGTCGGTGCTTTGAACTCCGATTTCTTCCTGCCAGATTCCTTCTTAGCTTGCACATTTCTCATGTCCTTCTCCAAGGACCGGGCCGAGTTGACCAAGGTTAGGAGACACAGCGTCATGGGCCCTGACAGTAGCAACCTCAGCTCATCTCTTAACCCTTCGTAAAAGCAGTTAGTCTTTCGCTCCTCGTCGGCAAAGGTAGCGCTAGCATATCTCCCCAACCGAGTAAACTCGTGGAGGTACTCGTCTACAGTGCTATCTCCTTGCACCAACTTTTGGAACTCGTTCTCCAATACGATCCTCTGCGCTGAGGGGAGGTATCGAGCCATGAACAATCTTGCAAACTCCGCCATAGGAACTTCGGCCAACGGCCTTCCCCTCAACTGGTGTAGCTCTAGGCCTTCCCACCATAACCTTGTGTCCCCATCCAACAGGAACGTCGCTATTGTGGTCTTCTGCCACTCTTCCGTTTCAGTAGCTGTCATCACCCTATTGACTCTTGAGAGCCAATCTTCAGCCTGGGTCGGGGTTCCCGTTCCCGAGAACACCGGTGGGTGGAAGCCCATCACATGCTTCAACTGTCTTTCAGTTGCTCTCCAAGGCAACTCCGGCTCCACTGCCACCTGCTCAACCCTTCTAGGCTCCGCCGCTTGGAGCGGCACTTGCTCCCCCGCAGGAGCAGGCTGCTGCACCTGTCTTGCAGGTTGCGCATTAATCATAACAAAGACAGCTTCTGCCACCAATCTAATGGTCTCGGCAGACGGAGGTGTTGCAGGCGCTTCACTTGGCGCACTGCTTGCCTCAGAACCTGGCCGTTCTGACGGCCCAGCACCACTCCTGGTCACCTATAATCGTGCAAAACACCGATAAGCGACCAAAAATTACTACAAACAGCAATTATAGGAACACGCAGGTTCCTCAAACATGTGTATTTTCATTCCTAAGTGGACATTCATGGGTTCTTTTCATGTTATACCGATGACGCACACATGTGCTCACCACCCCTTAAAGTGAATTTGTCCACGAATTCATTTAAGTTTGACCGAAACCAGTAGTCTGATACCAATTTGTAACACCCCTATCCGTCGTATAGCATATAACAGTAGGTCCGGCCGGGGCCCGACGCCATATACTACGGACAGACCGGTTGGTTACGCGTTGAAACCATTCAACCAATCATAACTTCCTACACAACACCTAGCGGAAGCAATTTATTAGATTGCAAAAGTGGTAAGAACCCAGACACAGAGCATGAATGTCCACTACAAACCCAGGAATGTAAACATACACAAAAGATAAATGGCCTTAAGGCCTTACACTGTTCTCTTAACAAAAGTAGTGTTTTCCAAACTTCGGCACGCAGGCCGGCCACACATGATAAACGGGAAAGCATAAACAATTAGGCCTTCAAGGGCCGTCGCAGCAACATGGGCTTTAGCCCGCTATTTTCCGCTCGGCTCCGCAGCACCTGCAAGCAACAAACCACCGCCCGGTGGCAAACAATAGCAACGGTCAGCAATGCTGACCAAATTATAACGATCCCGCCCCCAAAATCGGGGCGGCGATGCTCTTTCCCTGCACTTTATTAGTAGGCAACAACAATAGTGTAAACACACTTCAACATAGGCGTAGGCTCGCACGGCCATACACCCCATGCACTCAGGGCACATTCACGGCGAACCGGCCAACGTCACGTCAATTCAAGCCATAGACGTTCCCGTTTCACCACCGCCTCTTGGACGGTCAACCAAATGAGCATTTTGCCTTCCTGGCCTTGGTCACGGCAATTTAAGCCATAGACCGCCGAAGACCCTCATCCATGCCAACGGTCCTACCGAACGACATAGACCGGGTACGATTCCGCCTGACCCGTGCTCATATCGCAACGGCAATTTAAGCCATATGCGCAGGTCAAGACTCACTGAGTCCCGTTTCCGCCACAACAATCACATAACCCAGTTATGTTCACGTTGGCTCCCCGGCCACCATGTTGGCAAAACTCGCTTTTGCCCAGATTTCCGGGTGCACCTTGGAGTTAATCTGCAAGGCTCCCTGATGCAATCTACCACGTAGAAAACTCGAAAAATGCCCAAACACCCGGAGTCTTCCCCGGTTCATATGCAATGCAACAACACCGATCCGGCTCTACTTGTCCGGATAGGCTTCACACACAATGCCTATGTCCGGTTTCGCATACGGACTCTACACAAGTGGGACTTTACATATCTACCCCAAGAAACGCTCCAACTCTTCGCTCACTCGCGAGAGAGGGCTTCCCATGCAAAGGGAAAAAGGGCTTCACATGCCCAAGGATGAGAAATCGTTACCCTTGCGTTTTTCCGCGGCGCCATCGAAAACTATGTGGTTGGAAAGCACCGCAACGGCATCACCCCCGCGGAACTGGACTCGGATCGCGATTCGGAGCTCCGAAGCTCCTCCGGCGGCCGGATCTTGGACTCCTCCTTCCTCCTTGCTCTCCCTTCTCTCTAAACTCTTAGAGAGAGAATGGCTAAAGGAAATAAGGATTCCCAACCCTAAATCCCGGCTAAAACCACCCAGGAGCAGCCCCCACCGTCGGATCCAAAGTCAAGGAAACGAACGGCCAAGATTAGATCTGAAATCATAAAATCTGGGCCGAACACGGGTTGCAACACGGCCGTGTGCCTGGCCGTGTCACCCATTCGCCGTCTCGATCAATACGAAAAACCAGCACATGTCCTTTGACATGGCCTCCGACACGCCCGTGCCACATGTGACACGCCCGTGTCGGGGCCCGTGTCACGCCCCCCCCCCCCCCCCCCCCCCCCCCCCTCGTTTGCAATCGGCCCGTTTTCCCAACCCGAGAAGGACACGGCCAGCGACACGGCACCCGACACGCCCGTGTCGAATTTGACACGCCCGTGTCAGGGCCCGTGTGATGGCCCGTGTGCCTTCCCCAGAAAACAGCCTAAAGTGACACGCCCTGGAACACGCCCGTGTCCCAGGCCGTGTGCCTGACACGCCCTAGGACACGCCCGTGTCCCAGGCCGTGTTCCAGCCTTCTACAATCGTCGACCGCCAAAGCGTCGACCGCACGACCCGTGGTCGAACACGCCCTGACACGGCCTCCGACACGCCCGTGTGGAGACCCGTGTTACCTGCTTCAAAACCCCGTCTTGGCTTAAAATGCCACCCGTCTCTCTTTTGAGTTTCGGGGTGTTATATCGCGTGCCCCAATCGACGTTAAAACCGTCGCATCCCGAACAGGATACGGCTATGTGACATGCCAATGTCACAGGCTGTGTGCCAGACACTCTTTTGGACACGCCCATGTCCCTGACTGTGTAACTCACTCGATACAGCCCGACATAACACGGAGCAGGACACGGCCCTTAACACGCCTGTGTCATAGGCCGTGTGCCCGATCTGGCATTACTTTGAAGAACGTCGACTGCATTTCATTGACCTCAGGCACAACACGGCCCTGGACACGCCCGTGTCACAGGTCATGTGAACCTAATCAGGCACAAAATTGGCCTTAGAATGCTATCCATTCCTTAAAGAGTTTTGGGGCTTTACATATCGTATACTTATAATCAGATAGGAATGCCACCCATCGTCTCTAGAGAACGTTCAACTCCTTCTGTGTATCAACATATTTCAGATTCTTGTGATCCGAAAATATGTCGCAATGCACACCATAGAGGTAATGCTGCCAAATCATAAGAGCGAACACTACTGCTCCAATCTCCAAGTCATGAACAGGGTAATTCTTCTTGTGCTTCTTCAGTTTCTGTGAGGCGTATGCTATCACATGACCATGCTACATCACTATAGCACCCATCCCCTGAAAATATGCATCAACATACAACTAGAAGCCCTCCTTCCCATATGGAAGGGCGAGGATAGGGGCTTGTTGGAACACCCTATTACTAATTTGGGTAAGGATCACTATGCTTGTCTTAGGATCCTAGTTGACCTAGTTGTATAGTTGAGAAGGTCAACATTAGAATGAGTCTAGGGCATAGAACTTAGTTTTGAAGCTGCCCCCAAGACCACTCCAAGATCAAGGATGAAGAGCTAAGTCTAAAGCAATTTTCGTCGAGCTCAGGTCGATGAATCGTCGAACTCAGTTCGACGCTCTCTGAGCTCAACTTCAACAAATCGTCGAACTCCGGTCGACGATCGTCGAGCTCAGATCGACTATCTGCTTTTAGCTAGCTTCTGCTTAGTCGTCGAGCTCCCCTCGACTATCGTCTAGCTCAGTTCGACGATGCCTCCTTCAGCTGTTTCTCAGGTCGCTGAGCTCAGTTCGACGATCTTTGAGCTCAGTTCGACGATTTCTGTCTGCTTATCTCAGTTCATCTCTGAGCTCAGTTTGACGATCGTAGAGCTCAGATCGACGATTATCTGGAGAGATCAACGTCTTCAAGATTTCAAATGCTGCTGATTCTTTGGAATGTTTTTGAATATTATCAGCATTTATGACAGAAGATCTCCCAGTCGTTTGGAGCAAGTTTCAAGGTATCATTCAGAGATTGTTTGCTGGACTTTCCTCTAAAAGACAAGACCATTTATGGAAAACATTTATGACTGACCAACGGCCATCTTTGGACAAGGAGAATATTCAGAAAATCAATTCTATTACTATGGTCCTTAGATATACAGAACAATAATAACAAGAAATTTTCAGAGCTGATAGACAGAAAGAAAAAGAAAACACACAGAAGAATACTGTCAGTAGAAGAACAAGAAAACTACAACATCAAGATCTTCTAGCTGACTAAGTGTTCTGGCATCCTCATCTTAGATCTCCAGACACATCATCTTTCAGCTGTCCTGCTGAAACCATTCTTTGCTGGAGATCAAGTTCTGAAGACCTATCACCCTTCTGCAAAGCTTCTCTGCCTGAACCTCTCTACATCTCAGGGGGAGCTTTGACATCTTCAATCCACTTGTGCTTCTCTCATTTGACTGAGAACAGAGAAGACAACTTCAACTTTTACTTTTTCTTTTCCTGCTGTAAAAGGGTTCTTGAACTCCCTTCAAAAGTTCTGTCTGGTTCTGAGAGCCTTGTCAAAACTCAGTGGTGGCAAGACACCTTATCAAAAAATCTAGCTTTGGTTTTTGAGCACCTTATCAAAAGCTCATTGGTGTCAGGACACCTGATCAACTCAGTCCTGAGTGGATTCCTACCAAGGGTGGTAGAAGAGTGGATGTACCCAGTTTTGGGGAACCACTATATTCCCTTGTGTCTTCTGGTTGTGCTTGTGTGATTTGTCTGCTGTGTGCTGTGTCCTTTCCTTTCAGTTCTTAAGTTTCTGTTAGCACTCTACACTATAGCTTAAATAGAATTTTAATTTGTGCTATTTTATTAATCTGTGAAAAATTATTTTAAGTAAACTCTATTCACCCCCCTCTAGAGTTGAGATAGATCTTACCCTCACTTTCAATTGGTATCAGAGGCAGGTTGGTTGCTCATACTGGTTAACACCTGAACCAAAAGATCCCTGATAAGATCAATCTCTGTAGAGGATTACATTCTATACATCTATCTACTCATTAAGAGACATGGCACAGAACAAAGATTATGCAAGCACCAGACCACCAGTGTGCAACCTCTCCAAGTTTGCACTCTGGAAGGCAAGGATTAGATTATATATGAATTCTATTGATGAGGATATCTTTAATTCTGTCTTGACAGTGTGTCCAACTCCACCAGCAAGCTCAAGTACAAGTGCTGTTCCACCTCCTTCTGGAACAGATGCAGATATAAAGAAGTGGAAGATTGCAGATGCTAAGGCTATGAACATCTTAGCCCAAACTATGTCTGATGATATTTTTCAAAAGGTAGCTGAATGCAACTCAGCCAAAGAAACCTGGGACAAACTCTCTGAAATTGTCTCAGGATCTGCTGATGAAAGAAAGGATAGAAGGTCTCATCTGATAAGTCAATATGAGAACTTCAAGAAAGGAGAAGCTGAATCAGTGGCTGACATGTACAATAGACTAAGTCTAATTGTCAATGAGCTAAAGACTTTGGACAAGGAAATCTCTTTAACTGAACTAAATGATAAAATCCTGATGTGCTTTCCCAGCACTTGGGATTCAAGAATCTGGCCAATCAAAGATGCCAGAAGTCTGAATGAGATTACCACTGAAGCTCTCCTGGGCAAGCTTAAATCCTATGAGCTGCTCATTAAAAATAGAGAAGAAGAACAGAAGGCTGCCTCTCCAGCCACAAGGAAAGAAAAGACCATAGCCTTCAGGGCTGCAGAAGAGGAGCCTGAAGATAAAGCCACAGGAAATGATGAGCTCATAAGTCTACTGGCTAAGAGATTCTACAAGATGGCCAGAAAAGATTTCAGAAAAAGGCCATACAAGGGTCATGATTAACCAAGGTATGATAAATCAAATAACAATACAGAAATCATATGCTTTGGTTGCAGGAAACCAGGACACATTGTGCCTGACTGTCCAGAGAACAAGAATAAGGACAAGAGGGATAGAAGAGAAAGAAGAAAAGGAAAGGATCACAAGAAGAACAACTCAGATAAAGCCTCCTCCAGCAAAAACAAACATACAAGGAAGGGCTTTGTTGCTGAGACATGGAGTGAGACTGAAGAGGAATCTGAAGCCTCATCCAGTTCCAGTGATGATGAGGATGATGCAGATGAAAAGGAGTTCTGCATGATGGCCATCAATGCATCACAACAAAACTCTGATGAAGAATCAGAATCAGATTCAGACACTCACCCAGATGAAGATCAGGTAATCAACTCTTTTGATTTTAATTCTGAAGATTTCAAAAGTGAATTTAAGACTCTATGTCTAGACCTATTAAACTCTGAGAAGGAGATAATATCTCTCAGGAATCAATTGTCTGAGCATAGTATCCTAAACTCAAAGAACCTCAAGCTCTCTGAGGAGTTAGAATGCTGTAGGGAGGAGATAGCTTCACTGAAGAGTGAACTATCAAAGGCCAAAAAGTTTGAAGAATCTCTAAATGGGAGAAGTATCAGACTGATGGACATCACAAGCACAGTGAACTCTAGATTCAATAGTACACTGGGCTTGGGTGCCTCATCCAGCCAACCTATAGTGTTAACAACTCCAATCAAATTTGTCTCTGACAAAGGAAAGGGAGTAGTAGAGGTGGCTAGGAAGAATGCAGACCTGCCTGAGAAAATTACAGTTCAACAAAATGCGTCGAGCAGAGCTCGACGATCGTCGAACGAAGCTCGACGATCTTACCAAAGATCGTCGACCTCAGCTCGACGACACCCAAACTCTGAACTCAAGCACTATCGATCTTCGAACAGAGATCGACGATCTGACCCAAGATCGTCGACCTCAGCTCGACGATCGTCGAACAGAGTTCAGAATTGTGAACACATTTTCAATGGCTCAGTCAAATTCAATCCTAGAAGTTGGACATCCCATGGACTCAACCCCTATACTGAATGGATAGTACCTCCTAGGAGATACCATCCTGAAGGCTATAAGAGTCAACCTGGGATGTCCTTTATTTCAGAATTTAAAGGTTATCAACCTAGGCCCAAGGTTAACTGGGTCAAAAACAAATAAGCTGTTTTTGTGCAGGTGAAGACCTATCCAGCATCAAACCATCAATGGTATCTGGATAGTGGGTGCTCAAAGCACATGACAGGGGACAAGGACAATTTCACTTCCTTCAAAGCCAAGCTTGGACCCAAAGTAATTTTTGGAGACTCAAGCTTTGGAACTACAAAAGGATATGGTGCAGTCCAAATTGGCTCAGTCACCTTCAAAAAGGTGGCATATGTTGAAGGACTCAAGCACAACCTGATAAGTATCAGTCAATTGTGTGATGAAGGATATCAAGTAACCTTCAACAAAGCCATATGCAAAGTCCAGTCAGTAGACAACACAACTGTGTTGACAGGTAACAGAAGAGGTAACATTTACTTAGTGAATTTTCTTTCACCTGTAGTAGATATCTGCCTGTTTAACTCCATTTCAAAACCAAACAGTTTGTGGCATAAAAGACTAGGACACATTAACCTTAGAACCATTGCTAGGCTATCCAAAGACAACCTTGTTAGAGGACTACCTTCTGGTCCCTACAAGAAGGAAGAACTTTGCAAGGCATGTCAATTAGGCAAGCAAACTAAAAGTAGTTTTAACTCAATTAATAAGAGTGATTCACCTAGGATTTTGTACCTATTGCATATGGATCTCTTTGGACCCATATCAGTGCAAAGCCTAGGAGGGAAATCCTATACTTTAGTGATTGTAGATGACTTCTCAAGATTCACTTGGGTATTCTTTCTGAGGAAGAAGTCTGATAATTTCAAGTGTTTGACAGATTTTCTCAAATGCATTCAGATTGAGTTCAACACTCACATTGCCCTGATCAGAAGTGATCATGGGACAGAGTTTGATTCTCTTCTCATGCAAGAGTTCTGTCAAAGTGAAGGGATCAGGCACACTTTCTCAGCTCCTAGAACCCCTCAACAAAATGGGGTAGCTGAAAGGAAAAATAGAACCCTAATTGAATCTGCTACTACATTATTGTCAGATGCTCACCTACCTCTATCCTTTTGGGCTGAGGCAGTGAACACCTCCAACTATGTGTTGAACAGAAGCCTGATACATAAACTGAAGGGCAAGACTCCCTATGAACTACTCAAAGGGAAGAAACCTAAAGTAAACTATTTTAAAGTTTTTGGTTGTATTTGCTATGTTCATAATAATGATAAGAAGTATCTAGCTAAATTTCAAGCCAAAGCTGATGAAGGAGTGTTTCTG
Source organism: Platanthera zijinensis (assembly GCA_039513925.1). Lineage (NCBI taxonomy): Eukaryota > Viridiplantae > Streptophyta > Magnoliopsida > Asparagales > Orchidaceae > Platanthera > Platanthera zijinensis. Next base: position 130,129,981 of record CM077083.1, read on the forward strand.
GGATACTCTATGATCAGCAAGGCCTATAGGGTGTACAACAAATCTTCTTGTAAAATTGAAGAGTCTGTTCATGTTGTTTTTGATGAAGCTAACATGTCTTTCAAGGAGAAGAATGCTTCTACCATAGAACCTTTGCAGGTACATTCTTTAGCTGAAGACTTGAACAAACTGCAAGTTACTGAAAAGAATGACAGCAGTGATGATGAAGAAGAAGTTCAACATCTAAAAGAAAATCACCTTGAAGAACCTGTTGTTGTTCCACTAGAGGAAACAACAACACAGGCTGGTGAACAATCAACACCTCCTGTTGATTTAGTAACAATAAGAGATCATCCAATTTCCCAAGTTGTTGGAGACATCTCAGCTGGTGTGCAAACCAGAAATCAGGTCAACCAGAACCTAATGCACACTTGCTTCCTATCTCAATTTGAGCCTCAATCCATTCAAGATGCAGAGCAAGATCCACACTGGATCATTGCAATGCAAGAGGAGCTGCATCAATTTGAAAGAAATCAGGTTTGGGAACTAGTGCCTAAGCCAAAAGATCATCCCATTGTTGGAACAAAGTGGGTCTTCAGAAATAAGTTGGATGATCAAGGAGTCATAGTCAGAAACAAGGCAAGGCTTGTTGCTCAAGGGTACTCTCAACAAGAAGGAATAGATTATGATCAGACCTTTGCACCAGTTGCAAGGTTAGAGGCCATCAGAATATTCCTAGCATATGCTGCTCACAAAGGATTCAAAGTATACTAAATGGATGTGAAAAGTGCATTTCTTAATGGGGACATCAAAGAGGAAGTCTTTGTTAGACAACCTCCAGGTTTTATCTCTCTAACTCACCCTGATTATGTTTACAAACTGCATAAAGCATTGTATGGTCTCAAGCAAGCTCCCAGAGCATGGTATGAGACCCTAGCATGCTTTCTTCTGGAAAATGGTTTTATTAGGGGGAGAGTAGACCAAACTCTTTTTATTAGAACACATAAGTCCCACACCCTACTAGTACAAATCTATGTAGATGATATCATATTTGGCTCTACTGATTCAAATTTGTGCAAGAGGTTCTCCAACCTAATGCATTCCAAATTTGAAATGAGTAGCATGGGTGAGCTCTCCTTCTTCTTAGGATTGCAAGTCAAGCAACATGCTGAAGGCATCTTTATTTCTCAAGCCAAGTATGCAAAAGAATTGGTCAAGAAGTTTGGTATGTCTGAAGCATCTTGTATGAAAACACCCATGCCTACCAATGCTGTATTGGATGCTGATCAGCATGGGAAGCCAGTTGATCAGACAACATATAGAGCAATAATTGGCTCTCTACTGTACCTTACAGCTAGCAGACCAGATATAATGTTTGCTACATGCATATGTGCTAGATTCCAAGTTAACCCTAGAGAGTCACACCTAACACTAGTTAAAAGGATTCTTAGGTATGTAAAGAGTTGTCCAAATCTAGGACTCTGGTATCCAAAAGAATCAGGATTTGAATTAACTGGATTTTCAGATGCTGATTATGCTGGATGCAGACTAGACCGGAAAAGCACCAGTGGAACATGTCAGTTCCTTGGTGACAGACTTGTCTCCTGGTTTTGTAAGAAGCAAACATCTGTGTCAACTTCAACTGCTGAAGCTGAGTATATGGCTGCAGGCAGTTGTTGCTCACAAATATTGTGGATACAAAATCAGCTTCTAGACTATGGTTACAACTTAGAGCAGTCAAAAATTTTCTGTGATAATACTAGTGCTATTTCTATAGCACAAAATCCAGTCCTCCATAGTAGGACAAAACACATAGAAATCAGGCATCATTTCCTAAGGGATAATGTAGAGAAAAACAAAATTGAACTTCAATATATTCCTACTGATTTGCAAAGGGGAGATATTTTCACCAAACCCTTGGATGAAAAGAAACACAGGTTCTTCCTAAATCAGTTAGGCATGATAGATGGAGGAAGTCTTAATTAAAATCCAAGATTTTGAAAAGCTAAAACAGACCAAGACTAGGCTAAAAATTCTGTCTTTTGAATGAGTTTAGACTCTGAACTGCGCTCGACGTTTTCTCAAAAATCGTCGAACGGAGATCAACGATTTTCCAAAAATCATCGACCAGAGATCGACGCTTTTGCTATCGTCGATCTGAGTTCAGAGCCTTCGCTAGATCTAGAATTCTTCTTCTTCTGTTCAGAGGCCGTCGAGCTGAGCTCGACGTTTTTCAACATCGTCGAACGAAGATCGCCGATTTTGAAGACTCTTCAGATTCCCTCTGTAGCCTAAATCGTCGAGCTGAGATCGACGCTTCGTCGAGCTGAGCTCAACGATTTTCTTTTTCGCCGTCGAACCCTAATATAAAATCATTTCTCAGCCATCGTTCTCCTTTTACGCTTTCATACTCTGCAACTTTCTTCCTTTTCCCTCCAAATTTTCTACGCTTGGTCGTTTTTGGTTTTCTGTTGCAGGTACACATGGCTGATTCGAGTGCTGCTATTGCCAAGATGAAGTTCGACACCGGTTTCGACATAGACATAAACTCATTTGATGGAAGCGACCAGCGCTTCAAGGATGTTCTGAATCTATTCAGAGAACAACAGCTAACCCAGATAATGACTACCAGGATGAAGATTGCATCAGAGGAGATTAAGGAATGGTGTTATACCGCAGCAGATGAGACTGAGAATACTGTTGTCGGCACCATTAAGGGGACCCAGGTAATTCTATCCCCGGCTTTATTAACTGAAGTCTTTCAACTCAGTACTGGAGAAGACTCCATTGATCTGTTTGGAGAGGAGTATGCCTCCATGTTAGATAGGATGGGTCATAATGTACTTAACCCTAATAAGCTGCTGAAAAAGAATCTGGCTATAGAATTCCAGTTCATGGCTGATGTAGTTGGAAAGGTGCTGTTGGCCAAGCACTCAGCTCATGACACAATTTCCAGGTATCAGTTCTGCCTGATGGGAGCCTTACTGGATAAGAAACACCTCGACTGGGGCTCCATCTTCTTCACCCTGATTAAGAAGAAGATAAGCAAGTCTGCAGTCAGTTTTGGAAGAATCTTGGGGGTCTTTCTGCACTCAAGGTGCCCTGACCTTTTGACCTCTTCTGGGATGTTCATCAATGCATCCAAGAGGCTCTCCTGTGCCCTCTTCAGTAAATGGGACAGGCAGATAATCAACCCCTCCAGGGCTGCTGCAACACTTCACTCAGGCACAAGGACCAATCTGGTCACTCCTTCAGTAGAAGAGCTGCCTGCTTCTTCTTCTCCTCAAGCCATATCCACCCAAGCCACATATACCCAAGCCATCACCTCCTCACCACCAGTCTCCACCATCATTATCTCATCTCCCATTACCATTTCCTCACCTATGTCATCCCCTCCACCATCCTCCTCAGAGGACTTCCATCCTCTCTTTTCCTATCCAATCCACACTCTACCATCATTCTCCCTTTTAGAGGATTCCTTCATGGATGACTCTCCCTCTTCTCCTCCTGAGACATCTTCCCTCCACCAAATGCTCAATGACATCCTCTCTCAACCCTCCTTCATACCCTCCTTTACTCTCCCTCTCTCCACCTCAACCTTCTCTATCCCCATCATTCCATCTTCTGAACCAACAATCCCTACTCCACCTACCTCCACCCTTTCAGCTTCAGTCACCATCCCTCCATCCACCTTGACTACTACCTCTGCTCAAGCCTCACTTGGGCATGTAGATCTTCCTAGCCTGGCTGACAGGCTCTATGAGTTGCTAGCTCCCAAGCTGGTATCTCTGCTGGAGTCCTCCCTGACTCCACTCCTGAAGCAAGTCCAGGAGCTGTCCACCAAGCTTGATTCCTTTTCCTCCTCCCAGGCAATCCCTTCTACTTGGTGCCTTGGTTCACCTCTCTCTGAACCAAGGCAGGGGGAGATGCCTTATGAAGAAGTGGATGTGCCAGCTCCAGCTCCAGCTTCTACTCTCTCAGCAAGCTCAGGATGTGCTTTTGCACTTAATCTGCAGAGGTTGCTATCCAGATTTGATACAGCCTATTTCAGCTATCTGCCTCCGATTACTGCTGAAGATCTGTCCAAGGCCATTGTGCCTGTACCTGTCTGTAATCCCAGCCAGATTGTTTCCTATATCAAGTCATGGAAGGCTGTGGATGTATCTGATGCTGCTACTAAGGCCACTGTGCCTCTTTTTGTTGATACTGCTGCTGCTGACATAGAAATGATTCCAGCACCTAATGCTGAGGAAAATGTTGTTGAAACTGATGATGCAAAGCTTACCTCATACTTGGAAGATCCCACTCCTCCTGCTGCTGATTCTGCTATCCCTGCTGCTCCCACTCCTCCTGCTCCTGCTCCTGCTCCTGCTGCTGCTGCAAAGCTCAAAGCTCAAGAAGAATATCTCAGAAGAATTGATGCTTTATATGATCAACCTCAGAGTTCTGAAAGTGATCAGTACAGAACTGATTCTGATGATTCTGCCAGCACAATTGCCAAAAAGAGAAAAGCCAGAAGTAAAGCAATGATGTCAGTTCCTCCTGCCAAAGCCAAAGACTCCAATGACATTCCATATTACATTCTGCATGACTGCCCCATCACTGAACCATGGATGCAATTTTCCAAGAACCAACTAAAGGCCATGAAAAAGAGAAGAAAGCTTGACAAATATGAAAAAGGATCATCTCATCATCAGCCTCCTCCTCCTCCTCCTCCAGACTCTGGATCAGGTTCAGCTCCTCAAGCTCCAGCTCCTAGACAAAGTTCCTCTCAATCCTATTCTAAGTATTACCAAAAGGGACAACATCAAAGAGGATATCAACCCAGAAGGGGTAGTTACAGAGGAATTCAAAGAGGACAGAGACCCTATCAAAGGGAAGGACAAGGCCATTCTGACTCTACTTCAGGTCCTTACCCTTACAAACTGAAAGACACAGTTGCTCCAAGGACCTCTCCTGCTCCTGAATCTCTCAACAAATATGAACCTGCTGTTCTATATGAGGATCCTGAGAACAATCCTGTGGCCTGGACTGCTAGGATGAAAGAGTTGGCTGCTCTTGATCAGATTAAGAAGGCTAGAGAACAAGGCAAAGAAATATCCAACATTACAACCTTATCAGAACAAAGAAAGAAAGAACTGGAAAAGTATGCCTCAAAGAAATTTTTCAATCCAGAAGAGTACATGAAGCTGCACCCAGAGGCTGTAGTTCCAAGGCCAAGATCTCAAACCTCTCTAGGTGCAGAAGATGACAGAAGGTCCAAGAAAGAAGCCCTAAACCCTAACAGAGAAATTTTATTTAAAAAGGGAACTGAAAAGAAGTGATCTATGTAAGCAAACATATCATCCACCTTTGGATATCTGCTGATATTTATCTGTGATATGCATTGCTGTTTCTCTGCATTTTGTATTTAACTTCTGTATTATTGAATGCTCTTTATGATTGTCTGTAAATAGTAATCCTAACCCAAATAGGGGGAGATTGTTGGAACACCCTATTACTAATTTGGGTAAGGATCACTATGCTTGTCTTAGGATCCTAGTTGACCTAGTTGTATAGTTGAGAAGGTCAACATTAGAATGATTCTAGGGCATAGAACTTAGTTTTGAAGCTGCCCCCAAGACCACTCCAAGATCAAGGATGAAGAGCTAAGTCTAAAGCAATTTTCGTCGAGCTCAGGTCGACGAATCGTCGAACTCAGTTCGACGCTCTCTGAGCTCAACTTCAACAAATCGTCGAACTCCGGTCGACGATCGTCGAGCTCAGATCGACTATCTGCTTTTAGCTAGCTTCTGCTTAGTCGTCGAGCTCCCCTCGACTATCGTCTAGCTCAGTTCGACGATGCCTCCTTCAGCTGTTTCTCAGGTCGCTGAGCTCAGTTCGACGATCTTTGAGCTCAGTTTGACGATTTCTGTCTGCTTATCTCAGTTCATCTCTGAGCTCAGTTCGACGATCGTAGAGCTCAGATCGACGATTATCTGGAGAGATCAACGTCTTCAAGATTTCAAATGCTGCTGATTCTTTGGAATGTTTTTGAATATTATCAGCATTTATGACAGAAGATCTCCCAGCCGTTTGGAGCAAGTTTCAAGGTATCATTCAGAGATTGTTTGCTGGACTTTCCTCTAAAAGACAAGACCATTTATGGAAAACATTTATGACTGACCAACGGCCATCTTTGGACAAGGAGAATATTCAGAAAATCAATTCTATTACTATGGTCCTTAGATATACAGAACAATAATAACAAGAAATTTTCAGAGCTGATAGACAGAAAGAAAAAGAAAACACACAGAAGAATACTGTCAGTAGAAGAACAAGAAAACTACAACATCAAGATCTTCTAGCTGACTAAGTGTTCTGGCATCCTCATCTTAGATCTCCAGACACATCATCTTTCAGCTGTCCTGCTGAAACCATTCTTTGCTGGAGATCAAGTTCTGAAGACCTATCATCCTTCTGCAAAGCTTCTCTGCCTGAACCTCTCTACATCTCAGGGGGAGCTTTGACATCTTCAATCCACTTGTGCTTCTCTCATTTGACTGAGAACAGAGAAGACAACTTCAACTTTTACTTTTTCTTTTCCTACTGTAAAAGGGTTCTTGAACTCCCTTCAAAAGTTCTGTCTGGTTCTGAGAGCCTTGTCAAAACTCAGTGGTGGCAAGACACCTTATCAAAAAATCTAGCTTTGGTTTTTGAGCACCTTATCAAAAGCTCATTGGTGTCAGGACACCTGATCAACTCAGTCCTGAGTGGATTCCTACCAAGGGTGGTAGAAGAGTGGATGTACCCAGTTTTGGGGAACCACTATATTCCCTTGTGTCTTCTGGTTGTGCTTGTGTGATTTGTCTGCTGTGTGCTGTGTCCTTTCCTTTCAGTTCTTAAGTTTCTGTTAGCACTCTACACTATAGCTTAAATAGAATTTTAATTTGTGCTATTTTATTAATCTGTGAAAAATTATTTTAAGTAAACTCTATTCACCCCCCTCTAGAGTTGAGATAGATCTTACCCTCACTTTCAGGGCTGACGTAATCCGACTCTTAAACTCATGGAAGGCCGGCTCACACTGCGGTGTCCAAACGAACGGAGCGTCCTTCTTCGTCAAAAAAGTGAGTGGGAGGGCTATCTGAGAAAATCCCTGCACAAACTTCTGGTAGTTTCTTGCCAATCCCAGGAAACTTCGGACGTCCATGGCCATCTTCAACTGTGTCCAGTCTCGCACTACCGGAATCTTTGCGGGGTCCACTACCAGTCCTGCTCCACTGATAATATGGCCTTAAAAGGCCACCTCTTTCAGCCAAAACTGGCACTTGCTGAATTTGGTATATAACGGGTGCTCCATGAGCTTCTCTAGAGTCAAGTCCAGATGATGTGTATGCTCCTCCTTCGTACTTGAAAAGATGAGTATGTCATCTATGAATACTATGACAAACCGGTCGAGGTACTGCTTGAACACCCGATTCATCAAGCTCATGAAAGCCGATGGCGCATTCGTGAGCCCGAAGGGTATACCGGTAAACTCATACAGCCCTTATCTACTGCTGAAGGCTGAATTTAGGATATCTTCCTCCTGAATGCGCAGCTGGTAGTAACCTACCTCAGATCCAACTTTGAGAACCAGTGGGCTCCCTTCAACTGGTCAAACTGCTCGTCAATCCTCGATAGAGGATACGTGTTCTGGACCGTTAACTTATTCGGAGCCTTGTAGTCAATGCATAATCGGAGCATCCCATCCTTCTTCTTAACGAACAACACCGGAGCTCCCCATGGTGAAGAGCTTGGACGGACAAATCTGGATTCCACTAGCTCCTACAGATGGCTTCGAAACTCCACCAACTCCTTCGGGGCCATCTGGTAAGGAGCTCTAGATACCGTCTTAGCCCCCGCATGAGCTGTAACTTGAAATCCTTCTCCCGATGCGGGGGTAGCCTTGACAGCTTCTCTGGAAACACGTCAGCAAAATTCCGTACCACCAGGATACTAGGGATGGAATCATTGGCCTCAACCATCTCAAACAACACTTGATAGACCTCGTCTCCCTATAGGTGGTCCTTCACGACCTGTACGGATGATAATAAGAGAGGGGTTGTAGATCTAATACCTTCGATGATGACATAGGAATCCCCATGCCTCAAGGTGATCCTCTTTGACAAACAGTCAATCTGGGCATGGTTCCAATGCAACCATGTCATGCCCAGGATCAGATCATAGGTTGACATCCTTAAGATCATCGTTGGTCCTTCAAATGCCTTTCCGTCGATCTCCGCCTCCATATTGCAGTGGGCAGAGGTGAATAGCTCTGATCCATCGGGTAGACGCACCCTCATGGTCAAGACTGTGAATCGCTCCTCACCTTCTAGTCCTTTTATGAAGGCTTCCGACACAAATGAGTGCGAAGCACCCGTATCGAATAGCGTATAAGAGGGCTTGCCGGCGATGAAGACTATGTCTGGGGTAAATAAATAACTTAGAAGTCTAGTTATGGTTTTCCTTCCCAGTTCAAACAATTCTATATCCATGAGTCTAACTTTTTAGGAAAGAAAAGAACTTAAAATTACTTGCGCTCTTGTTATCACTAACTCCGAGTTCCGAGGTTAAGCAAGATCCAAGGCATACACTCGCTCTCTATCCTGTCTGCAGTCTACGCCCTAGAATCCATGTCCTCGGCCACGTCCTCCACCTCCAAACTGTTGAGCAGGAGGGGCAGCCTGTGGTGCTGGTAGGGGTGCCCCCCTCATGGGGCAATTTCTCCGGATATGCCCTACCTGATGATAGTTGTAGCACTCGGGCGGGGGAAATACCATACCCCGGGTCTCTATATCTCCCGCATCTTGAGAAGTTGAGGAGCCATTACCACCGGCTCCATCGGCTCCTGTCTCATCTCTTGACGTGGTTGGTCCTCTGCCCTTCTCCCATTTCTCCCATCAGCAAAGCGGCCCCTTCGCTGATCATTTCTGGCTCCCCGACCATGATCCTCAGTTGGCCTCTTCCGGCCTCGATTCGTGCGCAAATCTTCCGAAATCTTCTTTACCATCTCCAATATACGAGGTATAGGCCCAACAGATACGAACAAAAGAGCCTCTTTCAGATCCTCTCGCAGGCCTTTATAGAACCTCTTGATATATTCTTCCTCATCCAGCTGATAGAAGTCTGCAAACCGGGCTAAATGATAGAACTCCCGGTGGTACTCCACCACCGTCTTGTTGCCCTACCTCAATTGCAGGAACCTGTCTTCCAGCTCATCTCTTATCGTCTGTGGGATGAAGTGCTCTAACAATGAAGCCCTGTACTCCTCCAAAGTAATGCCACCAACCTCCTTTTCTGCAAATGTCATTTCCAGCAGTGACTTCTACCATCTCTTGGCATGGGACTCCAAGCATAAGACCACCAAAGGCACCCTCTCCTCCAATGGGCACCGTATCCCAGTCAGCATCTCGAACATGAAGTCAAGCCACTCCTATGTCCGTACAACCGACTTTTTCCCCATGTAAGATGGGGGAGAAAGTCCTCGAGAGATGCTCAACAAATTGGCCTCCGGGTTTTGCTGCGGAGCTGGAACCTGCTGGGCCTTGAAAGCCTCAAGAATGGATGTTAGAGTCTACCCCACCTCCGATTATAGAAACGAAGTGGGAGCCGGGGGAGGTGGTTCAACATTCGCAGTTTGCTGGACTCTGCCTTGTGGTGTGGAATGTGTTAGAGGCGTCATAACAAAGACCATTATGAGAAATTGACCAAAACTTAGTTAAAAGTGGACAATTACATGTTATCCCCCATATGGGCACACCACTGTGAAAGTGAAGGGATAGATACTACTCTAGAGGGGGGGTGAATAGAGTAATCAAATTTTGCACAATACAAAACTTAACTGTCTACCCAACTCCCTTGGAGTGAAGTGCGGAGTGAAGAGATTATAGATATTGATTTAACCTTAAAGCCTAACACAAGTGATGTGCAAACACAAGCTAACTGTAATTACAGTTAAAGCTTGGAAAACCTAAACAGCAACTAGCAACCTAGTTATATCTATTCACAGCCACAGTACAGGAAATATAATAAACAAGCCAGATGACACAAGGAATTTAAGTGGTTCCCCAAACAACTTGGGTACGTCCACTCTTCTACCACCAAGGTAGGAATCCACTACAGGTTTTTGATCAGGTGCCCTGCCACCAACAGGATCTTCTTCAGGTAGATCCAGAAACCCTTTAGACTTTTGATCAGGTGTCTAAAAACCAAGCACAGGTTTTTGATCAGGTGCCCTGCCACCAAGGGATACTTTTGAAGGGAGTAATAACCCTGTACAGGAGGGGGAAGAAGGTTAAGATGTCTTCTCTATTTTACAATAGATTAGAGAAGCACAAAAGCTTGCACTGAGCTAGAATGCTCTAAAGAATCAAGGCTCCCCCTGGCTCAAAGATGTCCAGGTGAAGTCTTGCTTCAGTGCAGAGAAAACTCTTCAGAAAGTTCTGAAGGAAAGAGCTACAAGAAGAAAATAAATAACAAAAAGAAATCTCTTCAAGCAGCTATTCTTCTTCTTCTTCTTCTTCAAAGAAACTCTGAGTTTGAACTTCCTGAAAGCAGGAGAACTCAGGTGAAGAAGAGATGAGGATCTTAACACTTCTCAGTTAGATGGAGTTTGCTGAGAGCAGGAAGCTTGAGCTTGATGAAGGCTTGAGTGCTTTTGAATATGTGTGTAACACTAGCTTCAATCCTTCTTCAAAAGGTCCTTTAAATAATCATCAGCAAGCAACGGCTCTCTCTTCCATTTGAATTGTTTGTCTTCTACTGAGCCTTGAGACCTGGGCTGTAAATATCAAGAAGACAGAAATATCTCTGCAGCAAAACATTCTATAAAAAGGAATAAACCTCTTTCTAAGAAGCTGCAGGCTTAAATCAAATAATCAGATAGACTAAATAAAGTCACATCAGAAACAATCTCTTTATAGCAAAAGAAGACTTTTCAGTCTACCGGCTATAAAGGGCTGACAACAGATAAAGTAATTTAAAAAGACAGCTAATAAGACAAACAACTTTATCTTAAAAGATTTTAACTCAGGCAATAAGAATAGAGCAAATAATGCCTGGAAACTTTATCATACAGCTTAAAATAGAGTGCTAGAAAATGTATTAATTAATTAAATATAATAAATAAATACAAAATACAAAGGCAGACAGAAAACGTCGAACGACCTTCGAAGATCGTCGAACGACGCCAGGAGATCGTCGAACTATCGGGCAGATAGTCGAACGATCCAGATAGTCGAGCTATCAAACAGATAGTCGAGCTACCGCAGCAGATAGTCGAACTATCAGGACAGATAGTCGAACTATCAGATAGTCGATCTATCTAGGACAGATAGTCGAGCTATCAAGCGCACAGAGATAGTCGAACCATCAAGCAGATAGTCGACCTACCTCAGAAAACAGATAGTCGATCTATCAAAAGATAGTCGAACTATCAAAACAAACCAGATAGTCGATCTATCAACAGATAGTCGAACTACCAGCGCAGAACAGATAGTCGACCTATCAACCGATAGTCGAACTACCAGCGCAGAACAGATAGTCGACCTATCAACAGATAGTCGAACTACCAGCGCAGAACAGATAGTCGAGCTATCAACAGATAGTCGAACTATCAGCGCAGAACAGATAGTCGAGCTATCAACAGATAGTCGAACTATCAGCGCAGACAAAGCGTCGACCAACTGATAGACGATCGTCGATCAGCCGATAGACGATAGTCGAACGGCGTTCGACTATAGTCGAACGAAAAACCTACTTAACCAAATTCTCAATTTGGAAAAGCGAGGACCCTACAGCTAGACTCCTAACCATTGACCATAGATATTTCTTGGGTCAAGGGCACAAAGAAGAGGACTAAACTCAAATCAAACTAGGGTACCAACAATCTCCCCCTATTTGAGTTAAGTCTCTCAAAAACTAAAACAGCTAGCAATAAAACAAACAAAATAATTCATCAAATAGTTAATCAATAAACTGGCAGATTATCAATCAGATAAACAAATAATCAAATATATCACAGCAGTTTAATCAAACTATTAAGAATCTTTAGGGTCAGGTAATGGATCAGAAGAACTAGAGACAAAAGAAATTTTTCGAAGAGGGTCATCTGATTCCTTCTTTGACATCTTTAAATCCTGCACTCCAAGGATCTTTAGTTCTGTAGCTCTGGGGACAACAGCTTCAGGATGTTTTTCCATGTACTTTGTTGGATCAAAAATCTCAGGATTGACTTGGAATTTCTCAAATTCTTTCTTTCTATAAGCTGACATGGTAGTAAAACCAGACGTATCTTTACCTTCGGCTCTTGCTTTTCTTATTTGGGCTGCTCCTACAAGCTCTTGAAAGCGAGCCATCCTAAAATTAGGATCGAGCTCAGGATTTTCATATACGGGCTCAGGAGAAGCAGCAACATCTATTTTATCTAGATAAGACATTAGAATAAACTTAGCAAAAGGGACTTGCTAGAAGGTTTTAAAACACTGTAAACTATTTACCTTTCGAAACACTTTTCTCAGATTGAACTGGAGAAGGAGGTGGGGAAAAAGTTGGTCTTTGGGCCACAACCTCCTTCATTTGTCTTTGAGAACCATAAGATGATTTGCTTTGTGAACTTTGATGACCTTGTCTGGGCTGGGGCTGAGCAGACGCAGATTTTCCATAGGCGGCAGATTGATTAGCAGGTAGATTCCCAGAGGCTCCTGCACCTGGAGGTGGAGGAGGACCTTTGGGAGTCCATCTGGAGACTGGACTGTCATACCTCTTAGTTCTCTTCCTTTCTTTTTGCTGATTTTTCGAGAACCACATCCAATGCTTAAAATCCTTGGATTTGGGGTCAATGCCCTTCAAAATATAATAGGGAATGTCATTATCCTTATTTGGAGGTGGAGGAGGAGCAGCTTTTCTTTTCTTTGCAGCAGATTTCTTTTTCTTTGACTTTTCAGAGATATCAGAATCATCATCATCATCAGAATGGGATGATGGAGGGTTCTCATACGGATCATAGGCTTCAGAGACAGCCTTTTCTTTAAGCTTTGAAGCAGATTTCTCCCTTTCCTCTTCCATGGCATCCAGAGCCAGAAGGGAGTCTAAATCTAAACCAGGAGAGTCATCCCAGATGGATGACTTTTCAAATAGCAAATCTTTCTCTTTCTCTTTTAAGGATTGAACTCTTAATTCCCATGCTGCTCTTGCTTGAGCTTCTTCCAAGCTCAGAACAGAGGAGTCAACTTTGACTTCCTCTTTCTCAGACTCATCTTCTTTATTATCTAAGAAGGATTCCAACTCAGGGTCTACTTGAGTAGCAGGAATACTTGGGTCAGCCTCAGAAACTACTGCTATGATTTGAGCAGTTAAATCTTCTTTAATAATATCTGTAAAATTATGAATACATATCTGCTAAATAAGCTTGAATCATTCCTTCAAGGTATTCACAAACTATCAAATTAATTGACTCATCAACAAAACGAATGAAAGAGTTACCTTCATATTTAACCATTTCCCATGATTCATTCAGATAAGAAGTTATGATTCCTTCCAGGAATCTGGCAATCATAGGAGTAGTTAGATCCTCTAAGCATACTTTCACTGCAATTTCTGATAGCAGGATTCCATCTGCTATTTCCTTCTCAGTCAAAACTGGAGCTACAACTTGCTCAACTGGAGCAATCTCTTCCTCAGCTGGAGTTACCACTTCCTCAGCTGGAGCTGTCTCTTCCTGAACAGTCATAACAACATCTGGAACTTCTTCTGGCTCAACTTGAGCAGATTCTGGCTGGGCAGACAAGACTGAATCTTTCACAACTGGAGGAGAGGCAGGAAGGCCTGAGACATCTTCATTGAACATCTCCCCCTGCCTGATTTCAGTGGGTACTGAAACCAGGCCCCTAGAGGAAGATGGCTCAGCTGATTTGGAGAGGGATTTGATGGAAGCAGATAAGAGATCAATGGAGGCAGCAAGGGGAGCGATTGCCTCTTCAATCATGGTTTTGATTGATGGGGTAATCAGCTCCACAATGCGCGAGATGAAATCAGGAGTGATTTCAAAAGATGATGGATGAGAGGTGGATGGAGCTGCAGCAAATATGGTAGATGTGCTGGGATGGAGGATGGTGTGAACAGGGGATCGAGCAGGAGATGGAGCAGGTGAATTTATTGGGGAATGAATTGGAGATACAGGAGGAGTAGGGAATCTCTCTGATCCTAACAAATCAAAGCTAGGAGCAGATATCCTAGCCAGATGAGCAGGTAGAGGAGAGGCTGGAGGAGACAGAGGAACAACCATAGTTGTTTCAGGTGCAGCAGAAGAAGAAGGTCGTACCTCAGCTGAAGTTGATGGTACTTCAACTGAGGCAGACGGCAATGCAGAGGAGGAGGAAGGGAGAGCTGAGCCAGCTTCAACAGGTTGAGGAGCGACTGATGCAGTCCTTGTGCCCTCAGATGTTGCTGGAGCAGATTTCACAAATGTCCTCTTCCACTTTGAGAACAGATGGGGATCCATCTTCTTGCTGGCGTTGATTGTAGTTGCGGCAGAACTCAGCAGCTGGGGGAATTTCTCCTTCAGGAAAATTCCAATAACCCTTCCTAGGGTGACTTCCTTCTTTCCTGTCTTCTTCCTGATTAAATCAAACAGAACAGCTGCCCAATCGATCCTTTTTCGATTAACAATTGCACACATAAGTGTGAATTGCTGTCTTGTTATATTGTCATGGGCAGAGTGCTTCCCCAAAAGCACTTTTCTGACTACCTCAGCGAGGAACTTGATCTTGAAGGGGAAGTTTACCTTGAGCAGCTTGGTGGGAATGCCCTCGGCATGTCCCAGCTCAACAAGCATCCTTCCGAACTCCTGAGCATCTTGCTCATAATCTTCGTCACCAATAACTAAACCAAAAACATCAGAAAGAACGGCCGGAGTCAGGATAACTTCTACTCCGCCGATGGTACCGATCATTGATTCGTCTGTGGAAGACGACGTGAAAGCCCATTCTTTTATTTCTGGAATGTTGATCTTGATCCTTTCAGACATCAGCTTCTCTAAACCTTGATCCCTGCAGAGCTGGAGAACTTCTACGATTCCGGCATCGCAACTGCTGAAAGCTTCGAAATCCACACTGAATCCGGCATCAAACTTTACTACGGCTAGAACAGCTGGGGAAATCGCCATGGATTCGCCGGAGAAAGCACGAGAAAGCTGGAGAGAGAACGAGAAAGACGAAGCGCCAGAAAATTGCAAGCGGGAAAGCAGAATGCGAAAGGGCACGCTCCGTCGACGATAAAGCACACGATCTTTTAACCTAGGTCGACTATCGGCTTTATATTGGACCGGAAATAGTCGATCTATTAAAAAGATCTTGAACCGATAGTCGAACGGCCGTTCGACGATCGGCTCAGAAGCAGAATAGTCGAACCATCGTTCGGCTAATTCTGGCTTCACAAGCAACAAGCTGTCGTCGAGTAGAGATCGACGATAAGCTCAGCCTGTTCGACGATGGTCGAACGTCGATCGACGATCTTCAAACAGATAAGCTATCATTAACCAGAGGTCGACGATAGGCTCAATCCGTTCGACGATCTTCGATCATCGTTCGACGATCTTCAAGCAGACCTCAACATAGGCAGATATCGTCACACTTAGTCTCGTCCATTGATCATGCCTAGTTGGACTAAAAAGAACAGATGCTTCTGTTCATCTAAAGGCTTGGTGAATATATCACCTCTCTGAAACTCAGTGGATATGAACTCAAGACAGATCTTGTTCTTTTCCACACAATCTCTCAGGAAATGGTGCCTAATCTCAATGTGCTTCGTTCTAGAGTGGTGCACTGGATTTTGTGCAATAGAAATAGCACTGGTACTATCACACATGATCTTGGTGTTCTTGTGTGAGTAACCATAATCCACAAGCTGGTTTTGAATCCACAGGATCTGTGAACAACAACTGGCAGCTGCTATATATTCAGCCTCTGCAGTTGAAGTTGAGACAGAAGCCTGCTTCTTACAGAACCAAGAGACCAATCTCTCTCCCAGGAACTGGCAAGTTCCTGAGGTGCTCTTCCTGTCAACTCTGCAACCAGCATAGTCAGAATCAGAATATCCAATTAATTCAAACTCTGACTCAGCTGGGTACCAAAGTCCTAGATTTGGACATCCTTTCAGGTATCTCAGGATTCTTTTTAGAAGAATCAGATGAGATTCCTTGGGGTTGACCTGGAATCTAGCACAAAGGCATGTAGCAAACATTATATCTGGCCTACTTGCAGTTAGATATAATAGGGAACCAACAATGGCCCTATAAGTCTTTTGATCAACTGGCTTGCCGTGATCATCAGAATCAATAACTACATTAGTAGCCATGGGTGTAGGCATTGCTGAAGCATCAGCCATCCCAAATTTCTTTACCAATTCCTTGGCATATTTGGATTGGGAGATGAAGATACCATCAGCATCTTGCTTAACTTGGAGACCAAGAAAGTAAGACAGCACACCCATGCTACTCATCTCAAACTTAGAGTGCATCAAGTTGGAAAACTTTTTGCATAGTTTGGGATCAGTGGAGCCAAAGATAATATCATCTACATACACCTGAACTAACAGGATTGTGTCCTTGTGATGCTTGACGAAAAGGGTTCTATCAACTACTCCCCTAGTGAAGTTGTGCTCTAACAGGAAACTAGCTAAGGTCTCATACCAGGCCCTAGGAGCTTGCTTTAGTCCATAAAGAGCTTTCTGCAACTTAAAAACATGAGAAGGCTGAGTTGAAGAAACAAACCCTGGTGGTTGTTCAACAAACACCTCTTCCTTAAGCTCACCATTTAGGAATGCACTTTTGACATCCATTTGGAACACCTTAAACTTCATGTAGGCTGCATAGGCCAAGAAGATCCTTATTGCTTCTAGCCTTGCAACAGGAGCAAAGGTTTGGTCATAGTCTATACCTTCCTCCTGTCTGTAGCCCTGAGCTACAAGCCTAGCTTTATTCCTTACTATTATTCCATTTGCATCTAACTTGTTTCTATACACCCACTTGGTGCCTATGATCAGTTGGCCTTTAGGTCTTGGAACCAAAGTCCAAACTTTACATCTCTCAAACTGATTGAGTTCCTCTTGTATTGCAATGATCCAGTGGGGATCTAGCTCTGCATCTTTAAAGGTGAGGGGCTCAACCTGTGAGAGGAAACAAGCATGCATCACATCCTGTCTTAATTGATGTCTTGTTTGCACACCAGCTGATATGTCTCCAATCACTTGAGATGTGGGGTGATCTCTAAGTGTGACAATATCAGCAGGTGGGATATGATCTTCAGCAACAGTTGGGATTAATTCCTCAGGAGGAATTTGATCTACTGTTGGTGGTACAGCAACAGCTTCAACAGCTTCAGCAATGTCTTCATCACTGTCTGATTCAGTGATCTGAAGAGTTGATAGTTGAAGAATTTCTTTAGGAGCATCATGTACCTGCAAAGAACTAGAGGAAGGAGAATTTTCTTTCTCCTTGTAAAACATCTGATGCTCATCAAAAGTCACATACACAGATTCTTCTATCTTACAGGTTGATTTGTTATAAACCCTATAAGCTTTGCTTACTTGGGAATATCCAAGCATGATTCCCATTGAAGCTTTTGCTTCAAATTTTCTAATATATTCTTTATTATTGTTATGAATATAAACAGTACAGCCAAAAATTCTAAAGTAATTAATTTTTGGTTTCTTTCCTTTAAGCAACTCATAAGGAGTTTTACACTTAAGTTTGTGTATCAAACTTCTATTCAAGACATAGTTGGCTGTACTAACAGCTTCTGCCCAATAGGATAGAGGCATGTTAGCATCTGCCAACAATGTGCTAGCAGCTTCAATTAGTGTTCTATTCTTCCTTTCAACTACCCCATTTTGTTGGGGAGTTCTAGGAGCTGAGAAGCTATGTTTGATACCTTCTCTCTCACAGAATTCTTGCATGAGAAGAGAGTCAAACTCAGTACCATGATCACTTCTGATCAAGGCCACATGAGTAGAGTACTCAGTCTGCACACAAAGTAGAAAGTCTGTAAGGGCTTTGAAGTTATCAGACTTAGTTCTCAAAAAGAAAACCCAACTGAACCTAGAGAAGTCATCTACAATTACTAAAGTGTAATACTTCCCTCCTAAACTCTGTACATTTATTGGGCCAAAAAGGTCCAAATGTAATAAATATAGGATTCTAGGAGAATCACTTTTATTTACAGATTTAAATGAATTCTTGGTTTGCTTGCCTAGCTGACAAGCCTTGCATAGACTCTCCTTCTTGTAGGGGCAAGAAGGTAAGCCTCTAACAAGGTTGTGCTTAGATAACCTAGAGATATTCTTAAGGTTTACATGACTAAGCCTTTTATGCCATAAAGAATTATTATTAAGGGTTAATTCATTAAACAGGCAGATTTCAGAGTGAGATGAATTAAAATCTACTAAATATATATTGCCTATTCTATTACCTATTAAAACAACATTATTATTTAAAGTAATATTGCAAGAGGAGTTAGAAAAAGAAACCTGGTAGCCAGCATCACATAGCTGGCTAACTGAAATCAGATTATGCTTCAGTCCATTGACATAAGCAACTCTCTTGAATGTAATAGCTCCAATCGTGATCTTGCCATATCCTTCTGTCTGACCACAGCTGGAGTCTCCAAAGATAACCTTTGGGCCGAGCTTAGCTTTGTACTTTGACAGAAGCTCTTTGTTTCCTGTCATATGCTTAGAGCATCCACTATCCAAATACCACTTATTTTGAGTGATTGGATAGGCCTTCACCTGCAAAACAACTATTTAGACAGAGTGGACCCAGGTAACCTTGGGTCCCTTGTTTTTCACATAAGAAAAACTGGAAATATAAGAGAATGCAGGCTGAGGGTGATAACCTAGTGGGTGAGATCTCCTAGGTGGGATTCTCCATGCAGATGATGGGTCAACAAACCTAGGGTTTCTATTTTCATTTAGGTTTCTATGATACTGATTATGATTTTGAAAATCATGTTGAAATCGTCGATCGACGTTCGACGATGGGCGCTCAGATCGTCAAGCTTCGTTCGACCATGGAGCATCCGATCGTCGAGCGGCGTTCGACGCTCTTTGCATTTCTTTGAAAAACTTCTTTCTCTTTTCTCTCTTAGCTTTATTTAGGGTTTTATTTACAAGGTTTACTTGCTCAGTGTTCTTCTTTCCACTAGCTGAAATGAAGTTCACTGGAGTTGAAAGGTTATTTTTAAGGAGGACTGGGGGTTCACTGGGAGAAGCTCCTAAGCCTAATTTATCATTACCTGACCTAGTGTTAGTCATGCTGGTAATTTCTAACAGCTTAAGGCTTCTACCATTAAGGGATTCTTCTAATCTCTTAGACTTAGCTAATTCTATTTTAAGAAATTTAATTTCTTCACTACAAGTAGTGAGATCTTCCTTTAACCTAATGTTTTCAGAGGCTATTGATTCAGAGTCAGCTAGCCTATTTCTAAGTTCTTTTATCTCTTTTTCTGAACTAATTAAATCTAAACATAAAGATTTAAAATCTAACTTAAACTCTTCTGAAGTAAAATCATAAGATGAAAGTACCTCATCTTCAGTAGGCATCTCTTCATCAGAATCAGAACTCTCTGCAGCAGAGTGGTTGCTGCAGGCATCTATTGCCATTAGGCAAATTTCTTTGGCCTTCTTCTCTTCCTCATCTTCACTGGAGCTTGATGAGGATGATTCTTCATCAGAATCACTCCAGGTTTCAGCAATGAAACCTCTCTCCTTCTTCTTGTTTTTGTAGGAGGATGGCTTGGAGTGCTTCCTGTGTTGTTCTTTGTCTTTTCTCTTTTCCTTGTTCTTCTCCTCTGGACACTCTGGCAAAATGTGTCCAGGCTTCCTGCAACCATAGCAAATAATTTCTTTAGCAGGAGATCGATCATACCTTGGTTTGTCTTCATAGCGTGAAGACTTCTTTCTGAACTCCTTTCTCCCCATCTTGAGAAACCTCTTGGCAAACAGTGCCATAAGTTCCTCATTGGATTGGCTGCCTTCAGAAACATCTGCAGCCTTAAGAGCTAGAGATTGCTCTTTTCTTGTTGGAGTGGGGGTCTTGGCTTCAGCTTCTGCTTCTCTGGTCTTCAGCACTTGCTCAAAAGACTTGAGCTTGCCGAGGAGAGCTTCAGTTGAGATCTCATTAGTACTTCTGGCTTCTTTGATGGGCCAGATTCTTAGATCCCATGTGCTAGGGAAGCACATAAGAATCTTATCATTGACCTCTGTCAATGATATGTCCTTGTCCAGGGTCCTCAGCTCATTGATGATTGAGCTGAGCCTGGTGTACATAGCTTCAACTGATTCAGCATCAGTCTTCTTGAAGTTCTCATACTGTGAGATAAGGTTGGACCTCCTGTCCTTCCTTTCATCAGCTGAACCAGCTACAATCTGGTTCAGTGTGTCCCACATGGCCTTAGCTGAGGAGCAGTCAGCCACCTTCTGGAACACCTCATCAGACATTGTCTGAGCCAGTATGTTCATTGCCTTGGCATCAGCAATTTTGGCCTTCTTGTATTCATCATTATAGTCTGGAGGAGGCACTGCACTCATATCAGATGATGAGGCAGTGGCTGCAGCAGGTGCTCTTGGGGGACCTGACAAAATAGAAGCAAAAATACTCTCATCAATAGAGTTCATATATAATTTAATCCTTGCCTTCCAGATGCCAAACTTTGCTAAGTTGCATGCTGGAGGTCTGGTGCTAGAATAATCCTTAGACTGGGCCATGATAGTGAATATCTATAAACTCTTGGTATCTATCAGGATCTTGTGACTTAGGTGTTAGCCTATACAGTCAGTGAACCTCCCTCTGATACCAATTGAAAGTGAAGGGATAGATACTACTCTAGAGGGGGGGTGAATAGAGTAATCAAATTTTGCACAATACAAAACTTAACTGTCTACCCAACTCCCTTGGAGTGAAGTGCGGAGTGAAGAGATTATAGATATTGATTTAACCTTAAAGCCTAACACAAGTGATGTGCAAACACAAGCTAACTGTAATTACAGTTAAAGCTTGGAAAACCTAAACAGCAACTAGCAACCTAGTTATATCTATTCACAGCCACAGTACAGGAAATATAATAAACAAGCCAGACGACACAAGGAATTTAAGTGGTTCCCCAAACAACTTGGGTACGTCCACTCTTCTACCACCAAGGTAGGAATCCACTACAGGTTTTTGATCAGGTGTCCTGCCACCAACAGGATCTTCTTCAGGTAGATCCAGAAACCCTTTAGACTTTTGATCAGGTGTCTAAAAACCAAGCACAGGTTTTTGATCAGGTGCCCTGCCACCAAGGGATACTTTTGAAGGGAGTAATAACCCTGTACAGGAGGGGGAAGAAGGTTAAGATGTCTTCTCTATTTTACAATAGATTAGAGAAGCACAAAAGCTTGCACTGAGCTAGAATGCTCTAAAGAATCAAGGCTCCCCCTGGCTCAAAGATGTCCAGGTGAAGTCTTGCTTCAGTGCAGAGAAAACTCTTCAGAAAGTTCTGAAGGAAAGAGCTACAAGAAGAAAATAAATAACAAAAAGAAATCTCTTCAAGCAGCTATTCTTCTTCTTCTTCTTCTTCAAAGAAACTCTGAGTTTGAACTTCCTGAAAGCAGGAGAACTCAGGTGAAGAAGAGATGAGGATCTTAACACTTCTCAGTTAGATGGAGTTTGCTGAGAGCAGGAAGCTTGAGCTTGATGAAGGCTTGAGTGCTTTTGAATATGTGTGTAACACTAGCTTCAATCCTTCTTCAAAAGGTCCTTTAAATAATCATCAGCAAGCAACGGCTCTCTCTTCCATTTGAATTGTTTGTCTTCTACTGAGCCTTGAGACCTGGGCTGTAAATATCAAGAAGACAGAAATATCTCTGCAGCAAAACATTCTATAAAAAGGAATAAACCTCTTTCTAAGAAGCTGCAGGCTTAAATCAAATAATCAGATAGACTAAATAAAGTCACATCAGAAACAATCTCTTTATAGCAAAAGAAGACTTTTCAGTCTAACGGCTATAAAGGGCTGACAACAGATAAAGTAATTTAAAAAGACAGCTAATAAGACAAACAACTTTATCTTAAAAGATTTTAACTCAGGCAATAAGAATAGAGCAAATAATGCCTGGAAACTTTATCATACAGCTTAAAATAGAGTGCCAGAAAATGTATTAATTAATTAAATATAATAAATAAATACAAAATACAAAGGCAGACAGAAAACGTCGAACGACCTTCGAAGATCGTCGAACGACGCCAGGAGATCGTCGAACTATCGGGCAGATAGTCGAACGATCCAGATAGTCGAGCTATCAAACAGATAGTCGAGCTACCGCAGCAGATAGTCGAACTATCAGGACAGATAGTCGAACTATCAGATAGTCGATCTATCTAGGACAGATAGTCGAGCTATCAAGCGCACAGAGATAGTCGAACCATCAAGCAGATAGTCGACCTACCTCAGAAAACAGATAGTCGATCTATCAAAAGATAGTCGAACTATCAAAACAAACCAGATAGTCGATCTATCAACAGATAGTTGAACTACCAGCGCAGAACAGATAGTCGACCTATCAACCGATAGTCGAACTACCAGCGCAGAACAGATAGTCGACCTATCAACAGATAGTCGAACTACCAGCGCAGAACAGATAGTCGAGCTATCAACAGATAGTCGAACTATCAGCGCAGAACAGATAGTCGAGCTATCAACAGATAGTCGAACTATCAGCGCAGACAAAGCGTCGACCAACTGATAGACGATCGTCGATCAGCCGATAGACGATAGTCGAACGGCGTTCGACTATAGTCGAACGAAAAACCTACTTAACCAAATTCTCAATTTGGAAAAGCGAGGACCCTACAGCTAGACTCCTAACCATTGACCATAGATATTTCTTGGGTCAAAGGCACAAAGAAGAGGACTAAACTCAAATCAAACTAGGGTACCAACACACTGCTTCCGCTGCTTAGTTTGTGCACAAACTAAACTCATATGGGGGTTTCCTAGGGTTAGTGGACTGCTATTTTTTCGATCGAGGTCTCCTCTGATACCACTTGTAAGAATTTTTTTTCTTTTTAAACCATGGGGTCTTAGGCCCAGAACCGCCGCTTTGTGGTGACACCATCATGCCTGGTAAGGTCATCACTACAAAACGCCAATCCTGTCGACCATATCGATCAAAGAATAGTAGCAAAGGTAAGAGAGTACATGAAATTAGAACTCTACACATATCCATAATAATCACAAATATAGTAATAATTCTCTACGAAGGGAGAGTCTACAGTAATAATAATAAAAGTACTGGAAATAGGGCTCATGCCTGATACACCAAAGTCGTCACTACAAGTCACTCATCGCGGAAGCAAATCTATAACAACTACTAGCGAACGGGACTCACTGTCCCAGCTGTCTGAACTCCGCTACTAGACTATCCCGTCACCAAGCGT
Organism: Platanthera zijinensis; assembly: GCA_039513925.1. NCBI lineage: Eukaryota > Viridiplantae > Streptophyta > Magnoliopsida > Asparagales > Orchidaceae > Platanthera > Platanthera zijinensis. The sequence goes on from CM077083.1 coordinate 130,153,454, forward strand.
GCCAACCTCCGGGGCTATACCTCCAAGCTGGACTCCACGATCCCCTAAAATGATTTGGTCCGAAAACTGTTAGTATAAAAGACTAAGTCCTGTCATCCCCCACCCCTCCCCCATATCTCCTAGGCACCGAGCGGGAAGAAGGAAAGGAAAGGTAATGAAGGTGGAGAATAACAAAGGTATCAGGTGGCGGCGGAACTAACCTAGCAATTTTATGAAAACATGTAGCAGTAACAAAAGTATGTAAGACAAATTATGAAATATGTAACCTTAACTTATATGAATGCTCATACAAACGCATAAGCTAAGGGGTCTTCTGTAAGGCTCCTAAGGTATAAAAAGTCCCATACCAATTTATACGATGGGGCGTCGGTTTTCAAGCAAGCAACATATATATCCATAGAATAATAACCTCAGCTTATAAGCACGCTCACGCAAGCTTATAAACTAAGGGGTCATTTTATAGGGCCTATTATATAAAGAGTCCCATACCAATTTATACAATATGTGTCAAGGTTTTTATATAATGGTTATGCTATGTCTTGAAAGTATGTCATGATATGATCATGCAAGTGCAACACACGCACCCGACTCTGTGCACACAGACATTTTGTTCCCCCTTTCTGGAGCCTAAACTCCCAGGATACCTCCACAGTGGCAAACAGAAGCGGTGGGTTGGGCCTCGCCCACCTCTAAACCAGTAATTGCACTACCACTCAGACCTATCGTACGCCTCGATGCTGGTGCACTAAGAGGAGCTCCTGCGTACTCATTGCAGGCTGGTCCACCGGACTTAATTTGGCGAAGTGCTAAACCACAATTATCGAAACAACATATTTGTGTCGGTGCATCTACCCTCCAACATCGAAGACCCATCACCTTATAATTTATGCACATGCAATCTTGATGTATCAACCAGTGAGCCAAAGCTCCCCGTACTAACACGTCCGTCACAACCAACAATCGAGCCAAATCTCCCCGGTCTAACTCGTCCGTCACAATTATTTGAAGAGCCATCAGCTCGCCGGGCTAACCTGCCCATCACCAAAACCACTGAACCTTCCGCCCTTGTGAACCAACCTAACTTCTCGAGACACCGGGGTGTGTGAAAGTGTACCCCTAGTTATACTAGTTGCTTTTGAAGTTTATTATTCCTACAAATTAGGTTAGCCCAGGACTGCCCAAGGCATTCCTCGTGAAGGACTCTCGAGGGCACTAGGAACTACGATGGGATGAAGCCCAAAGCTCCCTTTCGCAAGGCACTTATTATTATTGTTTAATACCTGATTCCCGATCCCTTTTAATATTACTCTGGATCTATCCTTAGTGTGTTTTGACCCTCTCTCTCTCTATAGGAAAGACGATCTTTCGTCAATCCCGAGCACCCCCTAATCCTAGTCAACCCAGCATTTTTCTCATCACAACTTCCAATGATGAACTCAATCTCATCTTACCCAAACCAACAAACCATTAACCCCAACCCATATGCCCAGTTCAAATGCTTCACATTTTTTGTAGTTTTACTATATGAAGACCAACCTATACCATATGTTGTACATGATAGGGGGTACGCAAAATTTTCATCCACAAGCATTAAAATATTTAATAGGGGCATATCATGACATGATTAGCCTAACTCCAGAAACTTATAATTTTCCTAATTAAATTGGTATTTAATTAATTTTTCCCAAAGTTAGGTCATGGGTAATTTGAACATGAAGTATAATATTTTCTCAAGTAATGGCCGCCCAAAAATTAGGAACACTAGATAATAGAGGAATAACAGTAAATACCAAATTTCATGATTTTCCAAAAATGATTTGGCCTCTAATTAATTAATCTAATAATAAGCCATTAATTATGGGTAAAGAAGAAGGTACTAAAGTTATTCATCATAAAATTGTACAACAATTACTGAATATCAAGGATTACCAGAAAGGGCCTCTGACAAAAAATCACATTTTATCAAGCTAACTAAATACCAAAATAAATTCAATTACTTTTACTGAGAAAACAGCACCTTGTTAAACAACCCCTATAGATAAACTTCAAAAATTCCATAAATATTCACAGAGCTTTATAATGTAGATAAATGTCTTCTTACTAAATTTCATAAGTTTCCATTAAGTGGTTTGTTCATAAGAAATTTCTAAGTAGAAGGTGCAACTTGATGGGTTATGAATGAAGTACCCCATTTAATGGTCTAAAATTCATATAAAAAATCTCTATGGCTTGTTATAGTCTTAAAACATAGCTTAAAAAAATATATTCCAAACCAAAGGTGAGGAAGTCACATAATAAAATTCTTCAATACAACTCATGATAGTACACTTTTCAAAGGAACCCACTTGTCAACTCATCCAAACATTATGTAGTATATTTCAGTGGTAAATATGATTAATAAAATGACCTTTACCAAAATTTCATGCAGTTCCAAAGTCATATGAGCCACCATACATTCCCTAAAGTGTATGGACCCAAAAACTTACCCAGTGGTTTAAGTGGTGGGAATGTGTCCAAATCCAACCATATCCCTCCCTATGGCTTATCACCACTATTGGAACCCTAGGTTTTGATTTGAGTTCAGTCCTCTCTTTCTGTCTCTTGACCCAAGATTTATCTATGGTCAAAGGTTAGTTGATAGGTTAGATTCTCTAGTTGCGTAGAATTGCTTTTCCAGATGAATATTTGGTTAAGTAGTTTTTCGTTCGACTATAGTCGAACGTCGCTCGACTATCGTCTATCGGCTGATCGACGATCGTCTATCAGTTGGTCGACATTCTGTCTGCGTTGATAGCTCGACTATCTGTTGATAGGTCGACTATCTGTTTGCCTTGGTAGTTCGACTATCTGTCCTGATAGCTCAACTATCTGATAGCTCGACTATCTGTTGATAGGTCGACTCTCTATTGTATTTGATAGTTCGACTATCTGTCCTGATAGTTCAACTATCTGATAGCTCGACTATCTGTTGATAGGTCGACTATCTGTGTTGCTTTGATAGTTCGACTATCTGTTGATAGGTCGACTATCTGTGTTGCTTTGATAGTTTGACTATCTGCTTGGATAGTTCAACTATCTGATAGTTCGACTATCTGTTGATAGATCGACTATCTGTTTTGTTTGATAGCTCGACTATCTGTTGATAGGTTGACTATCTGTTTTTTCTGTGATAGGTCGATTATCTGTTTGATAGGTCGACTATCTATTTTGTTTGGTAGTTCAACTATCTGTCCGGATAGATCGACTATCTGATAGCTCGACTATCTGTTCTGATAGGTCGACTATCTGCTGAGGTAGTTCGACTATCTTCTTTGATAGTTTGACTATCTGGATCGTTCGACTATCTGTCTGATAGGTCGACGATCTCCGTGCTTCGGTCGACGATCTCCGAGGGTCGTTCGACGTTTTGCTATATGTTTTAAATAGTTTTGTCGTCTTCTGTGATGTGATTAATTTCATAATTATTTTGGCATATTTTATAAAAGATTATTTGAATAAATTGTGATAACACTTCCATGCAATATCTATTCTATTCTTTATGCATGAGCTAATCTTTTCTAACAAAGTTGTTTGTCTTATAGCTGAGATATGATTTCTGCCAGGCTATCCTTTATAGCCGTTAGACTCAAAAAGTCTTCCTTGGCTGTAAAGAGTCTCTTCTGATGTGACTTTCTCTTATATTATTTCATCAGTGTAATTTGCAGCTTCTTAGAAAGCTTTATCCTTTTAAAGGATATCTGTCTGCAGTATTTTGTTTTGCTTTAGGCTTTTTGCAGCCCAGCTTGCAGAGTTCAGTAGAAGACAAAATTCAAACTCAAGTAAGAGCCATTGTTGCTGCTGCTATATAAAGACTTCTTTGAAGAAAGAAATAAACTAGCTCTCATATACCAAAAAGCGATCAGCAGCATTCAAGCTTAAGAACTTACAGTTTCCAACTGCTCTCAGCACATTCACATCTAACTGAGAAGAAGTTCTAGTTCTTCACTCTTCTTCAACCTGAGTTCTCCTGCTTATAGGAAGATCTTCACTCAGAGCCTTTTGAAGAAGAAGAAGATAGCTGCCTGAAGAAGAAATTTTATTTAATATTATTTATCTTCTTGTAGCTTTTTCCTTCAGTATTTTCTGAAGTGTTTCTGCACTGAAGCAAGACTTCACCTGGATGTTCTTTTAGCCAGGGGGAGCCTTGATTCTTTTAGAGCTTTCTAGCTCAGTGCAAGTTATTGTGCTTCTCTAATCTATTGTAAAATAGAGAAGACACCTTAACCTCCTTTCCCCCTCCTGTAAAGGGTTATTACTCCCTTCAAAAGTATCCCTTGGTGGCAGGGCACCTGATCAAAAACCTGTGTTGGTTTTTAGACACCTGATCAAAAGTCTAAAGGGTTTCTTGATCTACCTGAAGCAGATCTTGTTGGTGGCAGGGCACCTGATCAAAAACCTTAGTGGATTCCTACCTTGTTGGTAGAAGAGTGGACGTACCCAAGTTTTTTGGGGAACCACTATAAATTCCTTGTGTCGTCTGGATTGCTTTAATTAATTACTTGCATTGTGGCTGTGATTAGATCTTAACTAGGTTTGCTAGTTGCTGTTTAGGTTTCCAAGCCTTAACTGTAATTATAGTTGGCTGCCTTTTGTGCACAACACTTGTGTTAGGCTTTAAGGTTTAATCTCAAATATCTATAACCTTCATTCCGCATTTAACTCCAAGGGAGTTTAGTAAAAAGTCAACTTTGCTAGTGCAATTTTTGATTACTCTATTCACCCCACCCCCCTCTAGAGTAGTATCTATCCCTTCTCTTTCAATTGGTATCAGAGCCAGGTTGACTGACTAAATAGGCTAACACCTAAGTCACAAGATCCTGATAGATACCAAAGTTTATAGATATTCACTTTCACTATCATGGCCCAGTCCAAGGATTACTCTAGCACTAGACCTCCAGCATGCAACTTGGCTAAGTTTGGCATCTGGAAGGCAAGGATTAAACTATATATGAATTCTATTGATGAAAGTATTTTTGCTTCTATTTTGACAGGACCACCAAGAGCACCTGCTGCAACTACTGCCTCATCATCATCTGATATGAGTGCAGTGCCTCCTCCAGACTACAATGATGAATACAAAAAGGCAAAGATAGCAGATGCTAAGGCAATGAACATTCTGGTTCAGACAATGTCTGATGAAGTATTCCAGAAGGTTGCTGACTGCTCCTCAGCAAAAGCAATGTGGGATACACTGAACCAGATTGTAGCTGGTTCAGCTGATGAAAGGAAGGACAGGAGGTCCAACCTTATCTCACAGTATGAGAATTTCAAGAACACTGATGCTGAATCAGTGGAAGCTATGTACACAAGGCTCAGCTCAATCATCAATGAGCTGAGGACCCTTGACAAGGATATCTCATTGACAGAGGTCAATGATAAGATTCTTATGTGCTTCCCTAGCACATGGGATCTGAGGATCTGGCCTATCAAGGAAGCCAGAAGCACAATAGAAATCTCAATAGAAGCCCTTCTCGGCAAGCTCAAGTCTTTTGAGCAAGTGCTGAAGTCCAGGGAAGCTGAGGCTGAAGCAAAGACCCCAACTCCTACAAGAAAAGAGCAAACCCTTGCTCTTAAAGCTGCTGAAGCTTCTGAAGGAATCCAGTCCAATGAGGAACTGATGGCATTATTTGCCAAAAGGTTTCTCAAGATGGGAAGGAAGGAATTCAGAAAGAAATCTTCAAAGTATGAAGATAAACCAAGGTATGATCGTACCCCTTCTAAAGAAATAATCTGTTATGGTTGCAGGAAGCCTGGACATATTCTTCCAGATTGTCCAGAGGAAAAGAACAAAGATAAAAGAAAAGACAAGGATCAGCATAGGAAGCATTCCAAGCCATCCTCCTACAAGAACAAAAAGAAGGAGAGAGGCTTTGTTGCTGAAACCTGGAGTGATTCTGATAAGGAATCTTCCTCCTCAAGCTCCAGTGAGGATGAGGAAGAAAAGAAGGCAAAGGAAGTTTGCCTAATGGCAATTGATGCCTGCAGCAATCACTCAGCTGTAGAGAATTCAGATTCTGATGAAGAAATGCCAACTGAAGATGAGGTATTGTCTTCTTATGACTTTACATCTACTGAATTTAAATCTGATTTTAAATCTTTATGTTTAGATTTAATTAGTTCTGAAAAAGAAATAAAAGAGCTTAGAATTAAACTAGCTGAATTTGAATTGATTACTAATGAAAACATTAGGTTAACAGCAGAACTCACTAATGCTAGTGAAGAAATAAAATTCCTTAAGAATGAATTAGCTAAGTCCAAAAGGTTAGAAGAGTCTCTGAATGGTAGAAGCCTTAAGTTGCTTGAAATAATCAGCATGTCTAACACTAGGTCAGGCAATAACAAATTAGGCTTAGGAGCATCTTCTAGTGAGCCCCCAATCATTCTTAAAAACCAACTTTCAACTCCAGTGAATTTTATTTCATCTAGTGGAATAAAAAACACTGAGCAAGTTAATCAAGTTAATAGAGCTTTGAATAAAGCTAAAAGAGAGAAAAGAAAATAGAAATTTAAGGAATTACAAAGGGCGTCGAACGCTGCTCGACGATCGCAGGCCCAATGGTCGAACGGAGATCGACGATCTGGGTACCAATCGTCGAACGCCGATCGACGCTTTCAACAAGAATTTCAAAATTCCAACCAGAACTTTAGAAACCCGAATATGAATAGAAACCCTAGGTTTATTGACCCATCATCTGCATGGAGAATCCCACCTATGAGATCTTACCCGTTAGGTTATCACCCTCAACCTGCTTATTCATTTATTTCCAGTTTTTCTTATGTGAAAAAATAAGGGACCCAAGTTTACCTGGGTCCACAATGTTTAAATTGATTTATTTGCAGGTGAAGACCTATCCTATCACTCAAAATAAGTGGTATTTGGATAGTGGTTGCTCCAAGCATATGACAGGAAATAAAGAACATCTGTCAAGGTTCAAGGCAAAGCTTGGCCCAAAGGTAATCTTTGGACATTCAAGCTGTGGTCAAACTGAAGGCTATGGCAGGATGATAATTGGAGCTGTTACATTCAAGAGAGTTGCTTATGTGACTGGACTGAAGCATAATCTAATTTCAGTAAGTCAGTTATGTGATGCTGGATACCAGGTATCATTCTCTAACTCTCTTTGTAATATTACTCTAAATAATAATGTTGTGTTGGTAGGTATTAGACAAGGTAACATTTATTTATTAGATTTTAATTCAACTCACTCTGAAATCTGCTTGTTTAATGAAGTAACCAATAACAATACTCTATGGCATAAAAGGCTTAGCCATGTTAACCTCAAGAATATATCTAGGTTATCTAAACACAACCTTGTTAGAGGTTTACCTTCTTGCCCAGACAAAAAGGAGATCCTATGCAAGGCTTGTCAACTAGGCAAGCAAACCAAGAACTCATTTAAATCAGTAAATAAAAGTGATTCTCCTAAAATCCTGTATTTATTACATTTGGACCTATTTGGCCCAATAAATGTACAAAGTTTAGGAGGGAAGTATTACACCCTAGTCATTGTAGATGACTTCTCTAGGTTCACTTGGGTGTTCTTTTTGAGAACTAAGGTTGATAACTTCAAAGCCCTTACAGATTTTCTATTATGTGTGCAGACTGAGTACTCTACTCATGTGGCCTTGATCACAAGTGATCATGGTACTGAGTTTGACTCTCTTCTCATGCAAGAATTCTGTGAGAGAGAAGGTATCAAATATAGCTTCTCAACTCCTAGAACTCCCCAACAAAATGGTGTAGTTGAAAGGAAGAACCGAACACTAATTGAAGCTGCTGGCACATTGTTGGCAGATGCTAATATGCCTCTTTCCTATTGGGCAGAAGCTGTTAGTACAGCCAACTATGTCTTGAATAGAAGTCTGATACACAAGCTTAAGTGTAAAACTCCTTATGAGTTACTTAAAGGAAAGAAACCTAAAATAAATTATTTTAGAGTTTTTGGCTGTGTTGTTTATATTCATAACAACAATAAAGAATATCTTAGAAAGTTTGAAGCAAAGGCTTCAATGGGAATTTTTCATGGATATTCCCAAGTAAGCAAAGCTTATAGGGTTTTTAATAAATCATCTTCTAAAATTGAAGAGTCTGTTCATGTGTCCTTTGATGAATCCCAAATGTTTTACAAGGAGAAGGAAACTTCTCCTTCCTCAAGTTCATTACAGGTACAAGAAACTACCAAAGATGTCACTCAAGAAATCCTCCATCTTTCAACTCTTCATATCACTGAATCAGACAGTGATGAATACATTGCAGAAATTGTTGATGTACTACCAATAGTAGATCAAATTCCTCCTGAGGAATTAATCCCAACTATTGCTGAAGATCACATCCCACCTGCTGATGTTGTCACACTTAGAGATCATCCTACATCTCAAGTGATAGGAGACATATCAGCTGGTGTTTAAACAAGACATCAGTTAAGAAAGGATGTGATGCATGCTTGTTTCCTTTCACAGATTGAGCCCCTCACCATTAAAGATGTTGAGCTAGATCCCCACTGGATCATTGCTATGCAAGAGGAACTCAATCAGTTTGAAAGATGTAAAGTATGGACTTTGGTTCCAAGACCTAAAGGCCAACTGATCATAGGAACCAAGTGGGTGTATAGAAACAAGTTAGATGCAAATGGAATCATTGTAAGGAATAAAGCTAGGCTTATAGCTCAGGGCTACAGACAGGAGGAAGGTATAGATTATGACCAAACCTTTGCTCCTGTTGCAAGGTTAGAGGCAATAAGGATCTTCTTAGCCTATGCAGCCTATATGAAGTTTAAGGTTTTTCAGATGGATGTCAAAAGTGTTTTTCTTAATGGTGAGCTAAAGGAAGAGGTGTTTGTTGAACAGCCACCCAGTTTTGTTTCTTCAAATCAGCCCTCACATGTATTCAAGTTGCAGAAAGCTCTTTATGGACTAAAACAAGCACCAAGAGCCTGGTATGAGACTCTAGCTAGTTTCTTGTTAGAGCACAACTTTGTTATGGGAGTAGTTGATAGAACCCTCTTCGTCAAGCACCACAAGGACACAATCCTGTTAGTTCAAGTGTATGTGGATGACATTATTTTTGGTTCCACTGATCCCAAACTATGCAAAAAGTTCTCCAACTTGATGCATTCTAAGTTTGAGATGAGTAGTATGGGTGAGTTGTCTTACTTCCTTGGTCTCCAAGTAAAGCAAGATGCTGATGGCATCTTCATCTCCCAATCCAAATATACTAAGGAATTGGTAAAGAAGTTTGGGATGGCAGATGCTTCAGCAATGCATACACCTATGGCTACTAATGTAGTTATTGATTCTGATGATCAGGGAAAGCCTGTTGATTAAAAGAATTATAGGGCCATTGTGGGTTCCCTATTGTATTTAACTGCAAGTAGGCCAGACATAATGTTTGCTACATGCTTTTGTGCTAGATTCCAGGTCAACCCCAAGGAATCTCATCTGATTCTTCTCAAGAGAATCTTGAGATACCTGAAGGGATGTCCAAATCTAGGACTTTGGTACCCAGCTGAGTCAGAATTTGAATTAATTGGATATTCTGATTCTGATTATGCTGGTTGTCGAGTTGACAGGAAAAGTACCTCAGGAACTTGTCAGTTCCTGGGAGAGAGATTGGTCTCTTGGTTCTGTAAGAAGCAGGCCTCTATCTCAACTTCAACTGCAGAAGCTGAATATATAGCAGCTGCTAGTTGTTGTTCACAGATCCTGTGGATACAAAATCAACTTTTGGATTATGGGTACACTAAAATTATGTGTGATAGTACAAGTGCTATCTCCATTGCACAAAATCCAGTGCACCACTCTAGAATGAAGCACATTGAGATTAGACACCATTTCCTGAGAGATTGTGTGGAAAAGAACAAGATCAGCCTTGAGTTCATATCCACAGACCTTCAAAGAGGTGATATATTCACCAAGCCCTTAGATGAACAGAAGCATCTGTTCTTTTTGGTTCAACTAGGCATGATTAATGGAAGAGACTAAGTGTGACGTCTGCCTTGTTGAAACCTGTTCGAAGATAGTCGAACGACGTTCGATGATAGTCGATCGGATCAAGTCTATCGTCGACCTATGGTTGAAGATAGCTTATCCGCTTGAAGATCGTCGACCGGCGTTCGAAGATAGTCGAACAGGTCGAGCTTATCGTCGATCTATGGTTGACGACAGCTTGCTGTTTGTGAAGACAGAAATAGTCGAATGATTGATCGACTACTCTGCTTCAGGACCGATCGTCGAACGACCGTTCGACCATCGTCTCCAGTATCTTTTAAATAGATCGACGATCGCTGTTTTAATATAAAGCCGATGGTCGACCTAGGTTAAGAGATAGTTGCTTTTATCATCGACAGAGAGCGTCTTTTCGCATTCCGTCTTCCCGCTTACTCTTTGTCTTGCGCTCTGTCCTCGCCGTCTCTCTCTCGTCTTCTCCAGCTCTTGCGATGGCGATTGCTCCAGCGCTCCTTACAGTAGTGAAGTTTGATGCCGGTTTCAGCATAGATTTCGATGCCTTCAACTGTTGTGAATTAGGAATAGTGGAAATTCTAAATCTGTGCAAAGATCAAGGGTTAGAGAAACTCATGTCCTACAGAATAAAGATAAACACTCAAGAGATCAAAGAGTGGGCCTTCACTTCATCTTCAACTGATGACTCGATGACTGGAACCATTAGCGGAGAAGAGGTAATATTGACTCCCGCTATTCTGATTGAAATTTTTGGATTGATTAATGGTGAAGAAGAGTATGAGCAAGATACTCCTGAGTTCGGAAGGATGTTAACAGAGCTGGGACATGCCGAAGGCATTCCCTCTAAGCTGCTCAAAGTGAATTTTCCATTTAAGATCAAGTTTCTTGCTGAAATAGTAGGAAAAGTGCTACTAGGAAAGCACTCCGCCCACGATAATATTACAAGGCAGCAATTTGCACTAATGTGTGCAATTGTAATTAAGAAGCAGATAAATTGGGGAGGCGTTCTTTTTGATTTGATCAAGAAAAAGAATGGAAAGAAAGAAGTTACCCTAGGAAGGGTAGTTTGAATTTTTCTGAAGGAGAAATACCCCCACCTGCTTGTGTCAGCCGCCACCTCCATCAACGCCAGTAAGAAGATGGATCCATCGCTGTTTGCAAAATGGAAAAGGACCTTCCTGAAGCCCGCTCCCGTATGGGTTGCTCTAGTTACTTCTGAGAGCACCAGGACTGTCTCAGTCACTCCCCCCCCCCCCTTCTAGCAGCTGGCTCAGCAAATCCATCTCTTCCATTTTCTTCATCAGTTTTGTCGTCTACTTCAGTTGAAGTTCCTTCAACTTCAATTGAAGTACGACATTCTGCTTCTCCTCCTGCATCTCCTCTCCCGACTCATCTTGCTGGGATTTCTCATCCCAGTTTTGATTTGTTGGTGTCTGAAATTTCTACTCCAGTTCATTCTCCAATTCCCTCTTCTGATCACATTGATCACCCTACATCATCTCCAGTTCCATCTCCAGTTCATACTCCAGCTCATCTTGCATATACCATCCCTACTGATCTTCCATCTTCTGAAATTCCCCCTCCACCATCATCATCATCATCATCCTTTGAAATAACTCCTGCTTTTATTTCTAGCATTGTGGAGTTAATTACCCCCTCAATCAAAATCATGATTGAAGAGGCGATTGCTCCCCTTGCTTCTTCTATCTCCTCCTTGACTGCTACTATTCAACAACTCTCAAAGTCTGCTGAGCCCTCTTCTTCTAGGGGCCTGGTTTCAGTTTCTACTGAAATCAGGCAGGGGGAGATGCTTGATGAAGATGTCTCTGAGCAGCCCTTGGCCTCCCCTCCAGCAGTTCATCATGCAGTGGCAGAGAAAGCAATAGAAGATTCAGCTCCTCCTCCTCTATCTGAAAAGGAAATTTCTGATGCATTATTGAAATCTGAGTTTATTGTTAAAGCCTGCTTAGAAGAGTGTTCTACTCCCTTGGTTGCCCTGTACCTAGAAGGAATCATAACTTCCTTTCTAGATGAATTGTGGGAGTTAGGACATGCTGTGGTCGATTCTGAAGGTATTCCCTTTACTTACTTTTTAGACTTGATAACTGATATGATAGTTTGGAATATCTGGAAGGCATGATTAGATGTCATTTAGAACAATTTTATTCATAATACTACAGATAAAATGGAAGAAGCTCTAGATGCTCAAGAACCTGTTATCCAAATTACTCTAGAAGTTCAACCAGAATTAGGTGTTCTAAATTCTGAAGTTGCTCAGCCAGAAGTTCAAGCAGAACTGGTCACTATGACAGTTTTTGATCTTCAAGAAAAAGTTGCAGATGCCCCAATTGAAAAATCTACTGTATGGGATGATTCCCCAGGTTTGGATTTAGATGCTCTATTGGCACAGGATGCCATAGAAGAAGAACTAGAAAGAGCTGCTTGAAAGGAAAAAAGAAAGGACTATGAAAGAGGCTATTGACCCATATGATATGCCTATCTCTTCTAATTCTGAAGATGAAATCGATTCTGATGAGTCTGCTGAATCTAAAAGAAAAAGAATTGCTAAAAAGAAAAGAAAAGCTGTAGCTCCTCCTCTTGCTAATCCAGATAATGATACACCTTATTATATACTGAAAGGAATTGATCCAAAGTCAAAAGACTTCCAGCATTGGATGTTGTTCTCTAAGAACCAGCAAAAGCAAAGGAAAAAGTCAAAGAGGTATGACTCTCCTGTCCCTAAATAGAATCCTAGAGGTCCTCCTCCTCCACCTCCCGGTGCAGGAGCCTCAGGAAACTTATCTTCTAAACCTGCTGCTCAGTCCGAAAGATCAAATCCATCTCAGTCTGCTCAAAGGAGAAGTTCGCAAGGATTCCAAGGTAATAGTCAAACTGGCTATCAAAGACCTGATACTGTTAAAGAACAAGTTAAGGAGGTAGTGTATCAAAGACCAACCTTTTCTCCTCCTCAGTTTAAAGAACTTAAAAGCTCTACCTCTCCTAAACCAGATCACTCTAAGAAGGATGTTTCAAAAGGTAAGCAAATTATTTTAACTGAAAATTCTAGCAAGATATTTGCTAAGTCTGCTCCCCTTTCTTATCTAGTTATTCAGGATAAAGAACCAGCTAACACATCTTCTGAGATTGTTTATGAAAGCCCAGAGCTTGATCCTAACTTTAGGATGGCTCATTTTCTTGAACTGGTTGGAGCAGCGTAAATTAAGAAAACAAAAGCAGAAGGAAAGGACACTGCAGGATTGACCACAATGTCTAAATTCAGAATGAAGGAGCTAGACAAGTTCCAGGTTAGACTTGAGATATTTGATCCTTCAAAATATATGGAAAAGCATCCTGAGGCAGTGGTCCCAAGAACAACAGAATTGAAAATTATTGGAGAACAAGACCTGAAGCTATCAAGAAAAGAAGCTCTAGATCCCACAAGAAAGATTACTTTTGTTTCTAGCTCTTCTGATCCTAAGCCTGACTCTGAAGCTCCTTAATTTTTCATTGATTGACAGTTAATTTCTTATCTGGTTGATTGATGAAATCTGCTTAGTTGTTTCTCTTTATGCATTTTATTTTACTTTTAGTAATTAGTTTTGTATGTTTTAATTGTTGAGAGACTTAACTCAAATAGGGGGAGATTATTGGAACCCTAGGTTTTGATTTGAGTTTAGTCCTCTCTTTCTGTCTCTTGACCCAAGATTTATCTATGGTCAAAGGTTAGTTGATAGGTTAGATTCTCTAGTTGTGTAGAATTGCTTTTCCAGATGAATATTTGGTTAAGTAGTTTTTCGTTCGACTATAGTCAAACGTCGCTCGACTATCGTCTATCAGCTGGTCGACGTTCTGTTTGCGTTGATTGCTCGACTATCTGTTGATAGGTCGACTATCTGTTTGGCTTGGTAGTTCGACTATCTGTCCTGATAGCTCAACTATCTGATAGCTCGACTATATGTTGATAGGTCGACTATCTGTTGTCTTTGATAGTTCGACTATCTGTCCTGATAGTTCAACTATTTGATAGCTCGACTATTTGTTGATAGGTCGACTATCTGTGTTGCTTTGATAGCTTGACTATCTGTTGATAGGTCGACTATCTGTGTTGCTTTGATAGTTCGACTATCTGTTGGTAGGTCGACTATCTGTGTTGCTTTGATAGTTCGACTATCTGCTTGGATAGTTCAACTATCTGATAGTTCGACTATCTGTTGATAGGTCGACTATCTGTTTTGTTTGATAGCTCGACTATCTGTTGATAGGTCGACTATCTGTTTTTCTGTGATAGGTCGACTATCTGTTTGATAGGTCGATTATCTATTTTGTTTGGTAGTTCGACTATCTATCCGGATAGATCGACTATCTGATAGCTCGACTATCTGTTCTGATAGGTCGACTATCTGCTGAGGTAGTTCGACTATCTTCTTTGATAGTTCGACTATCTGGATCGTTCGACTATCTGTCCGATAGGTCGACGATCTCCGTGCTTCGGTCGACGATCTCCGAGGGTCGTTCGATGTTTTGCTGTATGTTTTAAATAGTTTTGTCGTCTTCTGTGATGTGATTAATTTCATAATTATTTTGGCATATTTTATAAAAGATTATTTGAATAAATTGTGATAACACTTCCATGCAATATCTATTCTATTCTTTATGCATGAGCTAATCTTTTCTGACAAAGTTGTTTGTCTTATAGCTGAGATATGATTTCTGCCAGGCTGTCCTTTATAGCCGTTAGACTCAAAAAGTCTTCCTTAGCTGTAAAGAGTCTCTTCTGATGTGACTTTCTCTTATATTATTTCATCAGTGTAATTTGCAGCTTCTTAGAAAGCTTTATCCTTGTAAAGGATATCTGTCTGCAGTATTTTGTTTTGCTTTATGCTTTTTGCAGCCCAGCTTGCAGAGTTCAGTAGAAGACAAAATTCAAACTCAAGTAAGAGTCGTTGCTGCTGTTGCTATATAAAGACTTCTTTGAAGAAAGAAATAAACTAGCTCTCATATACCAAAAAGCTATCAGCAGCATTCAAGCTTAAGAACTTACAGTTTCCAACTGCTCTCAACACATTCACATCTAACTGAGAAGAAGTTCTAGTTCTTCACTCTTCTTCAACCTGAGTTCTCCTGCTTACAGGAAGATCTTCACTCAGAGCCTTTTGAAGAAGAAGAAGATAGCTGCCTGAAGAAGAAATTTTATTTAATATTATTTATCTTCTTGTAGCTTTTTCCTTCAGTATTTTCTGAAGTGTTTCTGCACTGAAGCAAGACTTCACCTAGACGTTCTTTTAGCCAGGGGGAGCCTTGATTCTTTTAGAGCTTTCTAGCTCAGTGCAAAATATTGTGCTTCTCTAATCTATTGTAAAATAGAGAAGACACCTTAACCTCCTTTCCCCCTCCTGTAAAGGGTTATTACTCCCTTCAAAAGTATCCCTTGGTGGCAGGGCACCTGATCAAAAACCTGTGTTGGTTTTTAGACACCTGATCAAAAGTCTTAAGGGTTTCTTGATCTACCTGAAGCAGATCTTGTTGGTGGCAGGGCACCTGATCAAAAACCTGAGTGGATTCCTACCTTGTTGGTAGAAGAGTGGACGTACCCAAGTTGTTTGGGGAACCACTATAAATTCCTTGTGTCGTCTAGATTGCTTTAATTAATTACTTGCATTGTGGCTGTGATTAGATCTTAACTAGGTTTGCTAGTTGCTGTTTAGGTTTCCAAGCCTTAACTGTAATTACAATTGGCTGCCTTTTTGTGCACAACACTTGTGTTAGGCTTTAAGGTTTAATCTCAAATATCTATAACCTTCATTCCGCATTTAACTCCAAGGGAGTTGAGTAGAAAGTCAACTTTGCTAGTGCAATTTTTGATTACTCTATTCACCCCTCCCCCCCCCTCTAGAGTAGTATCTATCCCTTCTCTTTCAACCACCCTAGGATCACATGGACTAAACACAAAATCCATACAAGGGCATTTCATCCTATGCCCTTCACAAATCCCCAAAGTCCAACCTTAGGGTTTGACCTTGGGTCCTAGGGAAAATCTACCCCAATCCTCCCCAAATTACTCCCCAAATTCTATGTGAGGGTGTTTAGCATCATATCAAACAAGTGGCCCAAGTTTCAACCTCTTTTGAGGTAATTTGTCCACTTAAACTTACAAGGAACACCTCGACCTAAATACCCCCTTTTAGGCCAAGTCTAGGGTTTACAAAAATTACCCCCAAATCTTCTCTAGATGATATGGAATTTTATCCAAAGTCTTATGATGATTCCAAGGACCACTCACCAAAATTTGGGAGGGTTTGGATGTCATTAGATCCCTTAATTAAATTACCCTAGGATTATTAAATAATTTAAAAACTATAGAAAAAGTATGTCCAAAAATCCCAATTTTTGGACATGACCTAGGTATTGGTAAGATTGACTCCCTGTCCAAATTTCAGATCATTTGGACATGTGGTGAAGTGGGGGAACACATTTAACTCTCTGACTAGCCCTAGATATAGCCCCCACCAAATTGAGTGTTGAGGTCTAACCTAAACTCCAAACTGACTCACATAAATTTTACAATAAACTAAACATCCAGACCTGTAAACTTCATGTTGACCACTTTCTCTTTACAAGCCTCTAAGTATTTTTAATAAATAAAAACATTAATAGCATTTTCTGTGATAGAAATAATATAAAATGAAATATTTAACATAAGATTAAAAATTAAGGCAACACGAATCTTGGCGCAAAAGGGATAGTATCTGGTTGTCTTTGAGCTCAAGTCGATGGCCAGGATTCTCCCAACCTAGAGAATATTCCATTCCCATTTCCCGGCCACCCGGCCACCTCCCTTTTCGGCCACCGCCGCCACAACCTTCGTTGAGGTGGGGAATATCGCCGGGAGGCAGCACGGTCGCCGGAGTAGCTGTTTCCGGTGATCCCAACACTTGAGTTTTTCCCGAAAAACTAGGAAATCGGAGGCTTTGATCGGGCTCAATTGAGCCCGATTCTCAATATAAATGAATCATAGGATCTACCTATAGAAGGAGCAAGGGAGGACCTGAATTGTGGCCTGAGAGCGGGTGACATGCCTCCTTTCCATTTCCGGCTGCCGGTTTGGGCTTTTCTACAACCTCCCCAGCAACAGCAAGGAAATTGAGATTGGAACGGGGGAAATGTCTGTTCTTGTCCTGGTGAAGATTCTTGAAGAAGGAATTAGGGAGAGGAGGCTTGTAACTCCCCAATTCATCAAAGCACCATTAATGGCCATTAAACCTAATTTTCAGTTTCAGCCAAATTGAGTGGGCTGAGCCACCCCACTGGTCGGCCACCTACTGGAAACTCTTCCCCTGCCTCCAATGAGTAAAAGCCCCATCAAATTGAGAGGTTATGAAACCTCCATGGCCATGATGACCATTAAGCCCCCATTTTCTCTCTCCTCCAAAGTGGGGTTATCTCCTCCCTCTCTCTCCTAGTCATCACTCTCTGAATTCTGGGGGCCCAAAATGTGTCTCTCAACTCCTTAGACTAATGGCCCACACCACTTGCGTAACACCCCAGTTTTAAGACCTGGAGTCGCAGGAAGCTAACGCCCGATGGTAGGGATACCGCAAGCGAAGGGTCGCTCGTTTCGGCAGTTTAATATAGCACACAATCACTGGATCTAGTGTGCATGACCACTGGTCGTGCGCCACTACTTGTGTGCACTATTCACAATTTTTCCAAGTTCTGTCTGGGCGAACGCACGACCATTGGACAGAGTGTGCACGACCACTAGTCGTGCGCCACTGCTCGTGCGAGTTCATCCCTTTTTTTCTGGAGTTCTACTAGAGGTGATCGCACGATCATGGGATCAAGTGCGCACGATCACTGGTCGTGCGCCACTGATCGTGCGGACGGGACTTTTCCGTCATTTTTGTTCTGTGGCCATCTGATGCTTCCCCCAAATTAGATGCAAGGGCCGGGATCTTTCGCCCAATAAGTCTTATTAGGGCTGAGAGGGTTTTTCCTCTCATTATTCTCATCTTTTAGGTTGAGAGAAGGGTTGGAGAGGAAGAGATAGGAAGATGAAGGAGAGAGTTTCTTCCTCCATTGACGGAGCTTCGGAGCTCCGATCGCCGTTCCGAGACCAGATCCATGGAGAGTGCGTGGAGGCGCTCGTGTCAAGCTGTTCAAAGCAAGGATTCCATGTCTAGGAAGAGGGGTCGTAAGGTAACGACACTTCTCCTCTTGTTTCTAGGATGCGTGCATAGCATCTTCTTCATTCTTGATTTTTTTTTCAAGCTTTTGGGAACCAAATCTCTCAAATGAGAGGGGTTTGGGTCGCCATGGTTCAATAGGAACCACCGAGTCAATTATGTCTATCCCCGGCATGATATTACATTAGAGACCCGCTCCTTTAGTTGATTAGGCATTGTGGGTGAAGCCGTAGTCGCGACCGTTAGTCCGACTCGGTGATGTTGCATAACGAGCATTAAGGATTTTGTAGAAATCCGTTGTGGCAAGATGTCCTTTGTGATGTATGTGTTTTCCCCTTTTTCCGAGTGAGAACTTATAGCCGGAACCGGACAAGGTTAGCTCCACAATGGCGGTAGATGTTTTCCTTGGTGCGTGGGAATGTTGCAGTACGAGTGATGGATTAGGGTGGGAAAGGGTATGGATTGGATGTGCTAAGGTGAGGCTTTATCTTTGTGGTCGGCTGGCTATCCCGTGACGTGCAAATCATGTGGGGAGAGTGTCCCGGCAAGACTAGTCCCCTTCTTTGAGACTGAAGAGAATGCCAAGCATAGGATAAGACCGGGCAATGAAGCCCAAGAGCGGGTGGGGTCCAACAAGGGTTCTTAGAATCAGTTTGTGAGTGAGACAGAATCCTGATGTGAGAAGTCAGAGTTTGCATGCAATTCCGGGTCTAAGACCCACGAGCAGGTGGGGCCTTGGCAAGATTTTTGTGTGGCGGCTTGTACGCCATTAGGGGAATTGCAGTACCCTTTTTGTTTACGGATTAATGCTGATGGGGATATTGGAAGTACCCCGTTGATATGATGATGTGCTATATGCATACGTGATAGGGTGCCTTGGGTGAAGCCCAAGTTTGTATTCATGCTGCATAGTAGGCCCTTTTGATTATATGCTCAACATAGAGAATATGTTTGTTGTTTGAGACATCCAAACCTATTTTTAAAGCTTTACATGTTTATTATATGGCATATGAAGTGCTGACTTGCAGGTTGGAGATGTACCCCGGGGTGAATTAGGGGCGGCCGGGAGGAGATGTGTTGGTTACATAGTTGAGGTCAGCCTTTGCTGACCCACGTTACCACAAAATTTTTACAGGGCAAGGATCGCAAGCAGGAGCTAGCTTACCGTCCAAAAAGGCCTAAGCCTCATAAAGTGTTTCAGGTTGTGTAATAGCTCTGTTTGTGGGATTGTGTGTTTGATGCACTATGTTTCCAGCTTGCATGTCGAGGTAGTCAAGGATTACTTATGCACGTTGGTATTTGATGCTGTTGTTTGAGTTTTGGAATCTCTTTGTTGTAAGGCCTTAAGGCCGAGTTAAAACTCTATGTTTGTGGATTACTTCTGGTCTTGTTTTCTATTTTCGATGTTGCTTTATCCTGAGTTATGAGTTGGGTAGTTAATATCATCTTCTAATGCTAAAGCTGTGGCGTACGTATGTTGTGGGGCTCGGGTCGGACCCATATTATATGGTCATTATAGGGGAGGTGTTACAATTTGGTATCAGAGGGAGGTTAGTTACAAGGAAAGGATTCGTGGTCGAATGTCATAATCGAATCGCGTAAGGGAAGTTATCCACATATGAGTATTGCGGGACCATGAGTGTCCTTGTGTTTGAGTCTTGTGATTAGAGACTTATTTGTGTTTGCCTTGCTTTTATAAGGGTGCAAGCAATGAGGTAGGGATGTCAAGGTCACGAGAAGAGCCTTCGGCGAGCAGTGCTACTGCTCCAGGTCCGTTAGGCATGGGGGTAACCCTGGCCGATTTTGTCGCATGCTTGCAGAAAAATTGGTGGCAGCCCAAGCTGCAGCAGCAGCACAAGTAGCATCCCCCATTGCTCAGGTAGCAACTTATGCTACACTGATCATGACACCAACCGTGTCGGGCAGAGAAGCCAGGCGAGCAGAGCCGTTGGACAAAAGGATTGTTGTCAGGCATGGGGACTGGCAGATGAAGTATTTCTTAGGCTTCCATCCTCAAACGTTTAATGGACTCGGCATGCCGACTGATGCGGAGGATTGGTGGGCAAGGATTCAAGAACTTTTGAGTGCGGCAGAGATGCCAAAGGAGAAGAAATCTCAGTTTACGGCCTTCATGTTGGAAGGAGACGCTAAGTTATGGTGGGTGAGCCATAGTGGACGGCAGTTTCCTGGATGCACCCCGTCCATTGAAGAGTTCGGGAATGCTTTCTTGAAAAAGTACATTCCTGCGTCGACGAGGTTAGCCATTCAGAGGAAATTTCTGCACTTGGTGCAGCAGGACAAGACGGGGTGACGAGTATGTTCAGGAATTCACTCGGTTGGGTCGTTATGCTAGAACGACCATGGCGGACGATGAGGAGAGGGACAACCTCTTCTATCACGGGCTGAGGGAGAATCTGAGGCAACCCCTCATATCTATGAATCACGCTGGTTTTAATGAGCTAGTTGAGGCTTTTAGTATTTTGGAGAGTGATATAGAGCGAACCCAATGTCGTAAGGGTTTTGCAACCAAGCAAGGGGAAGGGAAGCCTTCTCAAACTTGACGTCCGTAGGGTCTCGCTTTAAGGGACCACCGACGTGCTTTAATTGTGGCAATGTGGGCCACATAGCTCGTTTTTGTACTCAAGGAGGTGCTGAGCAGGAGCCAAGGCAGGAGCAGACTGTGCGCTCCAGCCCAGTGCCGCAGAGAAAGGAAAGATGGCGGAGTCTAGTGCTTCTCGGTTTCAACCAATGCAGCCAAGGGCCTATAACCTTGGGCAATAGGAAGCAATCCGCCAGCCTGATGTGGTGATAGGTACGAGAAAGTTTAAAGTTAATATTATACTTCATACTATCAAGCCCGTTTATGATTTTTGCCTGTGTTTAGGCTTTGTGTTAGTTTACGGATACCCCGCGAGGGTGTTGTTTGATACGGGAGCGTCACACTCCTTTCTTGCGAAAAGCTTTATCCGGAGGATTGGAGTTGAGTCATTCTCTGCGGACGCAGAGCTGAAGGTTTGCATGCCCAATGGGTCATCCATGACTACCGGGGTGAAGGGGCGCATTTGTTGGAATCTAGGCAGAGTTGACTTCATGTTGATAGCTGCGGTCCTACCATTGGTTTAGTTTGAGGTAATATTGGGAATGGACTGGCTAGCAGAGCAGCATACCAGTATTGACTGCCCATCCAAGGTGGTGACCCTGAGAAGCAAAGGGCAGACAGAAGTTAAGTTTGAGGGCCTCAGTGGAGCGGCTTTTTCCCTGATTTCGGCTATGCAGTTGGTGCGGGCAGTTAATTAGGGAGGAGTAGCTCTTGTAGCATTGTTGGAGGTTTGACTTTCCAAGTTATCACTTGGTGAACTTCCCATAGTGGCAGAGTTTGTGGATGTGTTTCCTGATGAGCTTCCTGGAGCACCTCCTCGACGGGAGATTGATTTCTCGATTGAGTTAGTGTTAGAGGCTAGGTCGGTGTCACGTTCTCCTTTTAAGATGGCACCAAAGGAGTTGGCAGAACTCAATGTACAGTTACAGGAACTGTTGAGCAAGGGTATATCAGACCCAGTTCTTCACCGTGGAGCGCGCCGGTATTGTTCGTGAAGAAGAAATACGATAGTATGCGGTTGTGCATAGACTACCGAGAGTTGAATAAGCTGAATATCAAGAATAAGTATCTGATTCCTCGGATAAATGACCTGTTCGACAAGTTGGTGGGGTCAGTGGTGTATTGAAAGTTGGACTTGAAGTCAGGATACTATCAGTTGCGAATTTTAGATGAGGACATACCCAAGACAGTGTTTGGTACGAGGTATGGTCACTTTTAGTTCTCGGTAATGTCGTTCGGGTTGACGAACGCACCATCTGTATTCATGGATTTGATGAACAGAGTATTTCGAGAATACTTGGGCTCTTTTGTAGTTGTCTTTATTGACGACATTCTGTTTTACTCCAAATCATAGGTGGAGTATGAGACTCACTTGAGAGTAGTCTTGCAAGTGTTGAAAGAGAACCAACTTTATGCAAAGTTCTCAAAATGCGAGTTCTTGTTAGAGAAGGAGGCATTTTTGTGCCATGTGATTAGTGGGGATGGGGTGGCGGTTGATCCAACAAAAGTGGAAGCCATCAGAGATTGGACAATATTGAGAACCGTGGCGGAAGTCCGAAGTTTTCTTGGACTAGCCGGGTACTATAGAAGGTTTGTGAAAAACTTTTCGCAGATAGCTCTACTCCTCACTTCACTAACTCGTAAAGACAAGAAGTTTGTATGGACTCAGGAGTGCAATCAGGCATTTGACAACCTGAAGGAAAGGCTGATGACAGCCCCAATCGTAAGTCTTCCAAAAGGGACTGAAGGATTTCAAATTTTTAGTTACGCATCAGGATGCGGTTTGGGTTGCGTATTGGTACAGCATGGCAGTGTGATCGCTTTTGGGTCTAGGCAGTTGAAGCCTCACGAGAGAAATTACCCTGTCCATGACTTGGAATTGGCGGTAGTAATGTTTGCATTGAAATTGTGGCAGCACTACGTTTATGGTGCAAAGGTGGAGATCTTCACGGACCACCAAAGCCTGAAGTATCTACTAGATCAGAAGGACTTGAATATGCGGCAGTGCTGGTGGGTCGAGTTTATTGGAGACTACGAGGTGGCGATTCAGTATACGCCAGACAAAGTCAATGTGGTGGCAGATGCTTTGAGTAGAAAATACAGTGCGGGATTGGGAATATCTTGGCATCGAGTGAGTAGCGAGAGGCGAGTCTAGCATAGCTCGTTTGAACTGGATTAAGTTGCAAAATGACTTGTCCGATTGTATTCGGGAAGCAAACCGTTTGGATTATGATTTCCAACCATACGTGGTGGAAGCTCAAAAGAGCAAGAGTGGCGCTTGGGAGTTGATTGATGGGATTCTGAGGAAGGATGGAAGGATTTGTGTATCGCAGTTCGGCAAGCTCCATGAGGAGTTGATGTTTGAGGCTCATTTTTCAAAGTACTCCATTCACCCGGGAAGTACAAAGATGTACTTGGATATGAAGAAATCCTTTTGGTGGCCTGGTCTGAAGCGCGACGTATCTTTGTACGTGAGTCGGTGCCAAACTTGTGCCTTGGTAAAGGCTGAGTGTCAGAAGCCGGGCGGGTTACTAAAGCCTCTTCCTATTCCCGAGTGGAAATTTGATGACATCCCCATGGACTTTGTCCATGGGTTACCTAGATCGCTGCAGGGTAATGACGCAGTTTGGGTGATCGTGGATCGCTTGACCAAAGTGGCTAACTTCATCCCAAATCGGAAAGAGGATAGCGTGGAGAAGTTGGTGGAGTTGTATGTTCGCAACACTGTACGACTACACGGGATTCCTAAGAGTATAGTCAGTGATCGCGATGGACGATTCACGTCCAAAGACTTGAGGTTTGTTCAGAAGAGTCTGGGCACGAAGCTCAAGTTCAGTACGGCGTTCCATCCTCAAACTGATGGGCAAACCGAAAGAACGAAACGTACTATAGAGGATATGCTGAGAATGTGTACTCTTGACTTCGGTATGAAGTGGGAAGACCCCCTCTTCATGGTGGAGTTTGCCTATAACAATAGTTATCAGGCAAGTATAAAGATGGCGCCATATGAAGCTTTGTATGGGAGGCGGTGTCGAACATGGATGTCTTGGACAGAGGTAGGAGACACCACACATTTGGGAAAAGAAGTGGTAGCTGATGCATGCGAGTTGGCGCGAACCATTCAAGAGTGCATGAAGGTTTCTCAAGATCGGCAAGCAAAATATTTTACTACTCGCCATTGGAATGTGGAATATGTGGTTAGCGACTGGGTCTATCTGAAGATCATACCGTTCAAGGGCGTTTCATAGATTCGCCGACTCAAGAAGTTGAGTCTGAGGTTTTTGGGACCTTTCGAGGTTATAGAACAGGTGGGAGAAGCAGCATACCGGTTGGCGTTATCCATAGAGCTGAGTGGATTACACGATGTTTTTCATGTCTCCGTCTTAAGGAAAGCCTTAGTAGAGGCTAGTGTGGTGATTTAATCAGCATTGGTGCTGATAGAAGAGGACTTGAGAACGCGAGTTCGTCCAGGTCGTATGAAGGATACAGAAGTTCGGCAGTTGCGGAACAATGAAGTCAAGCTTTTGAAGGTGCGTTGGGATAACTACGTGCGTAACGAGTTCTCTTGGGAGCGTGAGCAAGAAATGCATGAGGACTATCCCGAGTTATTTGTTTAAGGCTGGTTTGAAACAGTAACTGTTTTATAGCAACAATGTTTTTTTACTTATTTGTTTGCAAAATTTTCTTGTTGTCTTCCTGGATGAAGATTAATTTCGGGGACTAAATTCTTGTAAGGGGGGAGGAGTTCTAACACCCCAGTTTTCAGACCTGGGGACGCTGGAAGCTAACGACCGGCTGTAGGGATACCGCGGGTAAAGGGTCGTTGTTTTCGACAGTTGAATATAGTGCACGATCAATGAATCTAGTGTGCACGACCACTGGTCGTGCGCCACTGCTCGTGCGCACTATTCAGTGTTTTTCCAAGTTCTATCTGGGCGAACGCACGATCATTGGACAGAGTGCACATGACAACTGGTCGTTGGCCACTCCTCGTGTGCGTTCATCCCTTTTTTTATAGAGTTCTGCCAGAGGTGATCGCACGATCATGGGATCTAGTGCGCACGACCACAGGTCGTGCGCCACTAATCGTGCGGACGGGACTGTTCCGTCGTTTTTGTTCCATGGCCGTCTGATGCTTCCCCCAAATTAGATCCAAGGGCCAGGATCTTTCACCCAATCAGTATTATTAGGACTGAGAGGGTTTTTCCTCTCATTATTCTCATCTTTTAGGTTGAGAGAAGGGTTGGAGAGGAAGAGAAGGGAAGAGGAAGGAGAGAGCTTCTTCCGTCATTGACTGAGCTTTGGAGCTCCGAACGCCGTTCCGAGAACAAATCCGTGGAGAGGGCGCGGAGGCACTCGTGTCAAGCCGTTCAAAGCAAGGATTCCATGTCTAGGAAGAGGGGTCGTAAGGTAACGACACTTCTACTCCAGTTTCTAGGATGCGTGCATAACATCTTATTCATTCTTGCTTTTTTTAAGCTTTTGGGCACCAAATCTCTCAAATGAGAGGGGTTTGGGTCGCCATGGTTCAAGAGGAACCACCGGGTCGATTGTGTCCGTCCCTGGCAATATATTTCATTAGAGATCAGCTCCGTTAGTGGATAGGCATTGTGGGTGAAGCCGTAGTCGCGACTGTTAGTCCGACTCGGTGATGTTGCATAACGAGCCTTAAGGATTTTGTAGAAATCCGTTGCGGCAAGATGCCATTTGTGATGTATGTGTTTTCCCCTTTTTCCGAGTGAGTATTTGTAGCTGGAACCGTAAAAGGTTAGCTCCGCGTTGGCGGTAGATGTTTTCCTTGGTGCGCGGGAACATTGCAGTACGAGTGATGGATTAAGGTGGGAAAGGGTATGGATTGGATGTACTAAGGTGTGGCTTTATCTCCGTGGTCGGCTAGCTATCCCGTGATATTCATGTCATGTGGGGAGAGTGTCCCGGCAAAACTAGTCCCCTTCTTTGAGACTGATGAGAATGACAAGCATAGGATAAGCCCGGGCAATGAAGCCCACGAGCGGGTAGGGTCCAACAAGGGTTCATACAATCAGTTTGTGTGTGAGACGGAATCATGTTGTGAGAAGTAAGAGTTTGCAGGCAAGCCCGGGTCTAAGACCCACGAGCGGGTGGGGACTTGTCTTGTCAAGATTTCTGTTGTGGCGGCTTGTACGCCGTTAGGGGAATTGCAGTACCCTTTTTGTTTGCAACTTAACGCCGATGGGGAAATTGGAAGTTCCCAGTTGATATGATGATGTGCTAGATGCATACGCGATAGGGTGCCTTGGGTGAAGCCCGAGTTTGCATTCATGCTGCATAGTAGGCCCCTTTGATTATATGCTCAACATAGAGAACATGTTTGTTTTTTGAGACATCCAAACCTATTTTTAAAGATTTACATGTTTATTATATGGCATACGAAGTGCTGACTTGTAGGTTGGAGGTGTACCCCGGGGTCCGTTAGGGGTGGTCGGGAGGAGATGTGTTGGTTATACAGTTGAGGTCAACAGTTACTGACTCACGTTACCACCAAATTTTGACAGGGCAAGGATTGCAAGCAGGAGCTAGCTCGCCGGCCAAAAAGGCCTAAGCCTCATGAAGTGTTTCAAGTTGTGTAATAGCTCCGTTTATGGGATTGTGTGTTTGATGCACTATGTTTCCGGCATGCATGCCGAGGTAGTCTAGGATTGCTTATGCATGTTGGTATTTGATGCTGTTATTTGAGTTTTGGACTCTCTTTGTTGTAAGGCCTTAAGGCCGAGTTGATACTCTATGGTTGAGAATAACTTCTGGTCTTGTTTTTTGTTTCTGCTGTTGCTTTATCCTGAGTTATGAGTGTTGGGTTTTCTATGGAGGTTGGCACAACACTTGTGCATGCAGCGGAAGGAATAAAACAAGAACAACCCAAAGAGAAATGGATCGGGCCATGAATGTTGAATCAAGAAGTTATCAAAATAACAAGGCAAAATTACCTCTTCGGTGCTGAGTCACAACTCAACAAAGATGCTCCAAGATCTGAGTCCTATCGGTGGGGAGTTTCAGGTAGAATAATGTCTACGTTTCTGCAGAAATCCACACGAGCGGGAGAAAACCTAGCTTCGTCGTACGAAGGGTCGGGAGGAAGATCGGCCGTACCTTGCGATTCCACGGACTGCTAGGTCCGCGCCAGGAAAGGCAATACTGACGACGATCGTCGGAGAGGAGGAGTTCAGCGGAGAAAACACGGCGGCGGAACACATCCGTCCAGCGGGGTTCGGGATTTGGCGGATCGGTAGAATGGCGGAACGCTTCCGTCGGGTTCTATTCGGCCACAGGAAAAGTCGCCTTTCTATTTTTCCAAAACCCTAAGTCCCTATTTATACTAAAAGTATAAACAGACCTAAAAGCATCGCTATCCGTAGACCACACAGTGTATGGTCATCAAATCGTTCGACGAGAAACAGCGGATGGATTCGGCGAGAATCACCCGCAGAATCGTCGAGAATAAGGGATGACTCTCGACGAATGGCCTCAGTCGTCGAGTCAAACTCGACGACACTCGACGATTCTCGTCGATCGGCGGTCGACGACAATCGTTGAACCCCGGTCGACGATATTCGTCAACCCGCGTTCGATGACAATCGTCGAATGGCGGTCAACGATATTCGTCAACCCCCGTTCGACGACAATCGTCAAACGGCGGTCGACGATATTCGTAGATCGGCGGTCGATGATATTCGTCGACCCGCGTTTGACGACAATCGTCGAACGGCGGTCGACGATATTCGTCGACCCTACTTCCGTCGTCGAGTCATACTCGACGACTCTCATCGACTCAGCCTCAGTCATCGAGTCATACTCGACGACTCTCGTCGAAATAGCCTTAGTCGTCGACTATCCATACTCAATGAACTTTCTTGTCAACGATTGTCTGACCCCCATACACTATGGTGATTGGTAACCATTACCAACACAGTCAATCTTCCAACTTATCCACAGCTCTTATGTGTGATCCTGCAGGCTCATATCGCGTTGGCAGTGATATCATATGTTTGACCACTTCTAGATCACCATGGTAACTCCAACAGTCTCCCACTTGATCTTGAAAGTATCAAACCAAAAACCTCACAAACTGTGAGCGGCATCTAGCAATGCATCACTGCTCCCCAAGCAATAAGATTTTACAACTCACAAGCCTTTATGACCAATGTTCAAGCATTGTCTTTGTCCCTTTGTCCCTTACATCCGGAAAGAACTAGAGGCATTAACAGTGTCACCCTCATAATAGCTCAATCCAAGTTTCTTAATCTAGAACGGACTTCCAGAGAATGGTGAGTCCAATATCACATATTGACTCAACCAAACATGGCCATGCATTTCTCAGTCCAGTTCCATCAAGGGGCCCATGGATGACACTCCTGTCATATAGGAGGCCAAATCCCATATCTGCTCACACACAAACACCCAAATGATTCGTAACGTGCCCAACAACCACCCTTATCATCAACCTTTCTCAAGGAAGACTTTAGATGGCATCAAAGCACGCTCTTCCTCACTTGATGAATGTTGTGACGTCAGGTCAAAGGACCACAACACCATTGCCAATAGAGACCTACTTGTGAAACGATTAGATAGCAATCCACAAAGTAGTCTCAGGATGGGTCTGTCCAGTACAACTTGTTCATTAACAAGTACCCACGTGATGACTTGATATCACAATATCATGACCTTTTAGAACTGGTCATCAGTCAACGCACGTGCTAGTTTTAAGGCATCATCATCACCCTTAGCTTCTATGATGATACAACGACTAGGGACCTTTTAAGAATGAAGCTTCAAATAAATCATAGGCTCTCACATTCAAGTCACGCACTTGATGTCCTATGGAAGCGAACACTCTAAGGGTATTTATTATGTTACAATTTAACTATCACATAGGAAAATCATAATAAAAGAACTTGTCATTAATTGTAAAAAGAAACATTTAGTAAATTCATTATATGAATAAACAATAAACAGCCAACAGAATATATGTTTACATGCAACCCACAAGACTCCCACTAAAGTTGATCACTTAGGTATCATATACCCATCGATCTAGTATGACAATCATGCTTTCTCTGTACGAGAGGCTTTGTCAGTGGATCCACAATATTCTCCTCAGTCGGCATTCTGCAAATGTTCACATCTCCTCGTTCGACAATCTCACGAATTAGATGGAACCGCCAAAGTATGTGCTTGGAGCATTGATGAGATCTAGGTTCCTTAGATTGTGCAATTGCACCATTGTTATCACAGTAGAGAACGACGGGACCAACAATGCTAGGAACTACATCAAGCTCGCCGATGAATTTCCTATTCCATACAGCCTCCTTCGCTGCGTTAGCTACAGCGATATACTCGGCCTCTGTTGTAGAATCAACAATTGTCTCTTACTTGGAACTCTTCCAGCTCACAGCTCCTCCATTAAGGCAAAACACAAACCCTAACTGAGACTTTGAATCATCCCTATCAGTTTGGAAGCTAGCATCAGTGTAACCACTTACATGGAGGTCTTTCTCTCCACCATACACCAAGAACACATCCTTTGTCCTTCTCAAGTACTTCAAGATATTCTTGACTGCAATCCAGTGACACTCATCGGGGTCTGACTGATACCTACTAGTCATGCTCAAAGCAAAGGAGACATCGGGTCGAGTACACAACAATGCATACATGATTGATCCAATTGCCGAAGCATATGGAATCAACTTCATGCGATTCTTATCTTCACAAGATTTTGGACACTGGTCCTTAGAGAGATTCACACCATGAGACATGGGTAAAAATCCTTTCTTGGACTCAAGCATATTGAACCGCTTCAACACCTTCTCAATGTATGTACTCTGGGTCAAACCCAGCAACTTCTTCGATCTATCTCTATAGATCTTAATACCGAGTATATAAGTCGCTTCACCCAAGTCCTTCATAGAAAAGTAGTTCCCTAGGTTGTTCTTAACAACTTTCAGGGTAGGAATGTCATTCCCAATCAACAGTATGTCATCTACATACAATATCAGGAAGACAACAATGCTCCCACTGATTCGCTTGTAAACACAAGGCTCATCTTCATTCTTGATGAAACCAAACTCTTTGATTTTCTCATCAGAACGAAGATTCCAACTTTGAGAGGCCTATTTCAGTCCATAGATGGACTTATTCAGCTTGCATATTTTAGTGGCTTCATTTAGGGTTACAAAACCCTCGGGTTGTGTCATGTACACTTCCTCAAGGAGGTTTCCATTAAGGAAAGCCATTTTGACATCCATCTGCCAGATCTCGTAGTCATAATACGCAGCAATAGCAAGCAATATCCTTATGGACTTTACCATGGCAACAGGGGAAAAGGTCTCATCATAGTAAATACCATGAATTTGCTTGAAACCCTTAGCCACCAGTCGCCCTTTGAATGTCTGTACATTCCAATCCATGTCGGTCTTCTTCTTGAAGACCCATTTGCACCCTATGGATCATACCCCTTTAAGTGGTTCCACCAAGTTCCAAACTTGGTTTGCATACATGGAGTCCATTTCGGATTTCATAGCCTCAAGCCATTTGCTGGAGTCCAGTCCATTCATAGCCTCTTAGTAGGTCGCTGGTTCATCATCATGATCCATAAGCAATACATTACCTATTTGAAACATGAGAAATCCATATCTCGCAGGCTCAAACCTCGGTCTACCAGATCTACGTAGGACTTGTGTTTCTTGAGCAGGTTCTTTAGCTACAACATCTTTTAGTCCTGTCTCAGAATCCAATTCCGGTTCATTCACTACTTGTGGTTCTTGAACTTCTTCAAATTCTACCTTTTTAGTCTTTCTTGATAAGAACTCTTTCTCCAAGAAGACGCCAGTCCTTGCGAAAAACACTTTGCCCTCGGACGGTAGGTAAAAGTAATACCCTTTCGTTTCCTTAGGATATCCCACCAGATAACATTTATCCGATTTGGGTTCCAGCTTGTCAGGCATTTGACGTCGCACGTATGCCTCACAGCCCCACATTTTAATGAACGACATACTAGGACGCTTCCCAGTCCATATCTCATATGGTGTCTTCAGAACCGTTTTCGTTGGAGAGCGATTCAGTGTCATTGCAGCAGTCTCTAAAGCAAAACCCCAAAAGGAAACAGGCAAGTCTTCATGACTCATCATCGAACGTACCATGTCTAACAGAGTACGATTTCTCCTCTCAGACACACCATTATGCTATGGTGTTCTAGGTGGAGTGAGTTGTGATACAATACCACACTATTTTAGATGATCACGGAACTCATGACTCGGGTATTCGCCACCTCGATCAGATCGGAGTTCTTTAACCCTTTTTCCCAACTGGTTTTCTACTTCATTTTTGAACTTTTCAAAGGTCTCGAATTTGCACTTCATAAGATACACATCCGTATCTACTGAAATCATCAGTAGATATAACGAAGTAGAAATACCCACCTCTAGCCATGGAGCTCATGGGTCCGCATACATCACTATATACAACACCCAAGAGATCATCAGCCCTCTCAATATAACCAGTGATAGGGGCTTTAGTCATCTTGCCTAACAAACAAGATTCGCATCGCTCAAATGATTCATAATCAAATGAGTCCAAAAGTCCATCTTTATGGAGCTTGGATATGCGCTTCTCGTTTATATGGCCCAAACGACAATGCCAGAGATATGTAGGGTTTGAGTCATTTGTTCTTAGTCTTTTATTATTTTCTACATTATAGATCTGATGGTCCAAGTTCAAAACGTGAAGACCATTAAACAATTGGGCTACAGCATAACAAACATCATTCTTAAATATAGAACAATGGTTATTCTTAATTATAAAAGAAAATCCAATCATGTCCAAGCATGAAATGGATATAATGTTTCTAGTTATTGCCGGAACAAAATAACAGTTATC
This sequence comes from Platanthera zijinensis, assembly GCA_039513925.1. NCBI lineage: Eukaryota > Viridiplantae > Streptophyta > Magnoliopsida > Asparagales > Orchidaceae > Platanthera > Platanthera zijinensis. Next base: position 130,185,143 of record CM077083.1, read on the forward strand.
TAGTTCTATTATAATCCCAGTGGGCAAAGAAAGACGGTAAACCCCTACGGCTACAGCAGCAACTCTTGAACCATTGCCAACGCGCAGGTCCACCTCACCTTTACTCAGCAATCTTCTCCTTTCCAGTTCCTTCACATTTGTACAAATGTGTGAACCACATCCGGTATCCAATACCCAAGATGAAAGAGCAGAAAGGTTTATCTCTATAACATAAATATTTGAAGCGGAAGTCATACCTCCCTTCATTTTCTACAGACCCTCAATGTACGAAGGATAGTTCCTCCTCCAATGACCAGCCTTGCCACAGTGGTGGCATTTCCCCTCCTTCACCGTGCTCTTCTTTTTCATCAGTGCAGAAGACTTGGGCTCGAGATATGACTTAGGTCCCACCTTCGTCTTCTTAGAACCCTTGGCCTTGCCCTTGCCCTTATGCACCATCAGTATGGGGCTGGCAGGCTTGGCCTTCTTCATATTGATCTCGGCAGTTCTTAACATGCCTAGGAGCTCGGGCAGTGTCTTGTCTATTTCATTCATGTTGTAGTTCAATACAAACTGCTCGTAACTGTCCGGCAACGATTGCAGCATCAGATCTGTGGCCAACTCTTGACCCAGAGGAAAACCCAGACTTTCAAGGTTCTCTATATACCGAATCATATTGAGTACGTGAGTCCCTACTGAGTCTCGAACTCCCATCTTGCACTGAAACAACGCTTTGGTGACGTCAAACCTCTCTTGACGAGCTTGCCCTTGAAACATTTTCTTGAGATGCTCGTTAATCTCCTTGCACCCCATGTTCTCATGTTGCTTCTGAAGCTCAGAGTTCATGGTGGCAAGCATAAGGCATTCGACGTCCAAGGCGTCATCAGTATACTTCTTGTAAGTATCTTTATCAACACGGGAAGAATTCCCGGTCGGCACCTTGGGGGCTTCTTCTTCCAAGACATAGAGCTTTCGCTCTTGCCTGAGAACAATTCTCAGGTTCCTGTACTAGTCCATGTATTTAGTCCCACTGAGCTTATCCTTCTCAAGGATGACTCTCAGAGATAGAGTGGAGTGTGAACCACTTGCCATGGAATTCTACAAGAATTCATGCAGAATAAAATCAGTACCAAAATTTCAAAATACAATTATTTTTCTTAATTTGGACTTCAATTAAAAACTCCCACTATTTTATTAGAAATAATAGCCCTCACTATCAATTCGGAGATTTCATGCGAGCTACTCTCTTAGTGGACAAGATCCGTATTTCACCAACACTATGAGTCAGCTTTGGCTTTCCTCTCACAATGCGGTTATTTAGGTAGGCAACGCTTGCCAATTGCATCCTCATGCAATTCTTGTATGGTTGGTGAATAACTCCTTATTCGCATCCATCATATGGTGCATGCCAACCCTATGCCTCTAGGCACTCAACTTTTGAGGTCACCTAGTTAAGATGGACCCGATGTCGACAGTGGGATATAACAATTATCCGTTCGCACCCTTACCAAGATAGATTAATGCACCTTACTTTGGCAAGCCCACATTTTATAGATCGAGGAAGGAAGAGTGTCATCCATCGGAAGGCATCCGAACACTTAATATTAGAGGAAGGGATTTTAATTATAGATTAACAATTAACCACGATCAACATTTGATCAATGTGCACATCCATAGAAGAACAATTCTAAAATCCACATGCATCCCTTATGTGCACAACCTGACATTATCAATATTTGATAGAAAGGAAGGGTTAAATCTGAACATCCGGACTCTTCCAAATCTTCAGATTTACATGCATTGGACAAAAACAAAGACAACTCAACTTAAAGCAGTAGACAAGCTCGTCTCTCATTGTTGGATACAAAATCCAAAACAATACATTGGTTCACTAACCATTCGAGGGACGGTTACTGCTAAGGAGACAACAATTTCTAACAATTAGAAATAACCACGAAATTCCAGACATTCCTGGCAGGGTTCCAAGATTAAATCTAGACATTTAGAACACTTCTAAATCCCTAGGTTTACACGTACTGGAATAACCTAACTTCCAATACAATAATAATGGCTGCAACCTCCCTCTGATACCACTGTTGGGTTTTCTATGGAGGTTGGCACAACACTTGTGCAAGCAGCGGAAAAAATAAAAAAAGAACAACCCAAAGAGAAATGGATCGAGCCATGAATGTTGAATCAAGAAGTTATAAAAATAAACAGGCAAAATTACCTCTTCGGTGCTGAGTCAAAACTCAACAAAGATGCTCCAAGATCTGAGTCCTGTCGGTGGGGAGTTTCACGTAGAATAATATCTATGTTTCTGTAGAAATCCACACGAGCGGGAGAACACCTAGCTTCGTCGCACGAAGGGTCGGGAGGAAGATCGGCCGCACCTTGCGATTCCACGGACTGCTAGGTCCGCGCCAGGAAAGGCAATACCGATGACGATCGTCGGAGAGGAGGAGGTCGGCGGAGCAAACACGGCGGCGGAACACTTCCGTCCAGCAGGGTTCGGGATTCGGTGGATCGGTAGAACGGCGGAACGCTTCCATCGGGTTCTATTCGGCCGCAGGAAAAATCGCCTTTCTATTTTTCCAAAACCCTAAGTCCCTATTTATACTAAAAGTATAAACAGACCTAAAAGCATTGCTATCCACAGACCACACAGTGTAGGGTCATCGAATCGTTCGGCGAGAAACAGCGGATGGATTCGGCGAGAATCACCCGCAGAATCGTCGAGAATCAGGGACGACTCTCGACGAATGGCCTCAGTCGTCGAGTCATACTCGACAACACTCGACGATTCTTGTCGATCGGCGGTCGACGACAATCGTCGAACCCAAATCGACGATATTCATCTACCCGCGTTCGACGACAATCGTCGAACGGCAGTCGACGATATTCGTCAACCCGCCTTCGACGACAATCGTCGAACGGCGGTCGACGATATTCGCCGATCAGCGGTCAACGATATTCATCGACCCACGTTCGACGACAATTGTCGAACGGCGGTCGACGATATTCGTCGACCCTACTTTAGTGGTCGAGTCATACTCGACGACTCTCATCGACTCAGCCTCAGTCGTCGAGTCATACTCGACGACTCTCGTCGAAACAGCCTTAGTCGTCGACTATCCATTCTCAATGAACTTTCTTGGCAACGATTTCCTGACCCCCATACACTATGGTGATTGGTAACTATTACCAACACAGTTAATCTTCCAACTTATCCACAGCTCTTATGTGCGACCCTACAGGCTCATATCGCGTTGGCAGTGAGATCACATGTTTGACCACTTCTAGATCACCATGGTAACTCCAACAATGAGTTGTGTAGTTAATATCATCTTCTAATGCTAAAGTTGTGGCATCCGTTTGTTGTGGGGCCCTAGCCGAACCCATATTATATGGTCATTATAGGAGAGGTGTTACAACTTGGGCTTAGCCCACTTGAATTGGGCTATGTTAACCTAAGTTGACCACTTTGACCCATGAGTTGACTTTGGTCAATATGACCATTTGGGTTGACCTCAAGGGATCCTTAGTGACCCCTTGGCTTCCACTAAGGTCTAGGAAGGGCTTTGTAGGGTTGACTTGGCACCTTGGAGGTCACTTGCCCCTCAGTTAGGGCACTTTGACCATTTTAGGGCTAGGGTTGACTTGGGTCAACTTGGCCTCTAAGGTTGACCCCAATGAGTCTTTGGTGGCCCATTGACTTCACCATAGGTTTAAGAAGACTTAGGTAGGGTTGGTTGGGCATATTAGGGGCACATTTCCCTTAGTTAGGGCACCTTGCCCAATTTAGGACTAGGATGATCCTAGGTCAACTTGGCCACCCTGGGTTGACTCCATTGGACCTTTAGGGCTCTAATGGACCTTCCAATAGGTTGGTGAGGTTGTGGTGGGGCCTTGGATTCATGGTGAAGCCCCACGATCATCCTAAACAAGTGTTTAGAAACCTACTATTTGCAGACCATAGTGATCTCACCTACATTCCTAGGTCCACTTGGGCTTCCTAGAGTTTTTTCATGACCTAGTCATGACAAAACAATTTCTAGGGGTCTAGTTGTCTGAGGGATGTTACATCTTATAGGCAAGCCCGAGTTTTAAGGCCCACGAGCGGTTGGGGCCTTGGCAAGAGTTTGTGTGGCGGCTTGAATGCCGAAGGGGAATTTGGAAGTACCCTTGTGTTTATTGCTTTAACGCCGATGGGTAAATTGGAAGTACCTGATTGATGATGTGTTACAAGCATACGCCTTAGGGTGCCTTGGGTGAAGCCCAGGTTTGCATACATGTTGCACTATAGGCCCTTTTTTATTTTATGCTCAACATAGAAACATGTTTGTTGTATGAGACATCCAAACCTATTTTACTACTTTCAGTGTACATGTATATTTGCATACAAAGCGCTGACCTGCAGGGTATTAGAGTGCCTCGGGGTCCGCAAGGGACGGCCGGGAGGAGATGTGTTGGTTACACAGTTGTGGTCATACTTTGCTGACCCATGTTACAACCAATTTTTACAGGGCAAGGATCACAAGCAGGAGCAAGCTCGTCAGCCAAAAAGGACAAAGCCTCATGAAGTGTTTCATGTTGTGTAATAACTCTATTTTGTGGAATATGATGCTTTATGCACTATGTTTCCGACTTGCATGCTGAGGTAGCCTAGGAGTGTTTATGCACGTTGAGGTTTGATGTTATTGTTTGAGTTTTGGACTCTTAATTGTTGAAAGGCCTTAAGGCTGTGTTGATACTCGGATATTAATGGATAACTTCTAGTCTTGTTCTTTTGTTTCTGTTGTGTTTGGTTTGAGTTTTGAGTTGGGTAGTTTATATCATCTTTTAATGCTTAAGATGTGGCGTCTATATGTTGTGGGGCCCTAGCCGGACCCATATTATACGATCATTACAGGGGAGGTGTTGAAATTTGGTATCGGAGGGAGGTTACTGTCCAAGGTAAGGTTTCGTGGTCGAATGTCAAATTGGATCACGTTAGAAGTTATCCACATAGGAGTATCGCGGGACCGTGAGTGTCCTTGAGTCTAACTTTCACGAGAGAAGCTTATTCTTGTTTTATCTTGCTTTTGCCAAGGGTGCAAGCAATAAGGCAGGGACGTCGAGGCCATAAGAGGAGCCTTCGGCGAGCAGTGCTACTGCTCCAGGTTCGATGGGCATGGGGGTTACCGCGGCCAATTTTTGTCGCATGCTTGCAGAAGCAATGGTAGCGGCCCAAGCCATAGCGACGGCGCAAGTTGTGACCCCTGTCCCACAGGAAACGACTCCCGGTACCTTGGATGTGACACGGGCCACACAGGGCAGAGGAACCAGGAAATTAGAGCCTTTAGCAGAAAGAGTGGTTGTCGGGCAGGGAGACCGACAGATGAAGTATTTCTTAAGCATTCACCCTCCAACATTTAAGGGAGTCGGCATGCCGACCAATGCAGAGGACTGGTGGGGGAGAATTCAAGAACTATTAAGGGCAGCAGAGACGCCAGCGGAGAAGCATCCCGAGTTTGCGACCTTCATGCTGGAAGGTGACGCTAAGCTGTGGTGGGTGAGCCATAGCGGTCTCCAGTTCCCTGGGCGCACCCTGTCCATAGAAGAGTTCGGGAATTCTTTCTTGAAAAAGTATATCCCTTCGTCGATGAGATTAGCCCTTTAGAGAAAATTTCTGCACTTGGTGCAGCAAGACAAGATGGTGGATGAGTACGTCCAGAAGTTCACTCATTTGGGTTGTTATGCTGGAACGACCATGGCATAAGATGAGAAGAGGGACAACCTCTTTTCGCATGGATTGTGGGAGAATGTAAGGAAACCCCTCATAGATATAAAGAATGCGGGCTTCAACGAGTTGATCGATGCCGCTAGGACGTTAGAGAGCGATATGGAGCGAACCCAACGTCGGAATTTTACAGCAAAGAAGGGAGAAGGAATGTAACGTCCCGATTTGCGCTAGGCCCCTGGTGCGCGCTTTTGAGTCAGGAGAGCTGATTTAGGATCAGTGAGTGCAGACGATCAGGGGCGCACGCATGGGGAAAAACGAAGTTGGGCCTATATAGGACACGGGTAGATACACGGGAATGTCCCTACCCCCGTGCCATGGCTTTGAGTGCCATGGCTTTGAGTGGCACGGCGTTGAGTGGTTTGTCCAGAGAAGAACACGGGTAGAGACACGGGCGTGTCCCTACCCGTGTGCCGTGGCTTTGAGTGCCATGGCTTTGAATGTCACGGCATTGAGTTGACTATCCGGAGGAGGACATGGGTAGAGACACGGGTGTGTACCTACCCGTGTGTCATGGCTTTGAGTGCCATGGCTTTGAGTGGCATGGCATTGAGTGGTTTGTCTAGAGAAGGACACGGGTAGAGACACGGGCGTGTCCCTACCCGTGTACATCGAGGCAAGGTCGACGAGACGTGTCCCGAGCAAAACACGGGTATTGACGCGGCCAGAACCATGAACGTGTCACCTAGACATGGGTACAGACACGGGCGTGTCAGTACCCGTGTATGAGAACGAAACGGCAGTCAAACTGTTGATGATGTTTCGCCAGAGCAGAACACGGGTAAGGACACGGCCGTGTCCCTACCCGTGTCACTTCTGAATAAAAAGGGGAAAAGAAACCATAGCCATTTTTCATCCTCTTCCAAGCCATATATTCTGGAGAAACTTTTGGAGGAGGGAAGAACTACTGGAGACAATCAAACTCCGAGAGGAATCGTCACTGCCGCCAAGGAAAAAAAAGGATGCCGGCGAGAAGAATGACAAGATCCATGGCCGAAAATAGAGGAACCGCTGGAAATGAGGTGAGCTTCCCCCCCCCCCTCCCTTGGTGCTATATCCGTAGTTATTCTTAGACGAGACATCGACTCAAATAAGTCTTGATGTGCGAGGTGAAGGTTTCTAGGAGGGCCATGCTAGAACTTGTGTTCTAATGGTTAGTCATCTTCAACCTCCCCTTCTTTCAAACTGATGATGGGGGTGGTTTCGTGAAGAAGAATGGCCTTAAGAGGGTGAATAAGGGTGGAGGATCTTCTGGTTGATATATGGGAGAATCGGCTTGATGAGGAAGATGAACCGATGCCGTTCATTTTGCCTCAAGATGCGTGCAGAAATCTGTGTTCTGCACGCAGCAGCCTTCTTGGCTATCTTCAGGCAAGATATGGTCAGATCTGGGCTTCCGCCTAAACTCAAAAGTCATAGCCCTTGGTATTACCTTTCGAACGAGTGGTTACATGCCTTCATGTGAAGTCTGTAGCCACGGGAATGTCTGATCGAAGTATAGGGTTGTCAGACCAAGCATGCATAAATTGTATCCTGTACGCAGCAGGCTTTGGATCCAATTTCATGTATGATACATTCTGATCTGGGTTGCAGACTGAACATGAAAGTTGTATCCCATGGAAATACTTTTCCATAGAGGGGTTACACGAACTTACTGGATTTTTGTAGCCACAGGAATCTCCGGTCAAAGTTGTTGTTCAGCAGGTGTTCTGCACCTGAAATTACTGGGTAAGTGTAAAGTTGGGTTTGGACTCGGAAGAGGTTTTATAACAATCCGACGTTAAGTTGTAGGCGAATCATAATTTGCCTAATTGTGATAATTCAATGCATGATGAAATTACTGGATAAACCCCACGTAAACAAATGGTGAAATGGTATGTGGTTGAACGAAACGACTTGGTGGGGGTTAATGAACGAAGGGTAATTAGTCATTTAATAACAAGATTTACTAAAGCTTGGGTAATTGTTCGGTGATGGTTGTATGAACATGTGAGGTGTTAAATAGATAGTTAACTCATGTGTACACAAATGGTTGATCTTGGTGATGTTAAAGTTATGCGACCATAACATTGACGAAATCATGGTCTTGAGGCTTGTCATATAAGGGAGTCTAAAATGGTCCATTGTATGTGGTGATTCGCCACCTGTGTTTGTGGTAAACCCCTGAGGTGCCTTGGGCACCAGATTGTAAAAAGGGGTAAGTGCGGATATCTAATCGCACTAGTTGGTAATGTTGGGAAGAATCATAAATGGACGGTTGGGCTTGGTCCTCGGTGTTCATGTCCCGAGGCTCCTTCCGTGTCAAGTGGTCGTTTGGGCTTGGTACTCGTGCTCGTTTCCGAGGCTCCTTCCGTATCATGATGTGGATATAATTCATGTGGTGTGTGTCGACACGCGGTGTCGTAATCTCGAGTTAAGTATAGTGTGGCAGGTCTACGGGCTCGCCAATCATCACACCAATGGGAGTTGACGGATAGACCTTGGGTGGTTGGGATTGGTCCTCGGTGTTCACGTCCCGAGGCTCCTTCCGTGCCAAGTGAACGGTTGGGCTTGGTCCTCATGCTCATTTCCGAGGATCCTTCTGTATCACACCTCAGGCCAGTTTGGGGCTAGGATCTCGGTGCACATCTACCCGAGACACCCGCTGAGTCGTAATACGCATGTGAGCTCCACTATTGTGTTCCTAGCATTGAGGCATACGAAGGCCTAGGCCAGGTAGTGTGGATACCAGCCTAGTAGTGGAGATATATGCTCTACTGTCACCGTCTGGCCACGACGGATAACTACTGAGAGGTTAACTACCTGCTCGAAAAGTGGGAACTGCAAGTCTATGTCGACATAGCGATTGCAAGTGCGTGATTATGGGTGAGTCATTGTATTGCATACATGTCATTACACTCCAATGCATACACTAGATCCTCATCGTATAAGTTTGTATGGGAACTCCTATATGATTTGTTACTTACTGCTGAACGATCCTCAACTTTTATGTTTGTATGGGCATTCAATAAGTTGAGTTACTTTCTGTTATAATATTATACTCTCATGCTGCTGTAGATGATAGAATTGCTAGAATAAGTTGTTGCTCATTTATTACACTGCTTTATATACATAGTGATATACCACCTGCTTGTACCTATGATTTATATATATTGTACCCTATTCCTTTCTCCACCCGGTGCTGAGGAGTCGTCGGGGAATCGGATGTTAAGCCACTTAGTCTTTATGACAAACGGTTGCTACCTCTTCCTTTTTAGGAGGAACCCCCGCAGGAGGAGCAGCAGGTTATGCAGCCAGACAGCCAGGCCAGGATGACATGGCCTGAGGGGACGGTACCGTCGCTACCGTCAGTTACTGATGTGACTGTGAGAGTCTTTTGCTGTACCCTTTTTTTGGAAAACTATATACGTACTCGGATATTAGAAGCTTGTTGTAGCTTCTCTACTGTGGTTATATTATGGACTATATGCTTGGTGTGGATTTGACTTTTTTGTTGTATTTTGGTTGGGTTGGTAGTGTATGATATTGGTTATAGCTGGCAGGATAGGCGTCTTGTGGTACAGGCTATCCCAAGTGTTAGTGTTACCGCAAGGCGGCTGTTCTTGGCATAAGACCCCTCTCGTACTAAGTTTTGTGTTCTGGGAGGGGGGGTCTTACAAATGGTATCATCTTGCTACGATCCTGAACTGAAGAAGTCATTTAATAATGGTGCCACCCCCGTTCGATTAGTCAATTTGCGGACAAACTGACTTAGCGGAAGCAGTGGTGTGCCTATATGTAATTCACTCTTAGTTTGTCCATCGTTGACCTTAGATTAGCCGACCAAACCTTAAGTTTGTACCATATGTGTAGATCCCAGTACATGTTGAGCCGGTGAGGGGCACCCATGCCCCGTCCATACCTACATAATTCCAACAATCAGAGCTGGGGAAAACTCTCACAGCTATCCGGGACGCCTTCAGGTCCCAATCCCAGCAAGCCCCTGTACAATAGCAGGGTCCGGGATCCACTTTGTTAAGCACTTTCCGAGCTCTCTCCCCTCATTCTTACCTTGGGACGGAGTCGGCAGTTTGTAAAGAAGAATGGCTCGACACTGTATAAGAACTGTTGGCAGGAATAAGGTGCCCAAACAACAAGGCAGTGACCCTTGTAGTGACACTCTTAGAGATGCACGCCAAAAGGTGGTGGAAGTCCCTCATGGGCTCCTCTTTTCAAGGATGGGTGTACACGGATATCAGTTGGAGCGAATTCTCTGAAGCCTTTTTAGAGCATTTCATCCCCTCGGCCGCTCAGGATAATCTTGAAGAGAGATTTGCTGACTCTTATGAGTTGGATGATAGAGGATACGCAAAACGATTCTACAAAGGCTTGCGAGACCCCCTGAGGCATGCCCTTTTGTTTATAGCGGACTCTAGTCTAACCGAGATTATTGACATGGCGAAGAGGTTGGAAGCAGACCACTTGGAAAGTGGTAAAAGGCCAGCTGAAGGCATGATGGAAGCCGGCCCCAGCAATAGAAGGAGATTTGATAATAGAGGAGGAAGAGGATATAAAAGAGGTGGCGGACGTTTCCCCTTGAATTTAAGAATGGAGCGCCCGGTTCCGCAACTGCCAGCATTGCCTCCACCTCAACAATTTCAACAACCCGGTGGGTGGCAGGAGCGAGTGTGCTTCGAATGCAACCAACCGGGCCACATTCGAAGCTACTGCCCGCAACTCTTTGGAAATGCGCCTCTCGCTTTCCCTCAGCAACTCCTCGAGGGCGAGGGCACATGCGTGGTCGAGGACGAGGACCACAAAGAGGAAACCCCGGGCCCACTCGGGATTAGATGTATGCGTTGGACATGACTCAAGAGAGGAACCCTCAGGAGGTGATTGCAGACGCAGTAATGGTCGGCGGGAAACTGGCTTATACGTTATTCGACACCGGTGCCTCGCACTCTTTTGTGTCTGAAGACTTCATCAAAGATATTGATGGAGTGCAATACTTCACTGGTATTACTCGAAGGGTGCGCCTTCCAGACAGATCGGAAATGACAGCAACTGCGAAGTGCGAGTTTGAGGTTCTCCTTGAAGGAAAGCTCTTCGACACCCCTGCCATAGTCTTAGGAATGCCAGAGCTCGACCTCATTTTGGGCATGGTATGGCTGGATCAGCACTATGCAAAGATTGACTGCGCGCAGAAGAGTATCTCGTTGAGAAATGGAGATTCGGAGGTCATCTTTCAAGGTATTAACTTCGTTCCCCGTATGATGTTATCTTCAGTCAAGGATTTAAAAGCCCACATGAAGGGGGATGAAGTTTTCATGATTTACTTTGAGCTGAAGGAGTTGGTGTTGGATATCGAGGATGTGCGGGTGGTGCGCGATTTCCCCGAAGTATTTCCGGAGAAATTTCCAGGATTACCCCCACTCAAGGAAGTAGACTTTCAAATCAAGTTAGTACCGGGTGCCAAGCCTATCTCCAGGACTACTTACCGAATGGCCCTGAAGGAACTCACCGAGTTTAGAGTTTAGCTGCGAGAGTTGGTAGAATCAGGGTTTTTTCGCCCCAGCTCATCACCTTGGGGATCCCCTATTCTATTCGTTAAGAAGAAAGATGGAACCCTGCGATTATGCATAGACTATCGGGAGCTCAACCAACTGACGGTACGGAACACCTATCCATTACCTCGGATCGATGAGTTGTTTGATCAACTGGTGGGTGCGTATTGGTTTTTCAAGCTAGATTTGTGCTCGGGGTATTATCAATTGAGAATACAAGAGGATGATATTCAGAAAACGGCTTTCAGCTCAAGGTACGGCCTGTATGAGTTCACAGTGATGCCGTTTGGACTCACAAATACCCCATCAGCTTTCATGAGCTTGATGAACAAAGTGTTCGAGCCCTATCTAGATGTTTTTGTCATTGTTTTCATCGACAATATCTTGGTCTACTCCAAGACGGTGGAAGAACATGTCGGGCATCTGGCCTTAGTACTGAAGAAGTTAAAAGAGCACGCCATGTTCGCCAAGTTCAGCAAGTGTGAATTCTGGCTTAAGGAGGTTGCCTTCTTGGGTCATGTGATCAGTGGGGCTGGGCTAGCTGTGGATTTAGCCAAAGTGTGTGTTGTGAAGGAGTGGTCGCCTTTGAAGTCAGTGGCCGACGTGCGGAGCTTCCTTGGACTTGTCGGGTACTACTGCAAGTTTGTAAAGGGATTCTCAAAGATTGCTCTTCCTCTTACTTCCTTAACAAAGAAAGGTGTGTCGTATGAGTGGACACCCCAATGTGAAGCTGCGTTCCAAGAACTAAAGGACAGACTTACATCCGCACCCATCCTATCCCTTCCATCCGGGAAGGAAGGATTTCAAGTTTATAGGGACGCATCATATCAAGGAATGGGAGCGGTATTGATGCATCATGGGCATGTGATCGTCTATGCTTCAAGACAACTGAAGAAGCATGAAATCAACTATCCAGTACATGATTTGGAGATGGGAGAAGTAGTGTTCGCCTTGAAGATTTGGAGGCACTACCTATACGGCGAACACTGTGAAATCTTCTCGGATCATAAGAACTTAAAGTATGTCCATTCCCAGAATGAAATGAATCTAAGACAGCGGTGGTGGTTGGAGTTTTTGTGCGATTATGAATAGACCCTGAACTATCACCCCGGAAAAGTAAATTGCGTAGCTGATGCTTTGAGCAGGAAGGTACCAGAAATAATTCTCGAGTCCTGGTTGATGCAAATGGAGTTAGCTCGGATGTTTGAGGAGATGGAGATCACTTTGGTGTATAAGGATCAATCGGACGGGTATACGGAGTACTTGACAACGATGAGCATAGTATGCGATGCTCGAGACCGGATCCGGGCGGAGCAAGGAAGGGATGAGGCTCTGGCCCTGGCAATAAAGTCAATTGAAGATGGGACAACCAACGAGTACTCTCTAAAGGACGGCCTTGTTCATTTTCGTGGCTGGATTTACATTCCCAAGGGCGTTAAAATTCGGGAAGATATCTTGAGAGAGGCACACTGCTCTCAGTATTCTGTGCACCCTGGGATTGCTAAAATGTACGCCGACCTTCGGAAGACCATTTGTTGGCCGGGGATGAAGAAAGACGTCAGGTATTTTGTTACGCATTGCGAGGCCTGTAAAAGAGTGAAGGCAAAATGTAGGAGCCCCAGTGGATTGTTGCAATCATTACTCATCGCCGAGTGGAAGTTCGAGGATGTCTCCATGGACTTCATCTACGGTTTGCCTCGTTCCCGCTCAGGAAATGATTCGATATGGGTAATCGTTGACCGCTTGACGAAGGTAGCCCGATTCATACCTATGAAGAAAGAAGCACTCATGGATGTTTTGGTACGCCTTTTTATGGAACAATTCGTACAGTATCATGGCGTGCTAAAGATAATCATTTCTGACCGGGATGGTCAGTTTACCTCTAGGGAATGGAAGGCTGTGCAGGCATATTTGGGTTCACGCCTTACCTTCAGCACATCGTTTCACCCTCAAACCGACGGGAAATTCTTAAAGGACTATCTGGACATTGGAAGACTTATTGAGGTTATGTGTGTTGGATAGAGGAGAGCCGTGGGAAAGGCTCCTACCCTTGGTAGAATTCTCATACAACAACAGCCATCAAGATAGCATCAGGATGGCATCCCATGAAGCCCTTTACGAAATAAGGTGTAGAACACCCTTGTCTTTGGTGAAGGATGAAGATCTGAAGGCATTGGGAGTTGAATACATAGATGATACTGATGCGGCTGTGATACTAATACGGGACCGCATGCTCGAGGCTCAAAGTCGCCAAGTAAAATACTATGATGCAAAGCACCGGATGGTGGAATTTCAAGTGGGAGACAATGTATTTTAAAAGATCAGGGCGATGCATGGAGTATCTCGAGTACGTGGTGCAAAGAAGCTCAGCCTAAGGTACATTGGGCCCTACATCATATTGGAAAGGATTGGCCCGTTGGCATATCGGTTGGAGTTACCGCCAGAGATGGAGAGTCTTCATAACATGTTCCATGTGTCGTCACTCTAAAAGGCATTGTTGTGGCCCGAACAATATGTCTAAACCACTAACGGAACAGTTGTGACTGATAGGTCGGTGCGACTGGAGCATGTGCGGATAGTGGACAGCGAAATGAGGACCTTGCGCCGCAAAAGTGTTCCTCTAGTGAAAGTACTGTGGTCTAATCATGAGAAAGAGGAGTATACGTGGGAGCCAGTAGACTTGATGCAAAAGCGCTACCTGGAGCTATTCAATCAACGTAACCTTTAAAAGCATATTTTATTTTATGTCATGACATGTCTATTTTATGCTTTTCCCTCCCCGTAGCCTTAACCTGATTTCGAGGATGAAATCTTTTATTTTGTTTATAGGATTTGTAACGTCCCGATTCGTGCTAGGCCCCTGGTGCGCGCTTTTGAGTCAGGAGAGCTGATTTGGGCTCAAAGAGTGTAGGCGATCAGGCGCGCACGCATGGGGAAAACGAAGTTGGGCCTTTGTAGGACACGGGCGTGTCCCTACCCATGTGTCGTGGCATTGATTGTCATGGCTTTGAGTGGCACGGCGTTGAGTGGTTTGTCCCGAGAAGGACATGGGTAGAGACATGGGTGTGTCTCTATCCATGTGTCGTGGCTTTGAGTGTCATGGCTTTGAGTCGCATGAAGTTAAGTGGACTGTCTCGAGGAGGACACGGGTAGAGACACGGGCATGTCCCTACCCGTGTGCCGTGGTTTTGAGTGCCATGGCTTTGATTGGCATGGCGTTGACTGGTTTGTCCAGAGAAGGACATGGTTAGAGACACGGGCGTGTCCCTACCCGTGTGCGTCGACACAAGGTCGACGAGATGTGTCCCAAGCAGGACACGGGTATCGACATGGCCAGAACCATGGCCGTGTCACCTGGACATGGGTACAGATATGGGTATGTCAGTACCCGTGTATGAGCACGAAACGGTAGTCAAACCGTTGATGACGTTTCGCCATAACAGAACATGGGTAAGGACACGGTCGTGTCCCTACCCGTGTCACTTCTGAATAAAAAGGGGAAAAGAAACACTAGCTGTTTTTCATCCTCTTCCAAGCCATATCTTATGGAGAAACTTTTGTAGGAGGGAAGAACTGCTGGAGACAACCAAACTCCGAGAGGAATCGCCACCGCCGCCAAGGAAAAAAAAGGGATGCCGGCGAGAAGAATGACAAGATCCATGGCCGGAAATGGTGGAACCGCTGGAAATGAGGTGAGATTCCCCCCCCCCCTCCCTTGGTGCTAGATCCATAGTTATTCTTAGGAGATACATCGACTCAAATGAGTCTTGATGTGTGAGGTGAAGGTTTCTAGGAGGGCCATGCTAGAACTTGTGTTCTAATGGTTAGTCATCTTAAACCTCCCCTTCTTTCAAAGTGTTGATGGGGGTGTCTTCGTGAAGAGGAATGGCCTTAAGAGAGTGAATAAGGGTGGAGGATCTTCTCGTTGTGATATGGGAGAATCGGCTTGAGGAGGAAGATGAACCGATGTCGTTCATTTCGCCTCAAGATGCGTGAAGAAATATGTGTTCTGCACGCAGCGACCTTATTGGCTATCTTCAGGCACGATATGGTAAGATCTGGGCTTCTGACTAAACACAAAAGTAATAGCCCTCAGGATTACCTTTTCAACGAGTGGTTACACGCCTTCAGGTGAAGTCTGTATCCACAGGAATGTCTGATCGAAGTAGAGGGCTGTCAGACCAAGCGTGCAGAAATTGTATCCTATATGAAGCAGGCTTTGGAGCCAATTTCATGTATGATACAGTCTGATCTGGGTTGCAGACTGAACATGAAAGTTGTAGCCCATGGAAATACCTTTCCATCGAGGGGTTACACGCACTTACCGAATTCCTGTAGCAACGGTAATCTCCATTCGAAGTTGCTGTTCAGCAGGTGTTCTGCACCTGAAATTCCTGGGTAAGTGTAAAGTTGGGTTTGGACTCAGAAGAGGTTTTGTAAAAATCCGACGTTAAGTTTAAGGCGAATAATAATATTTCTAATTGTTATAATTCAACGCATGATGAAATTACTGGATAGAACCCACGTAAAGAAATGGTGAAATGGTATGTGGTTGAACGAAACGACTTGATGGGGGTTAATGAACGAAGGGTAATTAGTGGTTTAATAACAAGATTTACTAGAGCTTGGGTAATTGTTCGGTGATGGTTGTATGAACATGTGAGGTGTTAAATAGATGGTTAACTCATGTGTACACAAATGGTTGATCTTGGTGATGTTAAAGTTATGTGACCATCGCATTGACGAAATCATGGTCTTGAGGCTTGTCATATAAGGGAGTCTAAAATAGTCCATTGTATGTGGTGGTTCGCACCTGTGTTTGTGGTAAACCCCTGAGGTGCCTTGGGCACCAGATTGTAAAAAGGGGTGAGTGCGGATATCTGATCGCACTGGTTAGTAATGTTGGGAAGAATCATAAATGGATGGTTGGGCTTGGTCCTCGGTATTCATGTACCGAGGCTCCTTCCGTGCCAAGTGGTCGGTTGGGCTTGGTCCTCATGCTCGTTTCCGAGGCTCCTTCCATATCACGATGTGGATATAATTCATGTGGCATGAGTTGACACGCGGTGTCGTAATCCCGGGTTAAGGATAGTGTGGCAGGTCTACGGGCTCGCTAATCGTCACACCGATTGGAGTTGACGGATAGACCTTGGGCAGTTGGGCTTGGTCCTCGGTGTTCATATCCCGAGGCTCCTTCCATGCCAAGTAAACGGTTGAGCTTTGTCCTCATGCTCATTTCTGAGGCTCCTTTCGTATCACACCTTAGGCCAGTACGGGACTAGGATCTCGGTGCACATCTACCCGAGACACCCGTTGAGCCATAGTACGCATGTGAGCTCCGATGTTGTGTTCTTAGCATTGAGGTGTACAAAGGCCTAGGCCAGGTAGTGTGGAGACCAGCCTAGTAGTTGAGATGCCTTCTCTTCTGTCACCGTCTGGCCACGACGAATGACGCCTGAGAGGTTAGCTACCTGCTTGAAAAGTGGGAACTGAAAGTCTGTGTCGACATAGAGATTGCATGTGCATGATTATGGGTGATTCATTGCATTGCATACATGTCATTACACTCCAATGCATACACAAGATCCTCATCATATAAGTTTGTATGGGCACTCCTATACGATGAGTTACTTACTATTGAATGATCCTCAACTTATATGTTTGTATGGGCATTCATATAAGTTGAGTTACTTTCTGTTATAATAAGTTGTTGCTCATTTATTACACTGCTTTATATACATAGTGATATACCACCTGCTTGTACCTATGATTTATATATATTATACCCAGTTCCTTTCTCTGCCCGGTGCCAAGGATTCGTCGGGGGAGCGGATGTGAAGCCACTTAGTCTTTATGACTAACGGTTGCTACGTCTTCATTTTTAGGAGGAAACCCCGCAGGAGGAGCAGCAGGTTATGTAACTAGACACCCAGGTCAGGATGACAGGGCTTGAGGGGATGGTACTGTTGCAACCGTCAGTTACTGATGTGAGTGTGAGAGTCTTTTGTTGTACCCTTTTTGGGAAAACTATTTACGCACTCTGATATTAAAAGATTGTTTTATCTTCTCTACTGTGGTTATATTATGGACTATATGCTTTGTGTGGATTTGACTTCTATGTTATATTTTGGTTGGGTTGGCAATGTATGATATTGGATATAGCCGGCAGGATAGGCGTCTTGTGGTACAGGCTAGCCCGAGTGTTAGTGCTACCGCAAGGCGGCTGTTCTAGGCATAAGACCCCTCTCGTGTCGTGTTTTGTGTTCTGGGAGGGGGGGTCTTACAAGGAAAGCCTTCTCAATAACAAGGAAAATCTGAAGGAAGTAGGTGTAAAAATTAGCCTCATCCCTACAAGACATGGGAGAAGAGTAGTATGACATCGGGAGGATCTCACTTCAAGGGACCACTATCATGCTACAAGTGTGGCAAGCCGGGCCACAAAGCTCATTTTTGCACTGAAAGTGGAACTGAGTAGGAGCCAAGGCAAGAGCAGTAAGTGCGATCTGAGCCTAGCGCGGCGGAGAAGGGAAAAATGGCAGAGTCGAGTGCTTCTCGCTTCCAGCCCATGCATCCAAGGGCATACAACCTTGGGCAGCAGGAAGCGATCCGCCAACCCGATGTGGTGACATGTATGGGAAAGTTTAAGTTCATTTATTTACTTTAGACTTTCGAGACCTTTAAATAAAGTCGCCAGTACTTTAGGCTTTGTGCTAGTTTACGGGTACCCCGCTAGGGTATTGTTCGATATGCGAGCATCGCACTCCTTTCTTGCATAAAGCGCTATCCGGAGAATTGGAGTTGAGTCTTTCTCAGCGGACGCAGATATGAAGGTGTGCATTCCCAATGGGTCTTCCATGACCATCGGGGCAAAAGGGCGCATTTGTTGGAGTCTAAGTGGAGTTGACTTCATATTGGTAGCAGTAGTCCTACCGTTAGTTGAGTTCGATGTGATATTGGGGATGGATTGGCTTGCAGAGCAGCATGCCAGTATTGACTGCCTATCTAAGGTGGTGACCCTGAGAAGCAAAGGGCAGGCAGAAGTTAAGTTTGAGGGTCGTAGTGGAGTGGCATGTTCCCTGATTTCATCCATGTAGTTGGTGCAGGCAGTTAACCAGGGAGGAGTAACTTTTGTAGCATTATTGGAGGTCCGCCTTTCCAGGTTATCACTTAGAGAAGTGCAGGTAGTGGCAGAATTTGAGGATCTATTTCCTGAGGAGTTACTTGGAGCACCTCCTCGACGAGAGATTGATTTCTCGATTGAGTTAGTGCTAAAAGCTAGGCCGGTGTCACGTACTCCATTTAGGATGGAACCGAAGGAATTGGCTGAGCTCAAGGTACAATTGCAGGAACTGTTGGAATAGAGGTATATTATTCCCAGTTCTTCGCCATGGAGCACGCTAGTGCTATTTGTGAAGAAGAAAGATGGTAGTATGCGGATGTGCATAGACTACCGAGAGTTTAATAAACTGACTGTCAAGAATAAGTATCTGATTCCATGGATATATGACATATTCGACCAGTTGGTGGGGTTAGTGGTGTACTCTAAGTTGTACTTGACAGCAGGGTACTATCAGTTTCGGATTCGAGATGAGGATATACCTAAGGTGGCTTTTGGTATGAGGTATGGTCACTTCAAGTTCTCGGTGATGTCGTTCGGGCTGACAAATGTGCCATCCTTATTCATGGATTTGATGAACCGGGTATTTCGGGAATACTTGGAATCTTTTGTAGTTTTCTTTATCGACGATATTTTGGTTTACTCCAAATCGGAGGCAGAGCATGAGACCCATTTGAGAATAGTCTTGCAGAAATTGAGAGAGAACCAGCGGTATGCAAAGTTCTCGAAATGCAAGTTCTGGTTAGAGAAAGTGTCATTTTTGGGCCATGTAATTAGTGGTGATGGGGTGGTGATGGATTCAGCAAAAATTGAGGCCATCGGAGATTGGCCAGTTCTGAGCACCGTGGCGGAAGTCGGGAGTTTTCTTGTACTAGCCGGGTACTATAGACGATTTGTGGAAAACCTTTCGCGGATAACTCTACCTCTCACTACTCTGATTCGTAAGGACCAGAACTTTGTTTGGACTCAAGAGTGCAATCAAGCGTTTGACACCTTGAAGGAAAAGCTGATAACAGCTCTGATCCTAAGTCTTCCTAAAGGGACTAAAGGATTTTAGATTTTTAGTGACACATCAGGTTGTGGTTTAGGTTGCGTGTTAGTGCAATATGGAAAGGTGATAGCCTTTGGGTCTAGGCAGTTGAAACCTCATGAAAGGAATTACCCCGTCCATGACTTGGAATTTGCGACGGTAATTTTTGCGTTAAAGTTGTGGCGGCACTATGTGTATGGTGCTAAGGCGGAGATCTTTAAGAAACACAAAAGCCTGAAGTATCTTCTAGACCAAAAAGATTTTAACATGCGGCAGTGCAGATGGGTCGAGTTCCTTAGGGAATATGACTTGGCAATACAATATACGCCAGGCAAATCAAGCTTAATGGCAGATGCCTTGACTAGAAAATTTTCTGGGCAAGGGAATTGGATTGAAGCTCATGATGAGCAGTTGGTGCGAGACTTTGAGTCCCTCAACATCGCTTGTGTAGAAAGAGGCGAGTCTAGTATAGCTCGATTGAACTGGATTGAGATGCAAAATGACTTATCTAATCGTGTTCGGGAAGCGACTAGTTTGGATGTAGAGTTCCAGACATTTGTGGTGGAAGATCAAAATGGCGAAGGTTTCTCCTGGGAGATGATTGATGGGATCCTAAGGAAGGATGGAAGGATATGTGAACTGCAGTTCGACAAGCTCCGTGAAGAGTTGATGTATGATGCTCATTTCACGAAATACTCCATTCATCCGGGCTATACAAAAATGTACTTTGATATGAAGAAATACTTTTGGTGGTCTGGTTTGAAACGGGATGTTGCTTTGTACGTGAGTCGGTGTAAAACTTACGCCTTAGTGAAGGCCAAGTGTCAGAAGCCGGGCGGGTTCCTGAAGAATCTTCCTATCCCCAAGTGGAAATTTGATGACATCTCCATGGACTTTGAGCATGGCTTACCTCGATCTCAGTAGGGTAATGATTTGGGTGTGATGCAGGCCTACACGTTGGCACCGTAAAGACAACGGACTAAACACAATTTCCTTTCTACGATCAAATTCTACACTCACACAAATCCAAAAATGCAGCGCACATGCTATGCAATTATATCAATTAAATGCTAGCGTACGGGTAGCCAAACCGATTACGATCGAAATAAAGGCTATAAGCCAATATTCTTTCCGGCTAAAAGGATCCACTCTGTCCGATCGAGCGAAGGTTGTACCAAAAGTGATCTACCAAAATTTACAATTCGGAAATGGTAGATCTCTCCTAACAAAAAGAAAACGATGGTTCGCTAAGCCTCTCGAACTTAAATAAAATAAGGATGAACAACAAGATCAATCGAAGAAAACCATGATGAAAATAATGCTATAAAGAATCAATGCCACGGTATTCCATCACAAAAATTAATCTAGAAGGAAAACACACAAAGTATAAAGGTTTTCATTACCCAATCAGAATGGATGATTCTGATTCACTATTCTCTGGATCATTCATCAATGGTTCCGCCGGAGTCACGCTGGATGGAGAGAAAACTCATCTGCCTTCGTCGCTTCATGCCGGAGTTGGAATCACAAGGAGAGATCTTGGTGTCTTGGCCGAGTTCCACCAAATAAAGATGAGGGTGGTCGGATTAGTGTAGAGGAAAGGGTCGAGTTTATTTAGAGAGGAAAGCTGAGGGAGGAAGAAAATTGGAGAGGAGGCCAAATAGAGAGAGTGGAGGGAAGGGTGGCTGACGGCCAAAGAGAGGGGAGGAGGAGATGAGGTTGGCGGCTAGGAGGGGGAAGAAAGCCCTTGGCCGAAATTTTGAAGAGGGGGGAAAAAGATCTCAAGGAAGATTTTGGGATTCAAATTCTTTTCATTCATTCTCTACCAAATCCTTCATAACCATGGCTATATATAGCCTACACTACTCCTCCTCCATTCAAAATTCAAAATTAAACTATTATGGTTATATGCACCCATCATGAAATAAAAAACAATACAAAAATTAAATGCATCAAATTAAACACTCTTAATTGTTATAGGCACCCATCATACATGAAATGAAATAATAACTTAAAATAAAAATTGCAAAAATAATAATTGATATAATATAAAATATATAATTATTTAATTTATAATTATATATTTTATTCAATGGTGTTGGCGGACGTCGAGCAAAACATGTAGCGGCGGCGACGTTGGCGAAGAAACGTCGTGGTAGAATTTCATCTTCGAGCTTGCGACAACGATCGTCCCAATCGACGAACTCTCTATGACGGGGATCAACGGCCGCATCAGCATCGTTGCCATCAATTCTCCTCCGATCAAAACTACTCATCATCGAATAGTTGGTCTGAAAGTACCAGCGCAGGAGAGCATCACCACTTGGAGAGGAGAGCACTACATCTTAGAGTATCCTGTCAAGCAAAAAGGTGGTCCTGGGGAACCTTAGAAAAGCATTAGGCAAAAAAGGATAAAAAGTTTCTTCATCAACAATCAACGTACCTCCATTGGAGACCGATGGAGAGAGCGATCCAGAAACAAGCTCACCCCCCAACCCATTAGAAAATGCAGTAGAACTAAACGAACAGGCAGATAATTTAAGTGGTGGAGAAACATATGACGTTAAATCAGAAACATTAAAAATAGGGGAAATACCCCAATCAGTGGGTAACTTCAAAAGATATGTGTTTTCTCCTAATTTCTTTAATATCCGAAAAGGTCCAGCTCACTGATTCGCCAACTTTTCTATATTGCACGAAGGCATCCGTTCAGGGACAAGACGCACCAAAACTAAATTGCAAACCTTAAATTGAAACGCTCTTTTATGTAAGTTAGCATGAAATTTATATGTATATTGTGTTGTTAGCGCTTCACTAATGTGCTTATATAAATTATGAACATGAGAGGAAAAAACTGGTGCGACTTGACTTGACCTATAATATGGTGGTAATGAAATCAAGTCAAATGGCAATGGTGTTTTATATCCGTGCACGATCTCATTCGGCGATAAACTAGCATGAAAGTAATAAGACACAACTTGATTGAGTAAATTTTTAAAAGTGGGACTAAGTATCTTGTTACTGAGAGGAGTGAAACCATGTGCTACATGACTTATCCCAAATACGGAGGATAAGGGGGTTAAGTCTGGTGGCACGGGAGCCTTATAATCAAAGATGACTTTCATAGGATCCAAATTCGCAGTTCTAATGTTATATTTTAAATACTTACGCTTGGCATGAAGATATGCCAAGGAGAACCGCTCATCATAAATAATGGAGTTGGACACTCCCAAATCTGACGGTATGTGTGAGCGATACAACACAAGGGACCTAACTATAGTCACTAACGTGTGGACATGTGGGTCGTCAAAAGGTAGTGGGTAAATGCGTGCAACCGGGTGTGGTATATAAGTATTCCTAGTGGTCACCACATCCAGAGGCACAATAACAAAATGGTCATAAACAGTCAAGGACAGAAATATAGTCGTACACATAGAAAAAATGAACTATCAAAGATGACGCGTAGTTAGTTCTACGAGGTGCGGTGAAAAGACCAAATAATAATGAGGTCAACCTAGTAATATCTGTACGCTGAGACAGCGCCAATTTAGGAATTAATATAGTGGGTGTCACACAAAAACTCATACTAGGAATACCGGTTCCACGTCCTAAAATATCAAATAACATGGGCAAATAATCAGGAGGAAGGGTCGGAAAAATCAAACCCGGGACAAAATCCAAATCAGAATAAATTTCATCCAACGGTGATAAAATCATGGAACTTTCATCTCGGTCTATATAAATAACATCACCTGAAAGTACAACTTCCTCGCTAGAAAATTTTTCCAACATACTAGAGACATCATCCGAATCAGAGTCAGTAAAAGTCTCATAAATTGGCAAAATCGAACCCGACAGAATTTCTAATTCAATTTGAGATTTAGGAAATGGTTATAACGTCAAAGAAATATTTTTCGGGTTCTCAGCGCCAAAATCATCCAAAAATATTCGTCCCTCATAAGGTAATTAATCCACAATAACACTTGGGACATCCTCACTCTCAGGCTCCTCAGATAACTCAAATACAATATCAGTTGGTGCGATCATAGACTCTAACATGATGGGGATCATATCCTAGAGAGGGCTCTGAATACTAGGGTGGTCGGACACAATGCTAGTAGGGAAAGTAATATGCAATGGAATACTCTCACTGATCGGAATGTAATCATCCCATACATCATCTTCTAAATCACTAGGGATTCCCTCACTGTCAGAATCATCAGACTCATCGGGCACTATCATACATGAAGGAATACTCTCACCTAACTTGTCAACTTTAAAATCCAGAGATACTATATCCACATCAGTATCCTCAGAAGTATCAGTCACTATCTCAAGGGGCTTAGACGTCGAGGCTAAAGGAGACAAAACTTTTAT
Organism: Platanthera zijinensis; assembly: GCA_039513925.1. Classification (NCBI taxonomy): domain Eukaryota; kingdom Viridiplantae; phylum Streptophyta; class Magnoliopsida; order Asparagales; family Orchidaceae; genus Platanthera; species Platanthera zijinensis. The sequence continues at coordinate 130,208,971 of CM077083.1, forward strand.
AGTAACATCTTTTGAGTCCAAGACATATGACCTATTAGGAATGATTTCCCTAAAGATGGGTGGAGGTCCTAAGACGGACTTTCCCTTTTGAAACGAGCAAGTCTTAGGCTCTGTTTGGTTGGGCTGTTGCTGATGGAAAGTTGCTGATGAAAAACTGCTGATAGAAAAAGTGCTGATTCTGGAAAACGAAGTTTTGTTAAAAAACTGTTTTGGTGAAATGGAGTTTTGGAAAAGTTGTTTGTAAACAAAACGAAGTTTTGAAAAAAAAATTTTAAAAAAAAATAATTGCTTACTTCAAAATAAACACCGAACACAAGAAAAAATGTTTACTTCATGGAAAAAAAAACGACCACCCCACCAACTTTATTTTCCCCATCCTTATAAAATAAAGCACATACACACATATACACATTTATGAACATAACTTTTCTAAAAAATTAGAGCAATACGTGTGAATGAAGGTATACAAAATAATACTTGTGAATGCAACAATAGAGGCAGTGTACCCACGCCATTGTCACTGCTGCTCCAATGATCAGAGGCCCCTTGTTTTTCCCCCATCCTTATAAAATAAAGCACATGCACGGGCTGCTCGCTGCTGCTCCAATAATCAGAGGCCCCTTTTTTTTTTGCCAAATCCACTGATGCAACTAACAAGAAAGACTAGCGCAATCATAAATTACTAAAAAAAATTCGCTTGATACTGAAATAAACCAAAACAGGGGAAATTACATAAGCTACAGTAAAACAGAGGCAGGGTCGCCATTATCGCGGCGATGTTGCTGGTTCTTATGCCACGGATGTGGCTGATTTATGCCACGGAAAGCTTGTTGCGCGGTAGAGGGCATAGGGAAAGAGACGGGTGGCATAAGGAATGGGTGGTGAAGGGGCACATGAGCATTAATGGACATTGTCGGAGAGTGGAAAGGAGTCAAGGAGAAAAGCAAACGGAAGAGATTTGCGCGGGTTTTTCGACATTTTCGACAACAAAGGGGGATCGGGAGGGGCTCGCGATGTCAGGATAGATTTTGTCGAAGAAGAGGAGAGCAGCTTTTGCTTTTCACCGCAGAAAGAAGTAGCGGCTGGCGATATGAAGAAAAGACCGGACATAAATAAACGGCGGTTTGAAAAAATTCGAATCAAATGCCGCTTATTATTAAAATGGTGGTGTGTTCAAGCTGCACAGCAGCTGATAAGCTTAACCAAACGCCACCTTATTCTTATGGACGTTGTGCTTCTCATTATCTAATGCAGCATTAAGAGTGGTGTTTAGGTCGGTGTGACCATAATGCAGTAACTTACCCTGGATATTGGGATTTAACCTCTTATGAAACCTAGAGAGGGTGAGCTCTGGCATCTCCTTCACGCCACACCTAACCATCATATCCTTAAGAAGACTCATATACTCAGAGACCGACTTATTTACATGTTTAAGGGTAGCCAAATAATCAAACATCTGCATTCGATGGTACGTAGGGATGTACTGGTCTATCATCATGACCTTCATGTCTGCCCAACCAATGAGTAATTCACCATTCTCGGGTCTTAGACATCGTTTCTCATTCTACCAGAATATCTTAGCTCTACCTAACAGCTTCATTCTCGCCACTCACACCTTATCCGCATTAGTCTATTTGTACCACTCAAAGTAGCACTCTATTTCCTTAACCCAGTCTAGGAAAAATTGGGGTTCTCTCAATCCATCGTACGATGGGGTTTGACCCGGACGGCTCTAATAATGTCAAACTCATACGGTGCACATGGGAAATGTTCATTATTTTTGTTGTTGTTATGGTTATTATTTCTATTATCACGTGGGTTGACGGCTTGATTACAGGGAACCGCTTGATTTATTCTTAAGTCGTGTAGCATCTCCCTAATCTCTGTCATCTATTCAATGCAATCCTTGCGGAGTTCCTCAATTGCTGTGAGACCATGACCCGCATCTCATTTGTCTGCCATATGGGAAGAAGACAGGGAATACTCCGTACCTAATCTAGTGCGCATACAACAAAACAGTAGTTCTGGCCTAAGGAAAAGACAATAGAAGGAATTGTTCCCGCTTACTATCTAGGGTAGAAAAATATTTTGTTGGATTTTCTTACTGAAAATAAGTAAGAGACTATTAAAAAAATTTTGATGTTTTTGCAGAAAAATAAAAATTGTAGGCAGCTATTAGCAGACCAGATTTTTTTTTTGTAATTTTGATAATACGACGTGCAAGACAAGTGTGTGTTGACGTACCAAGAAATAGGGGGAGGGTGCCAATTAGGAAATTGAGGTGAACCTCCCTCTGATACCAAATTGATGCAGGCCCACACCTTGGCACCGTAAAGACAACGGACTACACAGGATTGCCTTTCTACGATCAATTTCTACACTCGCACAAATCCAAAAATGCAGCGCACACGCTATGCAATTATATCAATTAAATGTTAACGTACGCGTAGCCAAACCTATTAGGATCGAAATAAAGGATATGGGCAAATATTCTTTCCGACTAAAAGGATCCACCCGATCTGATCGAGCGAAGGTTGTACCAAAAGAGATCTACCAAAATTTACGATTCGAAAACGGTAGATCTCTCCCAATAAAAAGAAAACGAAGGTTCGCCAAATCTCTCGAACTTAAATAAAATAAGGATGAACAACAAGATCAATCAAAGAAAACCACGATGAAAATAATGTTATCAAGAATCAATGCCACGGTATTCCATCACAAAAAATTATCTAGAGGGAAAACACACAAAGTAGAAAGGTTTTCGTTACCCAGTCGGAATGGATGATTCTGATTCACTATTATCTGGATCGTTCTTCAACCGCTCCGCTGGAGTTACGCCGGATGGAGAGAAAACTCATTCACCTTCGTCGCTTCACGCCGAATTTGGAATAACAAGGAGAGATCTTGGTGTCTTGCCCGAGTTCCACCAAATAAAGATGAGGGTGGTCGGATTGGTGTAGAGGAAGGGGTCGGGTTTCTTTAGAGAGGAATAGTGAGGGAGTAAGAAAATTGGAGAGGAGGCCGAATAGAGAGAGAGGAGGGAAGGGTGGTCGGCGACTAAAGACAGGGGAGGAGGAGATGAGGTTGGCGGTTAAGAGGAGGAAGAAAGCCCATGGCCGAAATTTCTAAGAGGGGAGAAAAAGATCTCAAGGAAGATTTGGTGATTCAAATTCTTTTCATTCATTCTCTACCAAATCCTTCATAACTATAGATATATATAGCCTACACCACTCCTTCTCCTCCAACCAAAATTCAAAATGAAACTATGATGGTTATATGCACCCATCATGAAATAAAAAACAATACAAAAATTAAATGCATGAAATTAAACACTATTGATGGTTATAGGCACCCATCATACATGAAATGAAATAAAAACTTAAAATAAAATTGCTAAAAAATTAATGTATAGAATATAAAATATATAAATATTTAATTTATAATTATATATTTTATTCAAGGGTGGTGACGGACATCGAGCAAAACATGTAGCAGCGGCGGCGTTGGCGAAGAAACGTCATGGTAGAATTTCATCTTCGAGCTTGCGGCAACAATAGTCCCAATCCACGAACTCTCTATGACAGAGATCAACAACCGAATCAGCATCGTCTCCATAAGGGTGATCGTGGATCGCTTGACCAAAGTGGCTCATTTTATCCCAAATCGGAAACAGGACGGCGTGGAGAAGCTGGTAGAGTTGTATATTCGCAACATTGTGCAGTATCATGGGATTCCTAAGAGTATTATCAGTGATTAAAACGGACGGTTCACGTCCAAAGACTGGAGGTTGGCATAGAAGATTCTGGGCACGAAGCTCAAGTTCAGTACAGCGTTCCATCCTCAAACCGTTGGGCAAACAGAAAAAACAAATCGGAAAATGGAGGATATGCTGAGGATGTGTACCCTAGACTTTTGAAAGAAGTGGGAAGATCACCCCTTCATGGTGGAGTTTGCCTATAACAACAGTTACAAGACAATTATTAAGATGGCGCCATACAAAGCTTTGTTTGGAAGGCATTGTCGAACACCGATGTTTTGGATAGAGGCGGGAGACACCAAACTTTTGGGAAAAGAGGTGGTAGATGATGCATGTGAGTTGGTGCAGACCATTCAGGAGCGCATGAAGGTTGCTCAGGATCGGCAAGCAAAGTATTTCAATGCTCGCCATAGGAATGTGGAGTTCACGATATGCAACTAGGTATACCTAAATATTAAGCCATTCAAAGGCGTTTCGCGGATTCGCCAGCTCAAGAAGTTGAGTTCGAGGTTTTTAGGGCCGTTTGAAATTATAGAACGCATTGGAGAAGCAGCTTACCAGTTGGCATTGTCTGCAGAGCTGAGTGGGTTACACAATGTCTTCCATGTCTTAGTTTTGAGGAAAGCCTTGTTGGAGACGAGCGTTGTGGTCAAGTTGGCAGCGGTGCCGGTCGAATAGGACTGGGGGACGAAAGTCTTCCCAGTTAGCATAGAGGATTCGGAAGTTCAGCAGTTACGGAATAAAGAGATTAAGCTTGTAAAGGTGCGATGACAACAAAGACGAGATAGTTCTCTTGGGAGCGTGAGCAAGCAATGCAGGAGGACTTCCCAGAACTCTTTATTTCAGGTATGCTTTTTGTTTGTGTGCATACTAAATTTTGAGGATGAAATTATTCTAAGGGGGGAGGAGTTGTAACACCCCAGTTTTCCAGACCTTGAATGTGGGAGCTACCGCGTGGCGATAGTAGCTATCGCCCGGTGGTAACCTTGTTTCGTTGGGTGTAGCTTGACGAAAGTTGTTCATTGAGTGTTGAGAGGGCTATCGCCCGACAGTAGTTAGTTACCGCTTGGCGGTAACCCGTACGATGAAATCTATTCGACTAAAGCCGTTCGTCGAGCTTTGAGAGGACTATCACTCGGCAGTAGTTTGTTACCGCACAGCGGTAACCCCAGGGGTGGCATCAAGAGCATTGAGAGCGTTGAGATCATCGAGAGCATTGTGTTCTCGAGAAATGAGATACAACGACGTGTTAGTCTTACTGCCGGTATTAGCGCAGCATTTAATTTT